>JARUPW010000177.1:0-33397 GCA_029817735.1 Melastoma sanguineum | reverse complement strand
GTGGGAAAATTTTTCCACCAATCTAAAATATCAAGTTTTGGTTCGCGTGAAAAAGTATACGAGTGTCAAAATAAATTGTCTAGTTTCATTTCTTCATGAACTTAGATGTGAACATCTGTTCTAGTTTTGACTCCAAATATCTTCAATACCAAGATTGCTGAATGCACAATATTTCCACTCTCCACTGCTTGAACTTAGCATGTGATGAAACACCACATGTAAACGATAAACATCAGAAATATTTAGATTTCATAAGAAGAATAAACTGGCAATCCATAGTATTTGATCATCTAGAAATTTTAGGAGTAGTTTGTAAAATTGTGAAGAAATTTTAATTAACCATAAGACATACTCCTCTTAATTTATATCTTAGGATCCATAATGCATGCATAACAAAAAATAGAGGAATATCAAGCCAGTATTTTTTTAATTTTATTTCCATTTTATTAAGTATTTCTCTAAATTCTTCTATTTTGTCGATATCTTGCAAAATTACTAGTTTTAAGTTTATAAAATTGGGAGAACAAGATGAGAAGGGGATAATAAAACTCCCGAGCTTTCATTTGTAGCATCATAAAACGGTTTTTAAAAAAGTCAAGAAATATATTAGCTTCATCGCAAATGATTTATCAAGGTTAATATGTGATGTATTATCATTAATATAAGCACAAATAACCTGCCAATATGGTCGCGGCAAATTTTCTAACAATTAAATAAAAGTCGAATTCCATCTGTTTTCTACATCGGTTTTTAATTTTCGTGGTTTTAGTTTGAGCAGCTTTACAATAATCTCTATATTCTTGTTGCCCTGGAATTAGACCCAATTTATATAAGAAATTGCTGTCCTAATTGAATTCAATGTAGGTGCAACAAATGTCATACCATCTTTAACAACTAAATTTTAAATATGACAAACAGCATCGCATATGAAAAGAGAATCGTATGTAGTATTTAATTGAAAAAAGTTTTAAAAATGTGAAACAACAACATCGTTAGCACTAGCATTATCAGTGTTATGCCTAA
Organism: Melastoma sanguineum; assembly: GCA_029817735.1. Classification (NCBI taxonomy): domain Eukaryota; kingdom Viridiplantae; phylum Streptophyta; class Magnoliopsida; order Myrtales; family Melastomataceae; genus Melastoma; species Melastoma sanguineum. The sequence continues at coordinate 32,374 of JARUPW010000177.1, read as the reverse complement.
ATATTCTATCTTGAATATTTATTCTTGTAAAATCGTTTACAATATATTTATAAATAGTAATACATGTGAGGATATTCACCAATACGAAATCCTAAATTCTTTATTTAATTGCCAAGAGTCATTATAAAATGAGAAGTACTACGACATAACCTATAGAATTTGAGCGTGCACTCCACAATCAGAGGTTATACAAATAGACATTGCAGGAGCACTTGCAAAAAAATGAAATTAATTCATTCTTCATATTATTAAACATTTTAATAATATCGTTTCTAATTGTACTTCTAGGAACACGCTTAAATTAGGAGTGGCATATTCTTTCATAAAATTTTCAAATTCAACACTATCCATAAAGGCTAAAAGGCAACTCGCATTGTGCTACAAGTTTAGCTATTCCTTCTCTCATTTTATCTTGTGAATAAGAAAATATGCCACTACCACTAGCATCTAAAACTTTTGTCTAGGATCTTTACTTGTTCGTTTAAGTGACATTTTTCATAATGCCTACCAAGTGTGCTCGTTGAACTACCTGAAGTATAAGAATAATTTTTAATACAATAATTGCATTGAGCCCTAGATTCTATCTTTCCACCAATTTTAATTCTATCGTTTTAAAATGTTTCCATACTTCTGACGTTTTATTTCTTTTTCTTTGAGGCGATGAGGTGGATGCGGATGCTTGTGTACAAGATTTCCTATTGAAAATGAAGCATTTATTTCCCTAAGTTTCGTCAACATCATCATTAATATTATAATTATGTGGATCCATAACAAACAATAACAAAATCTTATAAATAAATTCTAAATAAATAAATGATACCGTCACCGAAACTCCAATTAATGAACAATAGCTTGTTGCTGCTTGCCGATATCGAGAGGAAAGCACTAGATCACGATTAATTGATAGAGAGCAGAGAAGAGAAGAGAATAAGAGAGGAAGAGTTTGTTTGTAAAAAATTTTATGAGTTTGTGGTAGTTATAGTGGATTTTTTTTTTAAATAAAAACAAAAAAAAAACTATCAAACGGTAACATTACCGTTAAAAAAAAAATTAAAAAAAATTCTAAGCCTAACGGTCAAATGACCGTTCAAAAAAAAAATTAAAAAAATTAAAAAAATTAAAAAAATCCAACGGTCAAATGACCGTTGCAAAAAAAAATTAAAAAAAAAAATTAAAAAAAAAATCTAACGCCTAACGGTCAAATGACCGTTCAAAAAAATAAAAAAATTAAAAAAATCCAACGGTCAAATGACCGTTGCAAAAAAAAATTAAAAAAAAATTAAAAAAAAATTAAAAAAAAAAAAAAAAAAAAATTAATTCCGGCTCGCTAGCCCGGTGAGCCTGGCTCACCAACCCGGGGCTCGCGAGCCCATCTCGCTGGCTCGGCTCGGCTCGTCGACGATTGCCCGAGCCGAGCCAGCCCGATACTGTAGCGAGCCGAGCCGAAGCTCGGATCGCTACAGTACGAGCCGAGCGGGCGGGCTGCCGAGCCAGCCTGCCCGTTTGCCACCTCTAATTGGCACACCCCTCTCCTTCGTGACATTCATCGTGTTCTTGCCAGGGATGAGCCTACCGGATATAAATTGCAACCACTTGTGGACCTCGAGATACAAATCACTATTTTGACGGCCAGGGCGTATTCTCTTGGACATTCTCCAAGCCGAGTCGAGGGTTGTGAGACATTCGAGCACATCGCTTGCATTAAATTTTTTGCTTGAAACTCATCATGTTTTTCGGAGAAGCTCGTAGAGTTCGGCTATCGTTACAGCACGGAAATAAACTTGTTTTAAAATCACAAACACAACATTCAACAAGTTTCCATCAATAGCAGCATTGGCATAAAATTCGTGCACAACCGGCACAACAATCTAAACCAGCGACTCAACCAGTTTCTTCCCAATAAAATTTGGCGATTGTGTCCCTAAATTCATTCATACTCGAATGATTAGCATCCACGCCTCGCTCTGGGACAATCGTCCAACTTTCTAAGGCTTGCGTTAGCGATCCTCCGCTTCCTCCGACAAATTCCATCTCACCCTAGCTCTATGGTGGTTTCCTCACCGATTTTGGACTTCTTCTTAGATGTCTAGGCAGCCCCAAACCATATAATCTCACAACAAAGAATATTGACAATCGAAGATATCGATGCGAGGTAGTCTTGAGGAAACAAAACATAGATGAGTTGACATACCGATATCGTCGCTCAAAGGGGGAAGCAAGGTTCGCCACTCCTAATTGATGGAATTGGGTGGGCGCTTATGTAATCGGCCAAGGTGACGCACCTCGGGTGGTGGGTAGGTGTCGTGGAGGAAGGCAGGCATGGATGGCTGCCTTTTGGGCACAAAATGCGATTCCCCCTTTTTACCTAGGGGAAGAGCCAAACAAGAAGGGAAAACATAAGAAGAAGGAAGTTTGAGCTTTAATGAAATGGCTAATAATATCTGCTGCTTGTATGCATTACAATCCCTAAAAAGTATTCTATGTATCAATCCTTACATCGCCCACTACGGGGTGGGGTGACGGCTAGTTTGGAATGGCTGGGCGATATCATTATCGCCGAACCATAATGCATACATTGCATTCGCAGGTAAAAGGAGTAATTTGAACAAACAAATTGAATAAGACAGTACCCGAGGATTTCACAGTTGCTGCAATTATTTATTCCAATAAGGGCTTATTCCCAATTTTAATCGTACCACGTATCCTTTAAAGGGTGTCTGAGTGAGTTATTTAGGCTTCACTCCCTGTTTCCGTGGAAGTAAAACCGGATTCCTAAATTCATTTCTTTTTTTTCTTTGTAGCGAGCAAAACGAATAGATTAGTTTTTTGGTAAAAAATCCATTTTTATTCTTCTAAAGAATTTCTCAAAAAAATTCGGTATTTTTTTAATGGTCTTCCTGATTAGGGGTCGGGAAAGAAACCTCTTTTAACAACATAAGTAAAAAATTCTTTTTTCTGTGCCGGCTCGCTAGCCCGGTGAGCCTGGCTCACCAACCCGGGGCTCGCGAGCCCATCTCGCTGGCTCGGCTCGGCTCGTCGACGATTGCCCGAGCCGAGCCAGCCCGATACTGTAGCGAGCCGAGCCGAAGCTCGGATCGCTACAGTACGAGCCGAGCGGGCGGGCTGCCGAGCCAGCCTGCCCGTTTGCCACCTCTAATTGGCACACCCCTCTCCTTCGTGACATTCATCGTGTTCTTGCCAGGGATGAGCCTACCGGATATAAATTGCAACCACTTGTGGACCTCGAGATACAAATCACTATTTTTGACGGCCAGGGGCGTATTCTCTTTGGACATTCTCCAAGCCGAGTCGAGGGTTGTGAGACATTCGAGCACATCGCTTGCATTAAATTTTTTGCTTGAAACTCATCATGTTTTTCGGGAGAAGCTCGTAGAGTTCGGCTATCGTTACAGCACGGAAATAAACTTGTTTTAAAATCACAAACACAACATTCAACAAGTTTCCATCAATAGCAGCATTGGCATAAAATTCGTGCACAACCGGCACAACAATCTAACCCAGCGACTCAACCAGTTTCTCCCAATAAAATTTGGCGATTGTGTCCCTAAATTCATTCATACTCGAATGATTAGCATCCACGCCTCGCTCTGGGACAATCGTCCAACTTTCTAAGGCTTGGCGTTAGCGATCCTCCGCTTCCTCCGACAAATTCCATCTCACCCTAGCTCTATGGGTGGTTTCCTCACCGATTTGGACTTCTTCTTAGATGTCTAGGCAGCCCCAAACCATATAATCTCACAACAAAGAAATATGACAATCGAAGATATCGATGCGAGGTAGTCTTGAGGAAACAAACCATAGATGAGTTGACATACCGATATCGTCGCTCAAAGGGGTGAAGCAAGGTTCGCCACTCCTAATTGATGGAATTGGGTGGGCGCTTATGTAATCGGCCAAGGTGACGCACCTCGGGTGGTGGGTAGGTGTCGTGGAGGAAGGCAGGCATGGATGGCTGCCTTTTGGGCACAAAATTGCGATTCCCCCTTTTTACCTAGGGTAAGAGCCAAACAAGAAGGAAAACAAAGAAAGTCGAAAATAAAAAAGAATAAGGGAAAAAATACGACTTTGGCTTTTTTTTTATAAAGTGGTGTGACTACACGAAAGTGTGGTTTGGCCACACTAAACAGTTTGTGGTGGGTGGTTTCGTTGGTGTGGCCACAAAGAAGTGTGTTGTGTCCAAACGAAACAAACTGTGCTTTTTTATTCTAGTAGTGTGGCCACACAAAAATGTGTTGTGGCTACACGAAACCTTTTGTCCGCCACTTTTTGCCTTCATGAAAACCACGTTAGGCTAAAAGAGCAAATAAAATAAAAAATTGCATAAATTAAACTGAAAAGAGGTATTGGGTTGCCTCCCAATAAGCTCTTAATTTAACATCATCGGCTTGACGCTTGACTTTGATTAGGTGTCTTCCATCACTACTGGCATTGGGTTCTGATTAATAATACCACCTAAGTAGGGCTAACATTTATCTTAAACCTATTTAAATCATCATTTCCCAACAACTCGACTTCTCCATGAGGTAATACATGTGTGATCTTGAATGGTTAGGATCAATGGGATTTATGTTTTTCTTGAAACAACTTAAGACATAAGTTAAACAAAAGCACGAGCTGACCTGAAAAAAAAATTCTTATCGATGATTCGGCGATCATGCCACAATTTGGTTTCTCTTTAAAGATTCGGGCGTTCTCATAGGCTTCAAAGCGTAATTCTTCCATTTCATTTAGTTGAATAAGCCTATGTTCTCCTACTACCATGGGATCCATGTTGAACTTTTGAATTGTCCAATACGCTTCATGCTCTAGTTCCACTGGCATATGACAAGCTTTTTTGAAGACCAACTTGTATGGTGGTGCTCCAATTAGGGTCTTGAATGCTGTCGGATATGCCCACAGAGTATCATCCAATTTAACCGACCAATGTTTCTTGTTAGTGCTCACCGATTTTTCCAGGATCTCCTTTATTTCTCTATTTAAAACTTCCACTTGGCCACACGTTTGTAGATGGTACGGTAATGTGATCTTGTGCTTGACATTGCAATTTCTCATGAGTGTAGAGAATTTTCCATTGAAGAAATGCACTCCTCCATCACTAATAATGGCCCTTGGTGCTCCAAAATGCGTGAAAATCTGTTTGTAAAACTTTAACACTCCAGGAGCGTCATTAGTTGCAAAATACAAACGGTTATGTGCAGAGTCCGCTATGTGCAGAGTGGGACGATAACAAAATTCAAACGGTTTTCAAACTGACATATCTAGATCATGGGAGAAAAGTACATTACTAATGTGGTAATTATGATTTCTTTCTTATGGGTTATTAAAAGTTTGTGTGTCTATACAGGGAACAAATGACGAAGATGTGTCGAAAAATGAAGGAGGTGGGTTACACATGGAGGGGGACCAACTTGCATGGGTTGTGCGGCTATTGAAGGTACGACTCTTTAGTCAAGTCACCTTAGAACATAACAAAATAATTGGGCACTGTATTCTTATATGAGTATGTGCAGTCAGTAGATATGCGTGTCAAGAAGGTTGAGTTTACAGTGGACGAATTGCATGGGAAGGTCACAACTATGCTTAAGGAGCTCCGATAAGTAAGGTGCTTGGTTCGAGATGTGGCAGACTTTAAAAATCAACGATAACCTACGCAAGTCGACGCAACATATGTGGAGCACGAGTCGTTGGTGGATGGTGGAGATACAAAATTGAAATTCGCCAAATAATGATGCACCAATAATCGACGAGCGGCTGAAGGACATTGTGGACCCTCCTGGCCCATCAACTGGGAAACGTAAGGACGTGGTAGGTTTAGGGTCGATGGTGGAGTCAGATGGTCAAGATGATTCTCATCTATCTGGTGATAAAGTCATTGAGTACACTATCGATGAACCTACCGAATCTATATTGAAGTAGAGGGCGTTGGAAGCGGCACTAGATAAAGTCATGGATATGATGGAGGATAGAGACATTGTTGCTGGCACTCAGAATGCAGATGATTATGAGGGGAGGTAGACAGAGGAAGATGGTTATGACATCTAGCAATATGGCACACAGGATGACGGTGAACCAGTAGGTGACGTTGTATTCACCCATGCACAGGTGCAACGAAAAGATGAAAGTGTTCCCAAAGTCAGGCCTAATCAGGTGTCCTTCAATTTTTTTATGATGTCATTAACTTTGGTTAGAGTGACTGGTGCAGGAAAGTATATCATCGATGACGCATGTCAAGAAGGCACGAACTATGGGAACCCGTCGTGCATCAGCATGAAAGCCTTCTGTGTTGACTACATCGCCTTTCGTGACAGAGAAACCAAATGTTCATCGCTCAAAGCGTAAAATAAATTTGATATTAGAGGTAAATTGTAGAAGTGTCAGATTGTCCCCAATGTAGAAGTCAACTAGCAAGGTGGAACTCAGTCTTGGGATGCTCAAACATGATCTTTTTCGTATTGTTTTAGGACATTTATAAACTTATTCTTGTAGATGTTGAAATGGCAGACCTGAAATCGTTTTCTCCAGCTAATTGATCTCTCATGTCGTATGCATGGAATGAGGAGTTGGATCCTAGATTTGTTTGTCTTTTAGTCTTGTTTATGTAATTGATTTGTCATGACCAATGTCATATGCTAGTAATGGTTGATACTTTGAGCTTATGTTTGTTGTTATTTGTTATATTGCAGTGAACTTCTTTGTTCTGCCGATTTGGCCAGCATTTCAAGGCATGGAATGCTGACACTGAAACCCAATTCGTGGGTTCAGAATGATGTAAGGATTATGTGATATTGAAATCACTAATGTAATCATCTTTCCTCATTCTGCTAAGAGAATTGATTATCTATTAAATAGATCATAGATTACTACGCGTTATTGTTGAATTCTAATACTAAGGATGAGCATCCAAGGGTTTGGTATCTCACAACCTGATTAGAGGATAGTATATAGCAACCTTCGACTTGACAATTATTTAAGTTTTTGTTTTCATGAAATATTCCAACATAAATAAATCAAATGTTAATAACATAACCTAGCAACCAATAATTTTTTTGCTGCTAAGATGCCAGACATCACAGCTGGTGGACGTTCATCATTGTCCAAGTTGGCTAAGGGTCATATTAGGCGCAATGAGGATGTGGACTTGGTTTGTACTAAGGGTCATATTATGTACTAATGTTTACCAACAATTTTACAAATGCAATATTTTATGTACTAATAAATATTTTTACCGGTCCGCATCTCCGGAAACCACTGGACGCTACAAGTTATTAATTTCATTAATTGTGAAGTGTTGATTCTAGACACGGCCCACAAAAAGCCGCGCAATCTTCATGGCAGGTATGAACTTCACAATAGTGTGTTGAAGCTAGTTTGCATCATCTTGGAGGAAAATATAGGTAGATCTATTTCGGACATGGTACCGGACATCTGCGGTTGGCAGATACGTTACCCGAATAAGGTGCCCTAGCAGTTCGACAAAGGCAACGGGTAAGTTTATTTCTTGAAAACAAAAGTACATCGGTTGCCATTATTTGAATTGCTCGTTTTCTGAAAAAATAAAATTGTAGAGTTGATTGCGGAATATACATCATGAAGTTCATGTTCATGCCTAATCAACATGATGGCTTAGAAGACGTGGTAAATTCTCTCGTTGACTTTTGGTTGTTTTTATTCTAAATATTATGTTCATATAACCTCATCAAAATTATCACAGATGGTACGTCCCATTGACAGATTTAAGTTAGCAATCGACATCATCAAATGGCGTGGTAATATCATAAAGAAGAAGAACATTATGGGTAAAGTGAAGACGAGACCAGTCAAAAAAGGGCGTCGAACAAAGGACGAGCTTCTTGACGCGGACCCCTAACTGTGACGCGGCTCGGACTGATCTAGTCTCAACAATCGTACTGCCTTTTTTTCTTTTTGCTATATGTATTCCCTAATGGCAATGCACCATAACCAGTTATGCATATATGTAACGGAGACGTAAACAAAGTTTACTATCGGTGATTGTAAGATGACTTCAATTACGCCAATGTCCGAACATGGATTCTTGACTGGGGCCTTCCTACATGTCCTGATTAGGCAATGATGATTCATAAACAGTATTGACGAGAACATTCCCGATAATGTTCCTCAATGACTGGGGTGAATATTTTGCATCGCCATCAAGGCAGGTGGCTAGCAACGACCTTTTCCCTTTTCTATTTATTGTAGATAGTCCCTATTCCTCCTTCACACCGTCGACGTTGAGATCGATAGCATGATCCGAGCATAAGGTTTCCATTGACATTGTTAAATCCTGAATAGAACTACGAACCTTTTGATACGCTGACTCAGATGTTCCTCTAAGATAACAAAGACGACAACACGATGTCAACAGTAATCCTTGACGGAGTGCTTCTGGTTTTGTCCCGTACGCACCTAATTGTGCATGATCATTAACAGTTGTTTTAGCATGTTTCGTCCAATGAGTCATCACAAGACCTGATGGTAGACTCTTCATACACTCAACCTTCACGATGTGAAATATATGCCCTCAAGACAGTTCGAAAGTCTCGAAATGAAGGCAGCTACAAGTCAGCATGGGTCGGGGCTTGTCTGAAGTAACTTCTACGACTGCACAATCTCTATCATAACTTCCAAGTTGACACACACGATTAGTTTTCCCATCTTACATTTCTTCAACGTAAAATAATGCTTCCCTACGTATATGCATATGAACTTTTCGAAAGGAATACAGTGTATAAATTCTATTTGCAACCTCTTCCAGTTGCCTAAGCATGGTTACCATTCAGTGAGATTTGTGTAATGATTTGAAATCAGACATGTTTCCTTATGTCGAATGTTAGCAACAGCTCTATCGAAATGGTGGATGAATTCATGAAGCTTGTGGCATCCTTTAATGTAACCTTTCATGTACGCGTGCATCCTCTCGCATCGCTAGATGCTTCTAAACTCTGCCTAAAAATGGCTTGGCAATTCGTCTGCCACCACATATGTCGACTTGCGTAAATTTTATCCAACCATCGTCTACTAATAGAGCCTGCATTTTCGACTATTTCTGCCCACGACAGCTCAACCTCGTCTATGAGATGAATGAGGAGACTTTTGATCTCATTACTGGATCATGAACTTGTCGAGCAGTGTTTCGGCTTAGGTGCCACAGGCACAATCCGTGTCTTACATTTGGCCACACTTCTCGTACAGGCGCGATAATCGCTTTATCTGCGTCGGTCAATATGCTAATCGGGTGTTTCCTGTTCATGACCTCTGAATGAGTACGTAGAAGCAAAATGTAATCTTCTGTTGTTTCTGATGCCATTAAAGCCGAACCGAAGCCAATTGTCTCGTGGTGGTGGTTTACACCAACAAAAACGACCATTTGCATACCACAAGCGTTGGTCTTGAATGTTGAATCCAAGGCCAAAACGTCACCGAAGGCATTGTAATCGACCTTAGATGTGTTGTCGGACTAGTAGATATGCGCAACTTCGTCCGAGACAACCGAAGTGACCAAGGACATACCTGGATCCGAACACTATCTAGATGGCAAATATGCATATCCCACATAAAAAACTGAACTGAAAATAGAAAGTTCATCCTTTAGCTTGCGATTGTTCAGATCTTTGAGAAAGAACCCAACACGATCGTGTCAACCAGAAGCATAAACCAACAGCCTCATAATGTCACATTGTCTGAAACCAAAGCTGAGCATTTATTTGATGACAACCATGTCCTCATCTTTAACCTTCCGAAGTTCACACAAGAAACATGATAAAGTTGTAGGAAACATATAGTGGTTAAGAGTCAAATCAACGTATGCAACGAACCATTGGCCACTGTCATCCGTAGATGTCCTAAGTTCACAGGGATATCCCATCCTCACAGATGTCTTCACCCTAATTGGAAAATGTTCCTCGGAACGATGCTACGATAGCCTTCTCAAGAACACACCCACTTATGCATTACGAATGCACCGCTTTGTCATTGCCGACTATCCTGGTTTCTGATATTGAAACTGTGAATCATGGCGTACAACCTGAAAAGTTATCAGACCTGATTTTCTGTGTCGAAAGACATTTCCAACATATCATCGATCGTCATGTTCGGGACTATATGGAGACACTCCGAATAAGCACCTTCCTCCATAATAACCCGAAAACAATTCAATAATAGGATAGGATTTATGAGAGAGAATCCGAACAATAACGCAGGAATGGATTATGCTTCACACTAATAGAACAGATAAACCAACTTGTTGCATATGTTATGCATTTTGTGTTTCTCCGGATGGAGAATCTCTGAGAACAACCTGAAAAGGCTACACACTGAGAAATGATGGTATAGAGATATATGTGAGTTCCAAGAAAATCTTCTTCCAAGTGAACAGATACACAAAAATGGAAAATATGAAATCACTAGATCAAAACCTAATAAATCTACATCACTATAGGGAGACAACATGAAAAAACCGATGCAACCTGGAAACATTACCTTTTTTTAGCTCGGGGGACAAGATGAATCTTGTAGAAAGTAAGATCTGGGATAGGATTTCCATCATATCCATCACATAAACAACATGATACAACTATTGAGGCATAAGACTTGCACAAACACTATCTAAGCGATTGCGGGGGAGAGACCCTTCGATGTGGGGTAGTACAAAATTAATGTTTTCTTCAACCACCACCTTGTAGGCTGGTCATGCACATTGCCCAATATGAGGGTCAAGTTGACATAACAGGCCAAAAGTTACATCCTCCTCAATCTCACCTATAAATCACACGCATTAACCCACCCTCATTACCTCCATGTAAACCACTATACCTGTTCCACGCTAATTTCTCTTCTACTCATAATACCTCCTCGCCCACTCATTCAACTTCAATTGGACATGGAAAACAACCAGGCAACAGCGGCCAACTACCTCGTCCGAGTCCAGCCATTGCCTAGTTACAATGTTCAGGTGCATTCCATTTATCCCGTCCCGTGTCAGAAAGCCATTCGCCGTATTGTGGAGATATGGTTTGGACCTCGGACCTTGCGGGACTCTATAGCCTACGTCATGAATTACGATGTTCAAATGCCAAACTCAAAACGTTGGGACCATCTTAGTGGACGTTAAGTACGCGAGCTAAGAAATGCGATCCTAGCAAAATTGGTACAAAACGTCCCTCTCGACTAGAGCAACTGTGACACAAACATGGAGTACGTGTTGTGATCTTTGAATGTGCCCATGCTCACTCTGCTGCAGGCAGGCCTAAAAACAATAGTTGTGCCCGTCCATAGGCCAAGTCTTCTATTCATAACAACATTCTCTGCCAACAAGATCTTCCAGATGTGTGTCAAGCTCGAGATGTACGGAAACACGATTGTCTGGGAGCTGATGTTAAAAGAGACAGGGAACATTAACATGACGATGGCATAGGGAATCGAAGACATGGAGTCACACGAAGAGTTTTCCTACTTGTATATGGAACTGCAAGGATGAGGAATACAACAATGACCATGCCTTCGTTAACGATACAGTGGATCTATTCGGCGATCAGAAGTCCTGCATTGATGTTGTCCTGAATCCACCTCCAACATAAGTGACTCACGCTGCAGACATTTGTGCCAACTTCTCGTTTAGTAACTACCACATGATAGATTCTTGGCGTGGGAGCGCATTAATCCTTTGGCGCCGTGAGGAGGTGAGCATTCACTTCTTCGAGGAGCTCCATGCTATAACCAACATCATCGTTCTGGTAACTCTGTATCGCAATGACTTTTAATGGAATTGTTTACTTGCTGCCCATTCCTGACATAAATTTACTCCACATCTATGAAGGACTACCCTAGGAACCTTTTCGGTGATGTGTAGAACATATGGATGCGGAGGAGTTCTCGTCCGAAGGCTTGTTAACGGAGGTCTTTTGTAGTTTCCTTTTGTTTATAATCTAGTAATTTGCTGAAGACTCCGAAGGCTGCGATGCTAGTTTTTTTAAGAGGCTTGTTTTGTATGGGTGACATTACGTTCCCAAGGTCGAACTAGTCGAAATCGGGCATGGGAAGACGGATTCCGACTTATGCTATTTTCAGTAGCATCCTATTTATAGTAAAGTATATGAAGGGCACTTTCGTAATTTCAACCAATGATTTGAGGGCATATTCGATAAATAATAGTTTACTGCTTCGGGATTTACTAAAATAATTAGTAAAGTACAAAATAAAAATGTAAAAACGTTGTAAGAAAACAATGAAAGTACCATATGGGGCTTCATACATTTTATAAAAAATTTAGTAAAACGTATTGTACCATTTGGGGGAAGGGCAAATATGTGAAATGATTGTTAGCATAGGTTTGGACCTTGCTTTAGATGTAATGTGTTAATTAGTTAATTACAAACCCAACTTGTACATTATGTACATCTTTATAGAGGGTAGGTTAAAAGAAACCTGACTGAAGAACTTTTGCTGCATTTTGTGACCGCCAAAATGTCCACCGTATAGAATTGCATGGCATTGCTCCATAATCGACATCATTTCCTCTTCAAGGACACATCGTCGAATGATTTGATCTGCACATTTCTTGAAAGTAAGAGGTTTATCCCACTTATAAAACTTAAATTCATGTACAAGCCTCTTTGACTTGTGTTGTTCAGAGGGAGAACATCCGCTACGATGTAGTTCACATAGTTGGCATACCACGGTGCAGTTGCATCAATATTGAACAATTGTTTGTCCGAAAAAGAATCATCAATCATTATTGAATGTGCAGGTGCATTTCCCTCTTCCAATCTTGACAAGTGATTTGCCACCTGGTTCTCAGTCCTTTTCTATTTACAATGGTTTGGTCGAATTCTTGCAATGATAACACCCAACGAAATAGTCTTGGTTTTGCGTCTCCTTTAGAAATCAAGTATCTTTTAATTGCAGGTCAGTATGAACAATAATTGCAGATCCTATGAGATACGATATAAACTTATCAAAAGTAAACACAATTGCTAACATTTCTTTCTATGTTGTGGTATAATTTACCTATGTCGAATCTAGTGCCTTGCTAGCATTGTAGATTGCATAAAAATGAATGTCCTTTTTCTGCCCTAAGACAGCTCTTACGGGTGCGTCACTAGCATCACACATACGTCAAACAGGAGAGCCCGGTAAGGAGCGATTATGATTGCGGCAAAGACTAACCTTCTCTTCAACTCAACAAATGCTTCCATACACTTATTGTCAAACACAAAAGATGTATCTTTCTTCAAGAGGTTACACGATGGTTTACTGATCTTAGAGAAGTCTTTTATGATTAACTTATAAAATTCGGCATGGCCCAAGAAGCTTCATAGGCCTTTTACCGACGTTGGAGGTGGTATTTTCTCGATTTTTCCACTTTAGCCTTATCAACCTCAATGCCACTCTCAGAAATCATGGACCAAGAACAATACATTCATGGACCATGAAATGACATTTTCCTAGTTTAAAATTAAATTTGTCTTTTCACAACAATTTAAAACAGACTCGAGGTTATCTAAACAGTTATTAAATGTTAATCTAAATACACAAAACCTTCCATGAAATACCTCAATGGTCGTCTCAATTATGTTTGAAAAGATTGTTGTCATGCACCGTTGAAAAATGGCAGATGTGTTACACAAACCAAATGGCATTCGACATAAAGCAAACGTACGATAAAGGCAAGTGAACATAGTCTTTTATTGATTCTCAGGTGCTAATGCGATCTGGTTATAACCCGAATAACCGTCAAGAAATTAATAGTAACATTTACTTTCAAGTCGATCCAACTTTTGATCAATGAAAGGAAGTAAGAAGTGGTCCTTGCATGTGGCTAGATTGAGTTTCTGGTAGTCCATGCATACTCTCTAGCTCATTACTGTCCTTGTCGAGATGAGTTCAGTTTTATTGTTTTCAACTACAGTCATGTGTCCTTTCCTCGGCTCACATTGTACAGGACTAACCCAAAAATTATTCCAGATCGGATAAATAATACCTACATCAAGCCACTTAATAATTTTCTTCCTCACCACTTCCTTCATGTGCAGGTTTAATCTTCGTTATTGTTCAACTATAGGTTTTTTTTAATTTTCCAACATGATTTTATGCATACAAAGCATCGAATTAAATTTTCAGGCGAAATAAATAAATAATAATAATAATAAAATACATATTCTCAAGGGTTTATGTAGCAATGTTCATGCGAAAAAAGTATGAAAAATCATTAAAACGCATGAATATATACTTGTGCTGTGAGTCATGATGGTGGTGGCAAGAGTTACTAGACCGAGGGGTGTTTTATCACTTAATGCTTTGAACCACCTGGTTTGGGAGTTATTGGTCGAAAGTTCGTTATACGAGTCCTCATTATTACTGATAAGACATTCAGAGTCGAGCAAAAGAAAATAAATTGAGAAATTTGTGGAATGTTGTGATACCTGGGCAAGCATATCTAGTTGTTATAGTGGTTTTGCAAATCATCTTTCTGAAACGTCTTATTCGAGTGATGGACTTGTTGTTTTAAGTTGAAAATGTGGTTATTAAAAATGTTTTTATGAAAAGATGGTGGAGGATATGAACAAAAGGTTGTCAAAACACGAGTTGGGTAATGGCAGGAATCTAACTACGCTGGTTGAGTAGCTGATATCTGAGAACAAAGAGCTTAATTGATGACTCTAACGACCTTGATTAAGTTTTCATTAGAGTGTTTTAGGTCATTGATTTCTATTTGTTTTGCTCGGGGCTAGAAAAAATTAGGTTTGGAGGTGTTTTAACTCTATAATATTAGAGTTATATGTCTCATCTAATAGCCTCATATTAGTGTTAGACATCCGATATTTATAGGCACATGTAGTTAGTTTGCATGTTATTTTCACGTTTTAGTCTTTTTTTTTTCATGGATATTCGCATTCGTGATGTTCATTGCAGTTAAAGGGGTCGATACGATGAAATCCATGTCGAAGGAGATATCTTGAAGGAGGAGTGTCAAGAAGGTAGGAGGTAGAGTGACTGAGAGAAAGATTTGAACAAAAAGATTAGTATGGCCACACGAAGATCTGGTGTGGCCACACGAGCGGAGCTGACATGGACAAAAAGTTTGGTGTGACCACACGGGAAGAGAAAATCTTTTTAAATATTTCGTAGAATCTTTTATGATAGAGGCGATTTACCCAAACTATAAAAGGGGTTAAATCATGAGTTTTGAGATAAGGGTTAGGGGCTGGTGGTGACAACCAACAAAGAAGGGAGATCGGAAAAGACTATGGAGACTTTATTTTCTTTTCTTTTCATGTTTTCCATTCTGCTTGCAGCATAACTAAACTTTTTATCTACGATGGTGATGAATCGACTCGTGTAGAACTAAACTTTTTATCTACGATGGTGATGAATCGACTCATGTAGTTGATTGTCAAAACTCTTTTCGGAATTAATTCATGAAGTTTCACGTTTGCTTATATTCTCTTATGTTTAATGCTTGCATATCGGGTTAATTGCCGGTTTGTTCGATTTTCTTACCCTTAAGTGGACTCGAGAGAGGGACCTGGGATTAGAAGGAGAGTATACCCTAGATTAAGCTTGAGGGATCAAGTTAACTAAGAGGAGTATAGAGATATACACTCATAGGCAACCATGGCAACAATTGGAACTTATAGAATTATAGTATCACTACAAGAATATACGTATGTGGGTAATCTATAATATATCATTACAAACTCGAGATAGGTCTAACAAAGTATAAGAATTGTGGTTAGTAAATCTGAAACCAAGGGAATTGAGGAAGAAAAAGGGCGGATATTTAGCGAATGACAGGAGATTGATAATCCTAGTTTTTCTCTTGCTATTGGCCGTCTACTATTTTCATTTTCTATTTGAATCTGTAAAAAGAACAATTAAAACTCTACCCTGGCTAGATTGAGACTTCTTTTGTTAGAAATCGACAAAATATTTTATACAATTTTCGTGGAACGATACTTTTTCTCATCACTTACGACTCGTTTGACCAGTATACTTATGTGTGCATTTTAGTGTTTGTACATATCCTTTATACTCCCTTTATTTTTTTTTTTTTATCTCATGAATATATCCTAGTTAGATGGATTGCTGGGAGGGTAAACTACTATTAATTATCGTCTCTAGATGTTTGAGCAAGAAAAATCACTCACAAAAAAAAACAAACACTTTACATATGTGCAATTTTATACATACTATGCAGACTTTTATCCAGTGTTCTAGCTTCCGACGAAATTATACTTCAATACTTTAAAATGACAAGCTCAATTCATATTAGAACGATTTAGTTGAACAAGAAAAGTTTATTAATTATTGCAGCACAATCGAATCAAGATCACTAATTCAACTCAGATGCATTCTAACTTGTCATAACATATAAAAAAAATAAAATAAAATAATTTTAACATAAACATAGGGTGGTAATTGTTTAGGTATAAGATTGGTTTTCGTGGGTGGTTCACCTCACTCCACTTCATCTTATTCACGTCTCTTACCTGCCCATTTCAAAATTTTTTGGAGACACTTTTGGGAAATGCATTAGAATGGACGACGCCATGAAGGGGACCGACCCTAACTTTAATTAACAGATATGTCATGCTTTGCATGCCGATATGATGAGTGCCTTTTCTCAGGTTACTTTTGTTTTCTTTGTATGGGATTTGGTGGGGGATGAGATAGTGGGATTGGGACCAATTATTCATCAACCATCATTTTTGTTTCGCATGATTTGATACCTCATGAGAGAATGGCAATTAAAAGAAAAAGTATTGATGACCAAACCCTCCTCCTTTTTGCTTCTTAGGTTTCTTGTCATTTTCTTGCATACCTAATTCACTGATTTTTTTTTAGGTTGTACTCCAAAACTGATTCCGTATGTAATCATGCGGAGGAGGATTATTGGTAGTGATTCGATGTTAAACGTCTAGACATAATTTTTTTGGAGTCTTGTTGTTTTGGGTCATCTCAACTTTTGGACAAAAGAAAAACTCATTTGTTTATTCCACCCGAATCCTAGAATATGCTCTTGGGTGGGATTAGGGGTCTGGTTTTTAGTACCCATCGACGATTTGGTCCTCTAGACATGTCACTCGTCAACTAATAACATAAGGACCCTTATGCCTTATGAAGCTCTTTATAAGGAGTGTGTTCATGGATTTGGATCAAATGAAAGAGGAGAAAATTTTTCATTTTTATATGACGAAGAAAAAGAGTTGGTACGTATGAGAAATGTCACGTTACTAGTTCTAGTTCTAGTTCTAGTTCTAGCTCTGCCGAGATTTGGGTAGGTGCAAATGGGCATCGATCGGATACAAAGTAGGGAGGAAAAGGTATTGGGAGGTGTGAATTGGAAATTTTAAAAGAAATTGTGCGCAGTAATATCTAGTGTGAATGGATTTCGGGTGTAGCTTTCGAACGAGAAATCTACTTTATCAAGTTTTGATTCTTCATTTTAAAATTTAGAATTTATAACCTTTCTCGTATTGGTTTCATTGAATATTCTATTTCTCCTTTATTTGGCATCTTCATCACTTTTCACAATTATTCACAACCGGATTGACCCATTTTGCCTTGTATATCAATATTTATCTGTATAACTCGTTTTGGCAGCCTTCTTGCCACTGGATTCCATCATTGTTTGCAAATCAAATAGACCCAATACTTGTTAACATTTTGTCGCCACTCATTTAGAAAGTCAAAATTTCACAAGTAGCTTTCCAATATACAAATTATTCCCCAATCCTAAAAACATGTTTGTTGCCTATAAATTCAATATCACTCCTCTCCCGAATTTCATTACTCAAAAGTCAAAGACGATTATCTTCATTCTCCATCGATTCAAACTCCAAAGGCAATAAAAACGTCTCGAATAAAATCGTTGATAACAACTCCTCTGTGCGCCCAAGCGGACCAGGAATCGTTGCGCACCACCACGAAGAAAGACAAACATGAGAAGAGAATGTAATGGACAATCTAAATCGCCGCCTTCACCGTGTCCGAGGTGATGGTCATCCCCGTCTTTGCTCTCGTTGTGATGAATGTCAAGACACCCGAGTTTTGTATTGGGGAACTCGAAATCCAGATGCTAATCACGAACCAGTCTACGCCTTCGTTCAACAAGAGCTTCCTTAAACCGATCAGGGTCAAGAACACCAACTTCGAGCCAAACAAGTACGATTTCTCTTATGGGGTAGTGGTCCTCGAATCGATGAACACTTAAGAGCAAGGCCAACTTCAAGTCCTCATATATCGGGATGAGAACCTGAAATCATACTTAGTATTACCATTTCTCAAAAACTTAGTAAATTTGCCCGATATATCCGAGAACATGTCTCTATATCGACACTATGGTACTGGTTTCAAGTTTTATCCGGACCATTTGTCCTACTAAAATATTCGTTAAAAACCTCATTGTATATATGTCTCTCTCATATTGGGTGAATTATTAATTCTTTCTCCGTATCATCTCATAAAATAAAAATTTTAACTTTTGAAGGCAGGTTATTTTTATCCAATATAATCATAATAATTAAGGGTATAAGAATCTTCGGATGATAAGGCAAGTGGATGCGACGAGCATGTGATGGGGAGCAAATGCTGCAGGCAATGCCAAGAAATAAAAACAAAATTGACAGATTATTCAAGATTCGGGTTTTGCATATATCTTTCTTCTCATGGAAACTAAAAATTCCAGGTGATGAGTATTTTGCCTAGACATTCATACATACATGATGTATTTATGAATCCTAATAATGATGCTGGTTGAATTATTGCCCAAACACGTTAAACAAAATAATACATGTTTGTCCGACTTAACGCAAGCGAAATGATATTTCCATCAACATCATGTATGTTAAGATTGATAGTCCGACCTAAATCTAACGCAGGCGCCAAACGACTGAAGGTTGTACTTTCCTCATCGATAGTCAAAATAGCATATCACCACCATATATAGTATAATTAAATATAATAAAAAAGCTATTCGATAATGTACAATCATGACTTAAATAACGCCTGCATCCTGAAAGTTAAGGCCCATTTATAATCCCTTCCCCTGATTTCATACCCGTCGCACGTTTTCGAGAATGGCAAGGGACGACAGAGGCAGAAGATAAAAAAGGCCAGTCCTTTGTGTGGAAACAATCGATTCTCCCCAATCGAAACCATTTCGCTTATATTATCTTCTCTGTTTGGGTGTGGGGAGGTTCATCGTCATGTGTGGACAATGGCATGGCTGAGAGAGGCTTCATCGTCATCTCCTCACCGTTTTGTTGGGTAACGTAACGTGAACTTGTTTTCTTCTTCCTCCATATAAAAAATTAAAGCAGGGATTTTTCTTTGGGGAGGAGAAAGGACAACCTCGGTGGTGGTTGTTGTACGGTCCCCCACCATCCCCTCCCTCCCGGCCTTTTAAACGAAAACCTATCAGGTGTGGTATTCTTGCATTTGCATTTTTGTTGCCTCCCAATATTGGCATTTTTCCTAGTTTTCTGTTTTTTGAGTGGTAGTGAGAGAGGATGACGAAGATGGTGTACGAGCGTGTGAGGTCTGATGAGGAGGACGACACGGTGAATATGGGGATGAGGGGTTTCCGGGCTGCCGGTGGCCTTAACCGTGGGGAAGAGTGCGAAGACGACGATATCGAGATGGCGAGGCAACGGCTTAGCCCGAGGTCGATGCCGTCGCGGGGGAAGACGGTGTCGGCCGTCGTCCAGGCACAGGAAGACGGGAAGAGGGGACAGCGGCTCGCTTCCCTTGACGTTTTCCGGGGCATCTCAGTCGCTGTACGTTTTGCATTCCTGTTGCCTCTATGAATTTGATTATTTGTTTAAGGTTGGCGGAACTATTTGGCCCCTTTAATATTAGGAAAGGGGAAGAGTTTGTTGAAAGATGAAGTTTCCGTGATGAACTGACTTTTAAACTTTGCTTGGTGATTAGGCAATGTGAAAATTCCTGAATGTTTTGTTCTTGCCTTTGCTTCAAACTGAAAATAAATAAGGAGATAGCGATTTGGCAACACAAGAGATCGAAACCTCGGGGATGCCAAATCATGAGAAGCTTGGATAGTCATTTGATTTGCAGATGGGAAAATTTTTATGGCTTTGTATAAACTTGGGAGGTGATTGGATTACTGGACTTACTTTGACTGATAGCATGTTGGTTACTGGACTAGTACTAATCATAGAGAGCGTTAACAGAATGTTCAGCTTCAGTTATTCTGATTGTTAAATGGCGATCGGATTAGTCCATTCGACATCAAAATAAGTCGTTTTCGATGGATATGAATTTGTCCGATGCTTGTGCTTGCTGTGATGTCCTTGTAAAGCTTTGACGGTATCCCTTCACCCTTTTGATCTGCTTCATGCAGCTTATGATTTTTGTAGATAACGCTGGCGGAGTCTTCCCAGCCGTTAACCACTCCCCCTGGTATGGTGTAACGCTGGCTGATTTCGTCATGCCATTCTTCCTATTTATAGTTGGCGTGTCCCTGGCACTGGCATACAAGGTAGCCTTCGTTTCCGGTAAATGAACCTGCGATTTGAAATTTCGATGGCAGAGAACTGAAATAAGTCCTCTTTCTCACAGAGAATATCTTCCAAGACTGTCTCAACTCGAAAAGCAAGTCTTCGAGCCTTAAAGCTTGTCGGTTTAGGGATTTTTCTTCAAGGTATTGGGCTGGGAGATATTCTCAGGACATCTTTTTTAAGATTTCGATCCATGATATGTAGTATTTTATGTTTGTTGATTCAGGTGGGTATTTCCACGGCGTTGGTACGCTAACTTATGGATTGGACATTCAACAAATGAGAGTTCTGGGTATTCTCCAGGTGGGTTATAATTGTCTCTTGTTTCATTCCATCACCGATGCACCAGTTTCTACCTTCACTGACATAGAACCTTGCTCCTTCATCCTACAGAGGATAGCCATGGCGTATTTGATCTCGGCTTTATGTGAGATTTGGCTCAAAAGGGATGGTGATGCCAACTCTGGATATGATTTGTTACATAGATATCGATATCACTGGTATGTTCTTTTCTTTTCCCTTGCGGCACATCTCATGTGATTCTCTTCAGTTGCTTCGTTACGCATCCTATTTCGTCCACCCTTATGCAGGGCCTTGGTGATGGTGCTCACTGCTGTGTATATTGCATTGACATATGGATTATTTGTTCCGGATTGGCACTATCAGCTTCCATCACAGTCCGAGAAAATCTTAGTATGTTGCAGTCACATTTTCCGAATAACTTTTTGTTTGGATATATCATTTTTAGTTGGGTTGCATCGGAGAAAGCCTCGATGAAAATGCTTTTCATGTACTCTGTCCTCGAAAAGGTGAAGTGCGGAGTTCGTGGGGACACTGGACCAGCTTGCAATGCAGCCGGACTGATTGATCGGATTATACTTGGAATCCAGCACCTATACAAGAAGCCCGTTTATAGACGAACCAAGGTTTGTCAATTCTCTCGATCTTCATTATAATATCCATCCTCTGTTTTTACAGCGAGCTCCCCATCACGTGTTCTTCTCCCTGCTTTTAAAGCAATGCAGCATTAATTCACCCGATTATGGCCCTTTGCCCCCTGATGCTCCTTCATGGTGTCAAGCCCCTTTCGATCCTGAAGGATTGTTAAGGTAGCAAACTCTCTGAACAACCCCTTGGCCTATAATCCGATTCATGTCCGAGTTTCTGTAACTGAATGATGGAAATGGCATGTAGTTCGGTCATGGCTATCGTCACATGCTTGGTTGGTCTTCATTTCGGGCATGTCATCGTTCATTTTAAGGTGAGAAGTCATAAGAGTTTGCCTTTGCTAGGTCTCTCCACCAAAGTGATGAGGTCAAATGGGTTTTGGATCTCTTTTCACTTTACCTTTCCACGCACAGGACCACGGAGATCGGATATATCACTGGGCAGCATCGTCTTCTTGCCTCGTTGTCATTGGCCTTGCCTTCGAGTTGTTCGGTACTTCCATCAATTCCTCCACTTTGTGTGTTTACCAGATCAAGTTTTAATGGTTTACATCCTAATAACCACCTATGCTTCCCGTGTTTCCCCAAAGCAGGAATGCAAGTGAACAAGGCTCTATACACATGCAGCTACACGTGCATAACGGCAGGCGTTGCCGGGATTCTCTTCATCGGATTGTACTTCATGGTAATGAAACCAAAAGCCTCCTCTAATTTTCGATTATCACTTGCCTTGACCCTTGTAAATTTTCTTAATTTTGTTGCCGGTTCGCTTCCTCAAAGGTCGACTACTTTGGACATAGAGGCCCCATGATTCTTTTAGAACTGATAGGGAAGCATGCACTGCTAATCTTCACCCTCGCAGCCACAAACGTGGTACCTGTCATGATCCAGGGATTCTATTGGCAGCGGCCAGAAAATAACATCGTATGCCCTCCTGCGAATTTTCCTCGCCGTGCAAATTTCCTGTTGGAAGTTATGGTTAACTAACTTTAATTCTATTCATGCCACAGTTGGGCATATTCGGAATTGGATGGAAATGAGTTCCTAGTGCTGCTGCTGGTTTCGACACTCAATAAAGACCACCAGAGCAGGGACTGTAGGAAGAGAACCGAGGTGCTCGATGGTCCGGTACGTCGTAGTTAGATCCATCCCTTTAATATAGTCACGTCCACACAGGTCCGTTGGGTCCTAGCACACCTTCGATGATTGGTACAAGTAATATTTCAGACTCGAGCGGCTGCAGTTGTGAATAATATCTAGTAGCACTCTGATAATAAGCTTTTGTTATTCGAAACAACCATCCGAAGAAAAAGAAACAACCCCAAGCACAAATCTCGCCAAGGCGGCGATCTCAGCATCACAGTCCTCGCAATTCATATGTCCCGGTCCCTCTTGCACTCTGGGGGGACGGCAGGGTACCTTGACCTGTCATTGCAGTAGTTATAGATGGTGTACTTCTGCCTAACCCAGGCGAGCCTTCGGTACTGCATCGAGTCGAGGTCCTGGAACTCCCTCTGATCCCACCAACGCGTGCCTTGAGTGGCACAGAACTTGGCCTCCACGGAGGCCTCGCAGCCGTCGATGTGGAAACCCTTGTAGGAGGCTACGAAGGGGGCCTTGGACCAGTCGGTCTTCTCGAGGCCGCCCCTGGTGGCCCAGTCATCGGCGTTCCAGAGGCTGGAGTAGAGCTTCATGGGTTGGTTGAACGGGAAGCGGACTCCGAGGTCTTTGCAGTTCTTAAACACCCTTATGGGCACGTCGTCGACGAAAAACCTGCTCACCCATCAATCAATCACCGACAAAACATTATTATTATAATCGACCGAAATGGGTGATGTGATTTTGAATTTTAAATGCCTGATTAGTGCAAATCTTGTCTGTAAACAAAAGCCCCCTTTTTCTTCCTTGGGTTTTACAATCTTTTCTACCAACCACCACCACCACCACCACCGATGTTAATCAAACAAATGTTATCACGATTGACATAGTGTCTCAATACACATTACCTTTGACTAGAAATGATTTTGTATTTGTCAGGAAACTCACCTGATCGTCAACAGAAATCATGTGCAACACCACTAGATCCATTTATCGGCCACCATTTAAAAATAATATAAGATTAAGTTTGGCTTATTATATGATGTCTGTCGAATGATTTATATCAATACCTATAAGAATTTTTATATCTTTAGAACGTAATGCTTCTTCTGAAAATAGAAAGAGGGAAACTTACACGATCTGGTAGAGATTCCAGAGGACGGAGTAGGAGTGGTAAGTCTGTGTAGGATCGAACCACAAGTATATCCTCTGCTCGCGGTCGCCCTTCCCTCCGGTGAACACGTTCGTCTGGAGTATGTACGGCTGCCCGCTCCTGTTCCCCAGGAACTCGAAGTCTATCTCGTCGTGCTCTGAGTTTTGCGACGACAGCTGCAACCCCCCCATTCACGTCTCTCGTCAAACTCTCGGGATGGAACGTGAGAATGCCGGTGAAAAATGAAAACGAAACTCACGTAGAAGGCGGTGACAGTCCCGGCAGAGTCCCCGGCTACGAGCTTGATGTCCATGCTGAAGTGCCCGAACAGGTACGACCCCTTGGATTGGAACCCGGTTCCTATTTTCTCGACACGAAGATGGGGCCCATCAGTTGGCCAAATAATGCGGAACCGGGAAAACGCGGCGGTCGACCCGAGAATCTCCAGGCTTACCTGTATACTTGTCGAGGAAGAGCTGGATGTCGGAACCGCCGTTGTAGTACTTGATGTGGTCGAAGGCCCACGTCGGCACGTAGTTCCGGCCAAATGGGACAGCGATCGGCTTCCTAGGAGCAGCTGCCGTGATCCCGGAAGCAGAAGCCGCAACGACAATACCAATAACAACAAGCATTGCCGGCCATGAGTTAGAAGAACCCATTTTTGTTGGTTTATTTCCCTGCATTCAAATGAAAAAAGAGGAGATAAGACAACATCGGGGGCGGTCATTGGAGTTGAAATCGAAGTGGAAGTGGAAGATACCCGAGAAGACAGAGAAGAGGCTGAGGAGGAGTTTGGATTTTGGAAGATAAGATGGTGTGTGTTGTTGTTAAGTAGTGGAGGGATTCTGAGCAGCAGCAGACAGTAAAATTGGGAAATTATTGGGGTGTGTGCAAAAGG
This sequence comes from Melastoma sanguineum, assembly GCA_029817735.1. NCBI lineage: Eukaryota > Viridiplantae > Streptophyta > Magnoliopsida > Myrtales > Melastomataceae > Melastoma > Melastoma sanguineum. The sequence goes on along the minus strand of JARUPW010000177.1, from coordinate 7,723 downwards.
GAAGGGGAGCATGTGCTGTGCACTCCCCAACCCCATTCATTTTTACCTCTTTTTATTATTAGCTCTCCATTTCTGCTTTACATCACTATTACCCGATTTTAATTAAACGATAAAGAAAAGAATTCTTTTAATCAAATAAAAAGTAAAAAATATTTGTGAATATCGTTATAATTCATTCCGACACTTTCCAAAACTCTTAATTTGTTTATATTCTTCGTTTATCGAGATTCTTTATCCGCCCAAGTTCTTCACTTATTTATCTCATTCTTATAAATAGAGGGCTTTGTAATTCAGTTGTAATGACGTTTTATTGGAGTTAATAAGAAATTCTCTTAATTTATCTCCTTATTGTGTTTTCTGATTTTCATCCTTCCTCGTTTTCATTCTTCGTCAGTCTAAGGATGTAATGAGCATAAAATATAAGTAAAATGTGTATAAAACAACCTAAAAAAAAAGTAAATGCTCAAACTAATTATTCTTAAAAAGTTAATAATTCCAAACGAATCTCACATACCTAAAAATAAAGAGATATTGAGTCCGTCCCTCTTCGTTTTGCAACAAAAACTATTTCATTGATAATTCGTTGCATTGAATTTTATTCTTACCCTCATAATAAATGAACTGCAAAAAAAAAAAAAAAATAGTAAACCAGAGAAGGTGTTCTTTAGAGAGATCCCAGGACAAATAACTTATTTGAAAAAGTTACTAAAAAGTAACAAGGAAATATTCTAAAAAAGGTATTAGTAAAATAATAGTTAAGTTCTTAAAGGTAGGAGCAGAGATATTGGTAGGATGTTTTAGGCGTTTGGTTTCTTTGGTTTTGGTATCATTAAATGGGGAAGGGTTCAATTCATCAGCAACGAGCAATATACAGGAGGACGACAAAAGGGCAAAAGAAGGTCACAGCGGGCTGTATTCGTTTTCAATAATGACCGAATCGCAGGGGTTTTATAGGTAATGTGGTCGATTAAGTCCTTTGAGTAAGAAACTCCCATGAGGAAAATGGGATGTATGGCACACTCAAACACTGGGGTGGACATGATAAAATATTTAACTAACGAGCATTTGCATCAAAGGTAAAATCCTCATTCTAACAGCCCATAGCTAGAGATGACTTATGTTATTTTAAATTAAACTATCTGATATACGAGTGCCAACCCCCCCGGTGTCCTAAACATAGATGACATGTATTTTTATATACATACACGTTTGTTTAGAAATATAAATGTGCATGATGATTATTCTCTTTAAGGTATCTCTGATCTTCTTTTGGCCATAAAAGGTTTCTTTTAAATGATTTATGGTGTTTAAATAGACAGACAACAAGAATGCGGTGGCCTGTCCAATGATGTGTTAGATGAAAGGTGTGAGTGATTTTATTATATGTATGTAAAAAATCATAGGACGACAGAAGATTGAAGACGACACCGACCAAACCAAACCCTGTCTCTTATACACATCTAGATGTGTATAAGAGACAGGCCGTATCTTTTGTAGCTGTGCCCTGGCTGGTACTTATTAAGTGATATGCAAACTTGCAAATCAACTACTTGAAGGGAATATATTTTTATTTATTAATTTATTCTAACCATAAAATGATACTTTAATTTTATTATATAATTTTTATTTTTCAAATGGCGGAGCCCAATAGTGGCTCCTACCCCCATTATATTAGCCCACAAAAAATATAAGAAGTTTTACTTATCAAATATATATAGGAGTAGCAGAGCAGATCTTTAGTTCTTTTTTCCTCATGCACCATGACAATCTCAGAAATTCGGTCAACAATTAAAAGAAAGTTGACTAAATTAAAATTATTATTAAAACTATAAAATAAAAAAAATTATATGTTCTATATTAAAAATGGTGAAGGAACCGATTTTTTATTAGATTTAAAAATAAAATAAATAGAGCAGTAGTGTTATAAAATATAATTTAGTATAAGCAGATTTCCCATTAAGCTACTATTAAGAGGTATAAATAGTAAAAATATAATTATTACTGTCACATAATATATCCTAAAATAAATAACGTAATTTACGACACATATTAAATATATAAAACACAAATTATTAAAAATATTAAGTGTTTAAATAGCTAAATATAAACTCCTAATCCAAAAAAAAACTCTTTTTAAAATTTAAAAAACTGAAAAAATACGACCTTATTTATTTATTTGTGGAATGAGTAAAATAATGAAATTAGTAATTAAAATATATAAATTAGCCAAAGGAGAAAGAAAAGATGTAACAACAGGTTGAATTAAATAGATGGCTGGGATCTTGGAATTAATTAGCAACAATGAATATGTTTTTTTTTTTCATTTTCAATTTTTAGACTGGGGGCATTTTCAAAATAAATATAAAGTGTCGTTTCCGAACACTAATTTTCCAAGACACATCGTCACAATCTATTGACAAAACTAGGATATCTATGTAAGTTATTAGGTGACGGTTTGTAGTTTAATTTTAAGGAATAATGCATATCAAAATGAAGATCGGTTCTTACTTTAATATCGGAATCAGCTGATCGCAACCTTTATATATTTAAATAGATGAAAACATTAAATAGGTTAACAAAAACATTAAAAAAAAAAGTAAAAATCCGACCTTGGAAAAATTACGAAAATCCACACATGATTGTTTTTAGATTGGTTGGATAAGTTATTGGTTGTAATAAAATCATGAACGAAGCATAAATTCTAAATGTTTAGGGGAGATGAGAACACGACACCCTAGGCAAAACAACCACCACCACCACCACCTATTACATATATATAGGGTGAGAGAGAGAGAGAGAGAGAGAGGAAGGATAGCATGTGCAAATGGTCGGCTAAAGCTAAACTCTCCCTCTTTTCCTCTCACTCTGCAATTCACGTGTCCATTAAATACACTGAATTGAATTTGAATTTTAAACCATCCATCCATCAATCACTTCCAATCTGTCTGTCTTTGGACAATTTTTGGTTCATATCTCCACCGGATATCGCCTCGTGGCTATTACTATTTTATTCCAACTTCCTTTCTCAAATATATATACATATTTGTTTTCTATTGGGTCATGTTGTTTTTGAACATGAGAGATGAGATGAAACTAGTATTATTTTGGGAATCTTCTTCCCCTTTTGGTTTTGGGTGAGGGGGGAACATGGGGTTGATTCATACATAGACCGGGGAATCGGGATCCAACTAGTCAGAGGGGTTTGCACTCTCTCGAGATCGACTATGCTGAACCTCAGGAGGTGTTATGTGTGGGGTAGTATTCCATAAGCTTCTCTATTCGACTATACATTTATATTATATTTGTGGGTCGGGCCAATTAAGCGGGCTTTGTGCAATGGTAGCCCAACGGGCCAAACTTGCCTTAAGCCCAACGTGATGACCAGAAAAGGCCATTCCCTCATCTGAAAATTTGACGGATTAGACATGAAAACGCAGGCCGCCGGACGCTCGTCGTCGGGAGTGTGGGTAAGTCACGGTAATAATGCGGTCGTCAGACGACGAAAATGAAACACACACAAAGGAATGGAATTGACTGGGATTTGGGATGTTTTTTTTTTTNAACTTGCTCGAGGTCTGAATAGACTATCCGTATTCTTTGGACCATCGGAGGCTGTTAATCAGAAACGAGACACTCTATCTGACCTCGACTTGACACCATCTGAGGAACGTGATCGGGATTTCCTGTTTGGGAATAAAGGAAAGGCAAAAATGGTTGATGAAGATGTTAACACAGAGGTAGATGTTCCCACAGATAACGAAGATCAAAAGACAACAAAAGCATCTCCGCCAGAAGAGGAAGATGTTCCGATATATAAGGAAGATGTTCAGACAGGGGATCCCATAGTTGCTGATCCGGAAGTTGTTCAAGACATGGAAGAGGTGAAGAGGATTGGCGAGGAGGCCGAAGTTCATTTGAAGGTGAAGTATCATTACTTTGCATTGTCTATATGGCTGAAACAGATAAATGCAAGGTCTGAATTACACTATCGTACTCACGACAGGAAAGTGGATCATCGACCACAGCTGTTCTCTTCAGAAAGACCACACGACGAACGGCTGAGCGGAAACCGTCGGCGTTCAAGAGCTCCCCGTTTGTCCCGCCAAAGCCGGTTACGAGGGCCAGGAAGCGTGCTCGGACAGCTATCCCTGAGGTATAAGAACCAGCCAGCATGGAAGCGTGCGTTAAAGCACCATTGAAGAAAGACAGGATTACAGTGTTAATCCATGGTTGTAATTTTTCATTGTTAGGCGCTACAAAAATTCTTCCCAGCGGATTTGCCAGTAAGTGTGCTGAAAAACTTTACAACAGCTCAATGGAATATCATTGAGTATGCTTGGAATGAGGACCACGAGCCTAGGTTAGTGTCACTGTCCTCGGTCTTTATGTATTCGGATATTATTCTACTTTGTTCAAATCGCGACTCCTGGTTTATATGATGCAGCGAATGTCTATGTATGACGGAATCCGCTCACCTTAATAGACAGGCCATGCTTTCTCTTTTACCAAACAGATGGATATGTAATGATGTAAGATTGCATAATATATTACTTGCTTCCATTATTGACGGGTAAGGGTGACTTCTATATGAGTAACATTTAGATGATGCAGGTTATAGATTTCCATGCCATTATGCTACAGAGTAGAGTGGATCCAGAAAAGAAAAGTATTTGGTACCTTCCCACTTGGTTAGGGGTAAGTGATTACAAAGGTTTATCCATTGGAAATGTGATGTACAGGATGGTAACCGAGAACGCGAATCACAGAATCTGGCGTCCTATCAGTATAGTGCTGCAAAAATGCCCGTCATAAGCAAAGGAACTGCCGCAGCCTTGTACGCGCACTTCAAGAATCACATTGGCAAAAACCATGAAGTGCAATTTGTAAGTATCCCCACAATTTACTACATCTGCATATTAAAATGTTGTAATATGTTCCAACTATTTACATGGATGTCTTGTAATGTCTTAACTGGACTATTGACAAAAAACGTGTGCAGATATTTATTCCGGTTTGCCTACGTGAATCACATTGGGCGTTACAGATAATTTCATTCAGGACAGAGCAAGTCATCATTATGGACACAATCCATAACAAATTGTCCAACATCGGAGGAAGAGCAGACCTTCATCATCGTGTGTTACAGCTTGTGAGTGTCCTATTGGATCAGAATAAGGTAAAATCTAAGGTTAAAGGGTATCAAGTACCAAACATTTGCAACTGGAAAATACATTACCCGACGAACGTGCCAGACCAGATGGCTGCCGGAAATGAGTAAGTCCCTCAACTTCACCTATTTCTCTTTGAACTTAACCAATGAAGCCAATTTGTCTATGTAATCTGATTTTGTATTGTATAGAAACGACTGTGGAATATATGTCATGAAATTCATGACATTGGCTGAACCACCGGAAGGCGCTGAACAAGTGGTATGGTATTTCTTTTTCCATGCAATACTGTCGAAGCCGTTTTGAGTCATCACGGAGTAGCAAATGCCCCGTTACGAACCTGTTGTTGACAGCCATTCATCATTGTGAATTAGGTTGTAGGAGTTGCTGATAGGTTGAGGCTGGTTGTAAGCATGATAAAATGGCCAGGGAATGACGTTAGGAAAAGAATTCAGCAGAGAGTTAAGGATGATGTCAACAAAAAGATCAAACCCCCAGAGAGCAGTGCTGCATCAACATGGATTCCTGAAGTTGTTTAGTAACGTCGGTGTCCAAGTATCATTTCCTGACCATGCTGTGCAGCCGTAACATCTTCGCCAGTCTGTTGGTGAACCTCTTGACGGACTGTTGTGTTCTTTTTTGGCAGACTTTGTAAGGTCATGTAATGTAATAGAACCTAATAGCTGACATGGATAATGCAACACAGAATGTACAGGCGGATGTATAGTCCAGTTTCTGCCGAAATGCTGACGAAATTTTATAATTAAGCCTACATATTATGCTGTCCATACACTGAGTTATCTTCATAGCGGACATTACCTTCAGAATCAGAAGAAGAATCAGTACATACGTTACCTACATTGTCCGCATTGATCCGACGTGATGGCTGTCGTTGAGATGGCCCTATACCAAATTCTTCGTTGCTTCCATGAATGACGAACCCNGTAGTGGTTGCATTGGCGAGGGGTGTAGCCGTAGGAGAGGACGTCGTCCGGCAAGGGGGTAGGATGGAATACGTCCAGCCGATAGGGTGTAGGAGCTGTCTCTTATACACATCTAGATGTGTATAAGAGACAGTGATAAGTTGAAGTCGACTCGATATACTCGAACTCGGCTTAATTGGTTCAAAAACATATTTATTAATAACTATTAATATTTATTATATAATATTATACCTGTCTCTTATACACATCTAGATGTGTATAAGAGACATCTATACAACAGTGAAATGATCAAACCTCTAGAACAAATAAAGTGGCGAGTTTCCAGTTTTTCTAATATAATATTATAAAATTATGTCCTGGATGATAATTCCTGTCTCTTATACACATCTAGATGTGTATAAGAGACAGGCCGGGAGAGGATGAGAGAGGAGGAGGTGCCGCGGACGGGTTGATCTGTCGGCGCGGACTGCTCGTGGGTGGTGGTGGGGTTGAGTTTTGTTACGACTAAGATTATTTCGTCGAATAAATATTAAGTTTAAAAATTTCTTAATTAATCTGTCAAAACTTTATAAAAATCGAACTCATGCCATTAATCCTTCGTCAACTGTCTATTTAAAAATATATATATTTCGCCAAAGTCGGCCTCTGTTCAGACTCCTCTTTCCTCATCTCTTCCCTTCCTTTAACTTTACCTTTTGTCACACCCTTTTCAGTTTGAACAGAGACCCTTCCTCCGATCCCATCGTCACATCACTAGTTAATCCACCGGCGTTCTCCTTCTACGTTTTTTTATGAAGTGTTCAAAAATCGGTTATATAAAGCCGACTTCACGCCGAAGAGATTGATGGTATAAAGTCGGCGCGAATTTGCTAGTTAGTTAAAGAATTTCTAAACTTAAAAAGTCATTTGACAAAATAATTTAAAAATTAACGTTATATTAGAACAAAACTCGTGATGGGGTTCAGCTACTCCTGGTCCGTTACTTTTGGGTTTTATAATACTGAAGTATGTATGCATCTCGTGGACAATAGAGCTATGTTACGAAATACAGCGTAGAGTGAAGTTGAACCTGTAAAAGATCGATGCATTCGTTATTGAATAAATAAATAAAAAAAGAACGAGGCGATAAACTTTACGGGCTTTATTATATGGGCTTTCTTCGGGCCAATAAAAGAAGTAGGGCCCAATAGAGAAAAAAAATAGTATATAATGTTTTAAAATAGACAGACGCTGACACAGGGAGACAGAGGACAAAAAGTGAAGGGGCTAACAACGGCAGAGGATGGCACTGTATTAAGGTTGGTTTGATATACACATCTAGATGTGTATAAGAGACAGATATAGATCAACTCATTGATATTGCAGGATCTGATGATCTCAACTTAATTTTTGGTTCTATGGAAAGTAGCCAAGGAGGAAATCCTCCAAAGTCCCACTCTGCAGGAAACATTCACACTATTATTACATTAGATAATAGATTAACAATACCATGAACTTCAAGATTGAGCATGTCGCAGGGAAAAAATATCAACGCTTCTAGATGAATGGGAAAAGCCCACGGTCCAAACTAGGGATTAAGACCTCAATGTGCAATTCTGTCAAACTACCAAC
>JARUPW010000176.1:124614-157509 GCA_029817735.1 Melastoma sanguineum | reverse complement strand
GGGACATTGCCACTCCGAAAACCCTGTTAAATTGACCAGCTAAAACCCAATGAAATAAAAGCATGACATAGCTCCTGAAAGCAGCAGATATACTTGTCCTCAGAAATATTCCTTCCTGTCGCTGGCATGCTTTGTAGGAGATCGGAGAGGCCGGCCACATCCTTGTCGTCCCTGACCACAGAACCGAGGTCGTCGCAGTAGGAGAACAGCTGGTCCAAGTCGATCTGCCCACCCTTCGTCTCCATCGATGGAAGGAAAAAAGGGAAAAAGGGAAAAAAAGAAAGAAGAAAGCACGGGGTTTCGGTCGTTTAGAAGGATTTTGGATTAATTACAAAATAGTACCAAATTTTTCACTTATCCGAATATGACCCTTAATTTCTCATATCATTATCAATTGAGTAACAAGATAAGTTTGATTGAGGTGCATCACTGTCGCTTACATAATACTACTAATTAATTAATGTATACTAGAGAAAAAAGAAAGAAACAATCACTCATGTCAAAAAGGCTACTTAGACACTATCTACCGTGCCAGGACTGTTTGAAGGAGTTCGTTGGAGATAAACAATCAATAAACTTTCCCTCTTGTTTTTGTTTTTTCCTAAATGGTCAAGCCTCCTATCTGTCTCTCCACTCCGGTAGCACCACCAGTCTCGGACATGATCTTATACACAGGAATCTCAGAGTAGCAACATGTGATAGCCACTCGGGAAGATGCTCCATTGCAGAGGCCTTGTAGATCGTTAGGCACTGGAGGCTTTAAGGCCTTGCAGTTCCGTCACGGCATTGCCCTGCTCATCCGTGGACAGATCAAGCTCCTTACAGTTCCAGACGGAGAGCGTTTCTAGCGTCCCAGATGACTGATTCCCGGCATGAAAGAGACCAGAGAATGACAGCTCCCAATGTGAAGTTCCTTGAGACTGGTAAGACCTCGAAGCCATTCCTCCGGCAAGTGATGAGGGCGGCGGCGGCATGCGCACAAGGCACTCCGTAGATTTGCCAACGACGGCATGAGCAAACGCAGGTCTGTATGTCCACTATGTTCGTACGCTCAGTCGAGACAATCTCGAACTCGACTTCGTTCGCCCGAAGGACCTGATAGCAATGAGCATCCGCGATTGCCTCCAGGACACGCTTCTCAGCTGATGGAACCAGAACCGATGCCCGCCTCATTCCCACATTCCGGCGTTGATCAAACCATGATACCAGCTGCTGTCTGATGTGTTCCATCATTTGTATAATGGGAAGCTCGTGGCATTCTTGGGCCCAGCTATACAACTGTTCCGTGATGCCCAGGGTAAAATGCCTATACCGGACACCCTCAAAATAAGCCACCGCCCAGAGCTGAGGGGGAAAGCTTTGGAACCAAGGTATAACATCCTGTGAAATCTCAACCACTTTCGATATCTTGCTTTCGAATTTCGCCACAGTCAAGGCATAAACTGCACTCCAGAAGATGTTCACTAACTTTGTGTTTTTTTAAAGGTGTCTTGGAAGCTCTCGCTGACATAACGCAGGCAAAAATCATGGAATGGACTCGGGAAATGTGTTTCAACAGCTTCAACAAGTTCCCTGTGCCTTTTAGAGAGAATGGTGAGCCTGGGCATGTTCTCGGTGTTCACTCCGAGAAGTTTCCGTAACTCTGACATGAACCACATCCAATTTTCATCTGTTTCGGTGTCCACAACGGCTACGGCTAAAGGAAATAATGAGTCGTCGGCATCTAAGGCAGCAGCACAAAACAGGGAACCCAAATATTTCCCTTTCAAATCTACTCAGTCAATCTCCAAGAGTGGCAGTATGCTGGAAGGAGTTGGTACCCTTCTTCGAAAGTTCCATGAAGTGCAGCCATGCTTCGTTCCTTTCCTCGCCAAGCTTGCATATATGACACAGAAACCCCATGTAGATCGCGTATGTCCTGCCAAATTTCTTTTGGCTTGTACTGAGGGTTATCTCGTACCCTAGCCTCTACTGATCTCGCAACCCAACCAACTGATGCTTGTTGGTGGTGGAGGTTCTGAACCCCTTCACATGTATGCTCACCCTGCAATGTTCTTATTGAGAATGTTGGAACCCCAGGGCATTTAGCTAAATNGCTGTGCATACCATATGGAGTACTCCTTGTCAGTCACCCATGTAATACCTCAAATTTACGTGCGGGCCGCGAACAATCATCTTTAAGCCAACATTCATTTCCAATAAAATGGCCAAAGCCCATACAACTCACAATCACAACATTCCACACATCCTACAAGGAGAACGGACAACAAGTTGAAATCCTGGTCGGGCATTTCATCCAAAATGAGCAACACCCCTGTTGAGCAAAGCCAAACCGGATCTTAACCACTTCGTCGCAAATAATGGAGTAGCTCGAACGATCCCTCAGTCTCTCCAAGAAGTGCATTCCTTAATCAGGGAAGCGTCCACGTCACTCGAAAGAAACACGTCCAGAAAATCCATTAACCGCCAGGCATCCGAGGTAGTGCAGGAGTAACATCCCTTGGAATTTCCTAAAGAATCCCAGGACGCCTGCAGCCTTTACTTACAACCAAGAATGGAGATGCGTGGCAGACACCGCCACAACCCCTAGAAGCAATCCCATATTCCTAACAGTGATGACCGCTTGCTGAACACCCCGACCTCGTCTTGCTGGCTTGTTGAAAGAAAGCTTCGGCTCGCTCCAATAATCTCATATCCTCCCTGCAGATTCACGAGCATCCGAAGTGATTTCTGCAAATCTATTGTGCCATGCAACAGCTCCTTCCCTATCTCTACCAAAGATTGATCAAAATTCAATCCACTTGACCAAGCTCTAAGGGTTTGATTCAATTTCCCCCCCTACCTTTAGATATCTTTTTACATGGACTTACAGTAGCGCTGACACCTGCACTGTTAGAGAACGGCGTTCTGTGGCGTCCGTTGGATCTCTGCCCATTCCTCGGAGAAGCGACAGCATGGGATTATGGTTCCTAGACGAATCTGTTATCCTCAGCTTCCCTGCATTTTCAAAGACAAAAGTAAAAGATCCAAAGAAAAAAGATCCCACAGGTTATCGCACTACGGCCACCTGTGAAGAGGACCATTTGGTTTGAAAATTCCGTCAGTTTCTGTCATCCAACAGCTCGGTTCTGTAAAGGCGAACTCTTCATAGAACCCTGTGGAACAGGATCCATAGCCTGGGCATGAAACATACTCAGGCGGGCATATCAAGCTGCAATTGCGGAATCATCTCACCTTTCCATTTGTGAAATTTCGAGTCATTGACTTTGATTTCGTCTAACCATCTGCACATTTACATCTGATTATGTCCGAACGAATACATTACAAAAGCAAGCCCACAATACAGCCCAACCCAAAGTAAAAGGCTGATCACAGCAAACCCAACCCACAAAACAATGCATCACAGCAGTCCAACCCGAAACAAAAGAGAAGAGGCCAAGCCATTTGCTAAAGCCAGCCCACAAGGAAAATAAGCCCAAAGCCCAGATCACAAGAAGAATTAAAACTCACCTTGGCTGGCTCCCGACAGGATCTCTGCTGAAGGACGATCCCAACGCACCTGACAGGAAGCTCCCCCTGAATCCTCAGCCGCTTTCTGCCTCCTCCTGCAAAAGACGATTTGGACGACACCCCAGCTTGATCCTGTCCCCCAACGACATTCAACTCCCCAACCGAAATGGATCAGCTAACCGAATCAAAGGGATCATTGGAAGGAAATTAGAAGATAAAAAGAGTTTCAGGGAGGAAGAAGCGAACCAGAAATTCGAAGGAGTGAGGGGGAAGCCAACCAGATAGTCGGGAGGAGGAGAGGGCTTAAAAGGAGCATTACCTTCAGCGACAAAGAGGGGGGGTTCTTCATTTTTTTGTTTGGAGAGGAACAGGGAGATTTTCGAGAACTATCGAACATTCCCCTGATTCCTTCATCTCCTTCCTCAAAGCTTACTACCCAGGAAAAACTGAGCCTTCAATCTTCATCGACTGCCAGCATCCTTCTTTTTGTTTTTTTTTTTCGTTCTTGCCTCCAACAGTCCCTGCACAAGGAGGAGTGGAGAGGATTGACTAAGATATCGTCTCTCTTCCTCCCCTTTTTGCATCTCTCAACAACAGGGAATCACCATCGCCATCTCTCATCATCCCAGCTCCTTACCTGTCCATTCGCCAAGGTAAGAACGAAAAAGCCAGTTGCAGAACCCTCCCCCCCCCCCCCCCTCTCGAGTACCACACCAAGACAGGACAGTCAACAACATCAGCAGGAGGAATGCAGTACCTCTGCTCGCAGTCGGCTTCAACTTCACTTGACGTAGCAGCAGCGGCGTTAACTTCCAACAGCGGGACATTCATCCACAGCAGCGACGAAGTCCCCAAGGTGGGCCTCGTTCTTTAATTCCAAATTTCAACGACTCGAACTCTCCTCTTCTTTTGACGGTTTTCGCCCTCCTCCAGGACGCAGCGGATTCTGGCCATCATTCTATTGCCAACACTGCACTGACAACGACGACATCACCCCCGATGTCTCCCAATCCAACAGAGCTTGCTCCCTCGACGTTCCTGTGTCTAACAACAATGACCACTCTTCCCGCAGCAGTCATCCTCAAGCCCAGCCACGGTGACCCTGTCTCCCCAGCGTCTCCAAAACTCAGCAATGAAGCCGCCACCCTCCTCCCGACGCTCCACGGGGACAGCGAGCTCGGCCCTTCACTCTACGGCCCGTCCCTGGCGACGACGGCAACACCTCCAGTCCAGCAAGACTCTTCCGGCGACGGGCGCTCCTCTCTCCCCTCAGAATCAAACTACGGTGGCAGCCCCACCTTTTCCCGACGCCCCCTAGCGGCGGCAGCCCCCACTTTTCCCCGGCGACCCTCGACCCAGCAGTAGAGCCCCGGACATCCCTCTTCAGCCCCAGCATCCCCCGACACATCCGAGTTCAAAAGTACCTCCCACGGCGGCGTCATCACCCTCCCGGCGTTCCCTCTCAACGGCAGCAGTCAACCGTGGCCTCCTCCGTCGTCCCCAAGCTCCACGACAATAGCCCGCTCCCTTCCCGCGTCTCCAGACCCAGCGGCGGCGAGCCCACTCCCTCCGGCGTCCCCAGCCTCACGGCGGCGGACCCACCTCTCCTCCCGGCACCCTCAAGACTCAGCGGTGGCGGATCAAACTCCCCCGGTGTCCCCAAGCCTCGCCGGCAGCGACCCTTCCTGCTCGGCGTCTCTAGATTCGGTGATGGTAGACTGTTGGACTAAAGGCTGACTTTGGTGCAGCAGTACTTGAAGCCCGTCACAAGGCAGCGCAGGAAGATTATGGACAGGCCCCGACCTGAGTCAAAACCCAAGGAGCCCAGAATGCTAGCCCAGATGCTTCATCCAGCTAATGAAGGAAGGTTTGTTATAACGCCTCTGTTATATACAAATAACCGCTACACAGAAACAGAGGAGATGAAGGAGGCGCGCTGGTCACATGGCTCAACAACTAACAGAAGGAATCTTGTCACTCTTATCTATAAAAGGATTATCTGTACCACCTTAAAGAATTAAGAAATGATATAGAGTGCATTTTCTTCTGAAAATTTTTCTGGGCTTCCTGCTCCTCTTCCTTCCTTTCGAGCTTCTTCTTCCTTCTTCATACACCTGCCCAACTATCAAAAATCCACATGGTATCAGAGCACAAGTTTTACGACTAGTCCGGGACAAACATGTCAAATGGCTGGAAACTATACCTCGATGCCGGTTCAGCAGAAGGAGGAGGTGAGCAAACTGGGCAACTGCAAGTCGGTTTCCTGCAGCGCTGGACACAAGTGCTTTGTCTGCTGCACTTCCTAATCCAATCCAGATCCCGGCGAGTATCTTCTCTTCTACCATCAAGCTAGACGAGGAATTATATCTCTGGAAGGGGCAAGTTCTGCAGCGTTAGTGCAGGAGGAATACGAGGAACTGGTCCTTGGCACAACATCCTCCAGACAAGTCGTGGACGACCAACATGCTGAAATCAGTCCAGCTTACAGACAATGGCAACGAACCGACAAATCCGTGATGAGTTTCCTATTCTCAACACTCACACAGGAGCCGCTGAGCCAAGTCGTGTGTTGTGCCTCGTCACATGAAGTCTGGGAGAGCTTACGGCAAAGATTTGAGTCGAATTCAACCACCCGTATCATCAATCTCCGCACTCAGATGCAACAAGTCAAAAAAGATGGGCGAACTATGCAGAACTACCTCAACACTATCAAACTATTTGCTGACCAGCTAGGTGCAATTGGTGAACCGGTTCGTTATCGTGATTACTTGTGGTATGTTCTTGAAGGACTCCCAGCCGACTATGACTCAGTGGTCACAGCAATATACAGCCGAGCAGACCAGCCGACAATTGAGGAGGTCCACCAGCTATTGCTTAACTTTGACCTGCGATTGGAAAGGCGCCATGTTCCAGATCCCATCCTGCCACAGGTACATCACTCTTTTGCTTCTGCTGGTGCAGGAATGCTTCAGCACAGACAAACCCAATTTCAACCTCGACCTCACAGACCACCATTTACCTCACCACCGTTTAGCCCTGGTTCTTCTCCTTCTTTCCCAAGTAGATACTCCACCACAAGACAAACTAAGCCAGATCATCCTCTATCTTCACACCCTATCCAATATCAACCTAGTGTTCTCGGCCAGCCACCCACTAGACCTTACTCTCAGCCTCATACTCCACGTTGGGGTGATAGACCTTTTATACGACCCAAACCAAAATGTCAGATCTGCTATAAACTTGGCCACACTGCCCAAACATGTTTCTACCGCCAGTCTGCCTTCCCTCCATCGCCACAAACACACTTTACAAGCCTTCAACTGCCTTCTTTTCCTGAACCATACTCCCAATCCCTTCTTCCAAATCCCTCTTCAGCAAACCAACCCATAAATACTTCTGCCTGGCTCATGGATACGGGGGCAACCCATCACATCACTCCTCATCTCTCTGACCTTCCTGCAGCAACACCATATCAGGGTGAGTCCTCAGTTATGATAGGAAATGGCAATCAGCTAAAAATAGCCAACATCGGTAATACATCTCTGCTATCTACTACCGACTCTGTACCCCTTCATCTAAATCATGTTCTCCACACCCCTTCACTCTCTCAACGTCTAATTAGTGTCTCTCAGCTTTGTCATGACAACAATGTCTTTATTGAGTTCCACTCTAACATGTTTTCTATTAAGGACAAGAAGACGGCCAAGACCCTTCTGCAGGGACCAGCACAACACGACCTCTATCTGTTCCCAGCTCCATCGCCCCAAATTCCTAGTACCTTTGCAGCTTCTCTCTCTACCACTGTCTCTCTAACCAAAAACACAGCCGCAAGCCATCTCTTATGGCATAATCGCTTAGGACACCCGAGTCATGACGTCTTACGTAGAATAGTACCATCATGTACTCAGACTACTTCTGATACTTGTCAAGTCTGCATTATGAGCAAAATACATCGCAAACCTTTTCCACTCTCAGAAAGTAACTCATTATCCCGTTTTGAATTGGTTCATACTGATGTATGGGGTCCCTCCCCTGTTCCATCTGTCACAGGAGCAAGATATTTCGTTTTGTTCATTGACGATGCCACCCGCTTCACTTGGATTTATCTCCTTCAATCTAAATCCCAAGTTCTCAATGCTTTTCAGCAATTTTATCAGCTGATTCAAACCCAGTTTCAGACCCCAATTCGACAAGTCCGGTCTGACTGGGGCGGTGAGTTCCGACCTATTCACAAGTTCCTTGCACAGCATGGTATCCTTCATCAAGTGTCATGTCCCTACACTCCCCAACAAAACGGGCGAGTGGAGCGCAAAAACAGACATGTCATAGAGGTAGGTCTGTCTCTGTTGCAACAATCTGGTGTGCCGACGTCCTTCTGGCCTTATGCATTCACAACAGCCGTCTATCTTATTAACCTTCTACCATCCAGGATTCTTGGTTTTAAAACTCCAATCGAATTGCTATTTCATAAATCTCCAGACTATTCTCTACTCCATGTCTTTGGCTGTTTGTGTTTTTCACTCCTTCGACCATTTAATTCTCATAAATTGGAACCTCGTTCAAAACCATGTGTTTTTCTAGGAAAGAGCACATTCCATAAGGGTTACGTATGCTACGACAGAGATTCACATCGAATATTTATCTCTCGAGATGTTCACTTTGTTGTAACGTCCTTCCCCTTCAAGGCTCCGTCTGAAGTTTCTCCTATTATCCAATCCTCCAATCTCCCATTTATTTTAAGTCCTACAGTACCCACTTTACTGTCACACCCACATCCTCAGCTGTCAGTACCACCTCTGTCTCCTCAGCAACCACCTCTCTTGTCCAGTCCCTCCCCATCTTCCAATCCGTCTCTTCAGCCAAATCCAAACATAACTGGTATCTCACCGCATGTTGCTGCTGAAGGTCAACTTAATACTCATCCCATGATTACAAGAGCTAAGGCAGGAGTATTCAAACCGAAAATTCTTTTTACCTCAGCCAGTCACCAGCTCGATCCTACATCTTCTACCTCTGATTCTGTTCCCACCCAGATACCTTCAGAACCCAGAAGTCTAGCTGAAGCACTCACCATGCCTGCCTGGACA
Organism: Melastoma sanguineum; assembly: GCA_029817735.1. Lineage (NCBI taxonomy): Eukaryota > Viridiplantae > Streptophyta > Magnoliopsida > Myrtales > Melastomataceae > Melastoma > Melastoma sanguineum. The sequence goes on along the minus strand of JARUPW010000176.1, from coordinate 148,912 downwards.
GAAGCAATGGAGTCTGAACTTGCGGCTCTTCATCGAAATGGGACGTGGCAGCTGGTTCCCTTCACAGGTGCAGAGAAGGTAATAGGCTGCAAGTGGGTTTTTAAGGTTAAACTGCAGTCAGATGGGACGTTAGAACGATGCAAAGCTAGGCTGGTAGCGAAGGGCTTTCATCAAACTGCAGGCTTGGATTATTTTGAAACCTTTAGTCCCGTCGTCAAGCATCAAACGATCAGGGTAGTACTTGGACTGGCTGTCTCACGTGGCTGGAAACTCACGTAGCTGGATGTTCATAATGCGTTCTTGAACGGGGAGCTTCAAGAGACTGTGTATATGCAACAGCCACCGGGATGTGTGAATTCCCTGTATCCCACTCATATCTGTATGCTGCAGAAAGCACTATATGGTCTCAAGCAGAGCCCGCGTGCATGGTATATGAAATTAAGTGGTTGTCTACTCACGTGGGGTTTCACTAATGCACAGTCGGATGCTTCGTTGTTCTACAAACATTCCTCCTCAGGTATCATACTCATACTGGTTTACGTAGACGATATTATTGTTACTGGATCAGATCAAGTTGAGATTGCGGATCTGCTTCCTCGACTGAACAATGAGTTTGCCCTCAAAGATCTTGGTGAACTAAGCTACTTTCTTGGTTTTCAAGTGCTAAGAAACGGATCTAGCCTGCATTTGACACAGGAGAAGTATATAAAGGACCTTATACACAGGGCAGGAATGGATGACTGCAAACCCGTTCCATCTCCTATATCATCCACTGGTGTCTTGTCCAAGTTTGATGGCGAACTCTTGGAGGATCCTGCCGAATATAGAAGCTTAGTGGGAGCGTTGCAGTACTGCACGAATTCGAGGCCTGACATAAGTTTTGCAGTGAATAAAGCCTGCCAATATCTTCAACAGCCCACTTCTGCTCACCTTCAGGCGGTTAAGCGCATTTTGCGCTACTTGAAGGGTACTAGCAATTTTGGGCTGACAATGACAGCAAGTGACAACTTCAACATATCCTGTTTCACCGACGCGGATTGGGCGAGCTGCCCGGATGACAGAAGGAGCACAGGTGCGTACTGTGCCTTCGTTGGCTCTTGCTTGGTTTCTTGGTCCTCGCAGAAGCAACGAGTTGTGTCTCGTTCTAGCACGGAGGCAGAGTATCGTGCGTTGGCCAATGGTGCAGCAGAGGTGTTATGGCTTCAGAAATTGCTCCATGAACTGCAGGTAGCTTTTCAAAAACCTTCAGTGATCTACTGTGATAATTTGAGTACGATCCACCTTGCTGCCAATCCGATCTTTCATGCAAGAACGAAGCATGTGGAGATTGATCACCATTTTGTTCGAGAAAAGATCCTTGGTGGTATTTTAACTGTTAAGCATGTCTCATCTGAAAATCAGTTGGCGGATCCACTCACCAAACTACTTCCAGTTCATCGGTTCACGTCTGTGCGTGGGAAGTTAACCGTGTGCAGTAGCCAGATGTTTATTAGCTCAGATTTCTTGTTCGGCATACAGCTTCCAGAAGTTACTGGCCTGGAGACTATGACAGAAAGTGAAGATGTCCTACAGACTTCGGGTTGGACATTCGACGATGATTGCGGAGTCTTGAATAATATGGGAGAAGAGTCTGATTCTGGTAAAGGCGCGGTGGAGGAAGAGCTGCATTTGACGGGAAGTGATACATCTGTTATTAGGAAGAGCGGTTTAAGGGAGGAGCTACATTTGACGGGAAGTGTTGGACTAAAGGCTGACTTTGGTGCAGCAGTACTTGAAGCCCGTCACAAGGCAGCGCAGGAAGATTATGGACGAGGCCCCGACCTGTGTCAAAACTCAAGGAGCCCAGATGCTAGCCCAGATGCTTCATCCAGCTAATGAAGGGAAGGTTTGTTATAACGCCTCTGTTATAACAAATAACCGGCTACACAGAAACAGAGGAGATGAAGGAGGCGCGCTGGTCACATGGCTCAACAACTAACAGAAGGAATCTTGTCACTCTTATCTATAAAAGGATGTATCTGTACCACCTTAAAGAATTAAGAAATGATATAGAGTGCATTTTCTTCTGAAATTTTTCTGGGCTTCCTGCTCCTCTTCCTTCCTTTCGAGTCTTCTTCTTCCTTCTTCCATACACCTGCCCAACTATCAAAAATCCCACATAGACCCACTCCCTCTCGGCGACCTCCTCCAACAATGCGCTCTTAAACTCGAACATATTAGGCGACGGGCATCACGCTCTCCTCGAGGACCTTAGGGAGCTTCCAATATTGGGAGGGAGTGGGCTCTTCCGGTTTGCTCAAGGGTATGCCCATGCTCGAACCCATTACCTCGACATCGTCACGGGGGATGCGATTGTGAAGTATGACGTTTATGTGCTCCATTATTGAGTCTGTCTGTTGGCTCCATGGAAATTGTCCATGATGATGGATCCTTGGAATGTTCAGACACAGTGAATTTGTAATAACTTGAAGCAATGATTTGGAAATTCTTTTTTGTAACAGTCAATAATAAGATTTGTTTTGGTTGATTGATAAGTTATTCGTACATTTTTAAAGTATTCTTGTCGGACATATTAATTCAATGATCGGTTTTACTTAGACAAGTCTTTAGTAACAAATTTTTAGTCCACTCCTGGGTTCTTCTGCATTTGATTACTTCCTGTCGGGTTTGAGTTCCCAAATTTATCAGCAATTTGGGATTTGCGACTGGGTGATTTCGTCTATGAACTGAAAAAGAGCGGGTAGAAGTAGCATTACAAGTATATATTTTTAATTTCACTGTCCCTTCAGAGCATGTGAAATGCACGACGTATTTTCTTCAATTCTTCTTCTGCGCGACGTATTTTCTTCCTTTGTAGTTCTTCTTTCCACGATTGAAACGAGTCAATGCTCCGTCCTTCTGCTACATGCCCATCTTCTTCTGGTTCTTCTTCCCTCAATTGACTCACCAGGAGTGGGCATCCAACAACTCTGAGTTTCTTTGGGTTGCTGCTGATGAAGTGATGTATACCTTCAGGCAATGATGCTACCCCAGGGCAGTGAATCAGTTCCAGCAGTTTCAGCGATTGTAAGCTGCCAATCTACTCCGGTAGCACCACCAGTCTCGGACATGATCTTATGCAGAGGAATCTTAAAGTAGCAACATGGGATAGCCACTCGGGAAGATACTCTAGTTTCAAGGCTTTGTAGATCGTCAGGCACCGGAGGCTTGTAAGGCCTTGCAGTTCCGTCACGACGTTTCCCTGCTCATTCTTGGACAGATCAAGCTCTTTACAGTTCCAGATGGAGAGCGTTTCGAGCTTCCTGAGAAGGCTGATTCCCGGCAAGAAAGAGACTAGAGAATGGCAGCTTCGAATGTGAAGTTCCTTGAGACTGGTAAGACCTCGAAGCCATTCCTCCGTCAAGTGATCGCGAAGGTCAATGTTTTCCAGACGTAAAATCTTCAGTGTAGGAAGTTGACAAGGATGCCTGAATAACTCTTCACTTACATTCACCAGTGTCAGCTTCAAGAGAAGTGGGATTATTGGCAGGGAGTTCAACTTGGTGCAGTCCTTGATGCATAATGAAGAGAGGTTTCCGAAAGGCTGTGCACCATCGGCATCCTCCGGCAGGCTTTGTCCTGAACCTGACTCCATATGTTCGAGATCTGGCAGCCCCTGAATTGTCAACTTCTTCAGATGAGATAGATGGCCAATCAGGGGGAGATACGTGCAATTTTCGCATCCGATCAGCGCAATCTCAACTAGATTTGGCAAGTGAGTCGAGAGTTGCACCATCCATTCAGGAAACTGGGAACCCCCGTAGCCATAGATTGTCAATCCTTTCAGATTCGGGTGCGGCTGGAGCTTCTCTAATAACGATGTATCTGTCGGTAGATTCATGAATTGTAGTTCAACGGACTCTAAAAATCTTTTCTTATCCAGCAATCCTTCCGATCCTTCGTCCATGAGCTCTTCATCGTAACAGCCCAGGTTTCTGATTTTGATGCTTCCTCTGAGATCGTTTAGCTTACAAAGATCAGTGAGGCCAGCGGAATCAGCTTTTTTGCTTGAATCATCAGGAGGAAAGATGAAGTCGGTGAGTATGTTGAGGCATTTCAAGTCGCAGAGTCCCCTTGGAATGAGAGACAATTTCCAGCAACCGTCGATGTAGAGATGCCTGAGAGCGGACAAGTTACTCATTTCACGAGGCAATTCCGTGAGGGAAGAGCAACCCGAGAGCTTGAGGGTCTGCAAGTTCAGCAGTCGGATGATCGTTGGAGGAAGCATTTGGAGCGTACTGTTGCCAGAGAGATCGAGGTATCTCAGATGCTTAAGCTTCCAAACAACTTTCGGCAAGATATCTACCTTCACATCATGGAGATCCAACACACGCACGCCTTTTATCTTGGGGTTTAGCATGGGGAAGAGACCGCAGTACATTTTCTCCAGTTTGGTACGGTCTTCCTCGAAATGAAGAAAGGTTCGCAGCTTGTCGTTTGGGAAATCGTCGTGCCATGTAGGTCCCTTATAATCTATAATTGATCGATGTCGAGCATATTGTTGCGCATAGTAATCCATCCCTGACTCAACAGGGGAAGCCGGACATTCCCAACCAGCGACGGAAGGAGCCAATTCTTGGGCATGGGGATGCAGAGTGACAGATTTTACCTTCCCAAAAATATCGAATTTCTTAACTCGGAACAGCTCTTCCCGGAGCAGTACATCCAAGTAATCGTAGGCGATATCCTCCAATGGCAGACGGTCATCTCCGTCATGGTCATTGTTGATAAATCCAAGGGAGATCCAGAGCTCGGCCAGGGTATGAGTTTTGATGGGGTGACCACTTGGGAACAAGGAACAGAGGGCGAAGCACTGTTTAATCCTTGGGGGAAGATTGATGTAACTCTTCCCTATCCGACTTGTTAAATCACCGTACGGATAACCTCCACGAGGCAAAAGAGAGAATGCATGATTTGGAGAATCAAGTAGCCAGAGAGGAAGACGTGACAAATCCTTAACATGGAGGGACAAGTAACCTCCCACTGCCTTTATCTTCCTCGGATTGCATTTATCAACAATATATCCCGCGATTTGAAGGACTGCAGGGTTGTTGAATAAATTATGATATCTCTCCCTTCCCCGGGAAACTGTTTCCCTTAGTAATACGACTGCGTCTCCCCGATCCATCGGTTTGATATGTACACGATCAGTACGGTAATGCAGGATGGGATTTTCCCGATCCATCGAATCAATATAAACACGATCAGGAAGCAACTGTAGGATTAAATTATCCCAAATGTGTGAAACCGTCGTGATGAGGATTTTGCTCCCACTGGCAACTCCTCCTTCCAGCAAACTCCTGAAGCGTAACCACCGCCCCTCTGAATCTGAATCTCGGAGAGACATATTGTCGAGAACGAAGAGGTACCTCTTGGTATCATCGAGAAGCCTCGCTAACAGATGAATTGACTGCTCCGATCCAAACACCTCCCCCTCTTCCTCATCTTCCTCTTCCCTTAGACTACCTATGATTTCCTGTGCAACCCTGTTCGTGCCAAAGGGAGCAGACACATTCACCCAGATTTTAACATCAAAATACCCACTCACCCTTAAATCCTTCATTACCTCCTGAACAAGTGCGGTTTTCCCACACCCCCAATCGCCGGCTACTACCCCAACGAAATTAACTTCTGAGCCTCCATCCAACAGGAACCTGATAATCTCTCCCTTCTCGTCGACTCTCCCGACGAACGGGATCTCGCGTGCTTCTAGGACCTCCTGAACCTCGGCCGGAATGCTACGGATGATGCTGATAACTGGATCTATCAGACCTCGAAGACGCCCTGCGATGGCCCGAAGCTCCCAGTGCATCCTCCTTCCGAACCAACAACTTTCTACATGCCGGACGAGGCGGCGTAGCTTTCCATCAAGCAGCCGCAAGGGTTCCTCCAAGGACAGATCCTCGAGCAGGTCCTCCGCGTCATAAACGACACCCTTGAGCTCTCTAATCCTATCCTGCAGCTCAAAGCTATACGGGAACTTCCTTTCTACCTCGGGCAAGACCCCCTGAACGGAAGACAAGAGGTCGTGGATCTCTCGGAGTTGAGGTTCAACTCCCCATTGAGGACCGAGCATCGTGATGAAGCCTTCTTCGCTCAAAATCCGAAGCAAGTCGTCAACAGGGACAGTCACAACAGCTGCAGCCATTTCTCCGGTCGTCTCAGTTGGGTGGGATGAAGAGGAGAGGAGGGGGGTGGATAATTGATTTTAAATAAGAAGAAGACTATTGTCTTTAGAAAGAAGAAAAAAAGGAGAACCACACAAAACATATCCGATTCAATCGAATAATAACAGAGGACGGGATGGATCACTTTGTCCGTCCCCCTCTGTCTTTCCTTCCTTCCTCTTTCCCACCCTTTTTAGTTCACCCATCCGGCTTCCTTCAAAGTATCATCTTCCACTGGGCTTTCCTCGTCCCCATCTGCTGCCACCCCTGGATATAGCCATTTGTTCCCCCCCCCCTCACTTCGGCTTTGTTGTTCCCCTATGCGTTCTGCAGTCGCAGCTCCTCCATCTTGGCTCCCTTTATGCTTCCCGGCATGGGATCTCTCGTAATGGCACAGCCCAACACTCCCTTCAGTTGCCGTTCGGGCTTCTTTGCAGAGGCCAGTCGCGTGAAGTACCTGAGAATAGACCCAACACCCACGTAAGGTTTATTAGTCAACACGTATAAATTCTCCAATGCCCAAACGAGATGAAACTCTTATATATCCGGAACTGCCACGGTTCCTACAAAGCCCTCGAGCCCGACATCATTACTAAATAATAACGCGTGGTAAAAAAAAAAACAAAGCGTGTGATTATCTCTGTTTATGGAAAATACGCCTGCGACGAGCTGAACGGTACGACAGGCTCGATCATGCGGCGGTCTGCTACATGTTTAAAACGGCAGCGCATTTTCTCCTCAAGATAGCTTCATCGCCTGGATCCATTCGCCTGAAGAAGCAGAAGAATAACACCCGGTCTTCGTCGTGCAAAAGCCTCGAAGATTGAAAGGTGGCGATACAACGAAGGCGAAGAGCATGCCGAAACGGAAGATAAACGGCTCTGCTTGAGCATAGAACATGAGCGTGATTAATGATCATTGGGGTGCTTTTGTCATTTTAGTTCCTTTTGGTTTTTCTGTCCATGTTATAACCTCCATATTCTCACACCACCTTTACTAAGTCCAAAATCACATTTTTAAGCATGATATTTTAGGGCAAAGCATATGTTTTGTTTTTTTGAAGTTGTTTCACTTTCATGAGACAACATTCCATTTGTTTAAAGACCGCCCATTCCCCACCCCCCTTTCACAATTGTCCAAAAAATGACTCGAAATTTCATGAGACAACTCTACACCTCTTTATATAACCCCCACTTGCAGAACACAACCCTTTCAATAGTAATGTTACACTAGGAGGGGTGAATTAGTGTTAAAGTCCAATTAAGAATTTTTAACTCCTTTTCGACAAACCTCGCAGTAGAAGAAAACTTTTCTAAAACAGAACTGTAGAGAAAGATTTCAGTAAGACAGAACGTACGAATGTGATTACAATTTGTTTGATGAATGCAAAACTTTTATAGTAGTTTGGCAACTTGCCTATATCCACTCTTCACCCACATTTTGGATGGTTATCACTCAGACTTAATGTAGTAGCAATTAAAGAAGGTCATACGATATCAACCTTTTATAGCACACACAAGAACGTTCTGCACCACAGATTCTGAGTGGCACAACACAGACCATAAGGTTCTGTATCAAATGTTTCAACCATCTACAGCACATACCAGAAGGTTCAGTACCAAAGGTGTCAACCCCTACAACACAAACTAGAATGTTATTTACCAAAAGTGACTGATTTTTGCAGCATATACCGAAAGGTTCTGTACCACAGTGACTTGATGCACGCGTTAACGTGACTAACAAAAGTAACCAGTTGTCAGACATTTCTCTCAAGCGGTGTCCTCTCCTGCACCGTAGCCTGCTGTGACTTCCTTCAAGACTTTTCACTCCGGTGGCATCTCCACCTACACAGCAACCCACTGCGGCTCCACATACCCAGCAAACCTCACAAGCAGCAGGAGATTGGAGGGACAAGTAACCTCCCAATGCCTTTTATCTTCCTCGGATTCCCCTTGCATTCACCAACTATATCTTTCCCGATTTTAAGGAATTGAGGGTTGTGGAATAAGATACGATCTCCCTCCCTTCCCTGGGATGTTGTTGCCCTTAGTAATACGAGTGTGTCTTCCCTATCCATCCTTTGGATAAAAATAGAAAGGGGAGAGTTAATTGGATATGACTTCTTCACCGGGATGATTTTGCTCTAAGTGGCTCCTCCTCCCTCCAGCAAACTCCTAAAGCTTGACCACCCCTATGAATTCCAATCTTGGACAGAAATATTGTCCAGGATGAAGAGGTACCTGTTGCTTAAATCGAGAAGCCTCGCTAACAGATGAAGTGACTGCTCCACCTCCCCCTCTTCTTCATCTTCCTCTTCTTCATCCCTTAGACCAGCGATGATTTCCATTACCACCCTGTTCATGTCGAAGGGAGGAGACGCATTCACCCAGATCTCACTCTTAAATCCTTCATCACCTCCCGAACAAGTGTTGTTTTCCCACACCCCTCATCGTCATGTAATCCCACAACGGAACCCATCCAACAGATACCTGATAAGATTCTCCTTCTCTCTGTCTCTCCCGACCAACAGGATCCCGCACGCTTTTGGGACCTCCTGAACCTCGGCCAGAATGCAACAGATGATGCCAATAAGTGGATTTGTCATACCTCGAACGCACCTTGCGATGGCCCCAAGCTCCCTTCGCATCCTCCATCCAAACCAGCACGTTTTTATGTGCCGGAAGAGGCGCCGTAGCTTTCCATCCAAACCAGCACGTTTATTTTTGCTTTTTTTGTTCTTTCATGTTTTTTACTAGTTAATGTCTTCGTTGTCATTTTTACTTTTGTTTAACAAAAGTTTGGCTAGCACGATCCTGTTTTTCGTGGCCAAATATTCTCGACATGTATTTGTGCAAACAAGTTGTTGACGGCCACATCAGGAGTAAATCTTGTTCCTAATGGCTAACGAGCCACCAACAATTCTGTAAATGTAGTGGTTGAACCGCCATGTGCGAGAGTTTTTTTTAACCTTGAAATATATTTATCTTATGTATTTCAATTTTATCTATTACTAACTTCATCTAATTCCATAGCTTCGGTCGAAGGATTTCAGTCGAAAGTTTCTCGAAAAGAGGCTAACAGTCGAAGATGAAAACAACAAAATGATGTCTGAGATCGAAGCCTGCTATTGATTGAGAGCCATCGACCCGTTTTAAGTCAATGTCACAACGTGTTTTTCCACGTAAATAAACTCCAAAGTAGTATTTAGCTTTATTAAAATACGGCATTCCATAGACATATTCTTTAAGAACTTTTGGTTCGAACTCATTCATTTATCATGTTCATTGTGGGCGGTGTCGCTGGTGATCTCGTTTCCGGTTCCATTTAAAATGAGTATCCTCCCTTGACGATAAGGATTCGGATTTTGAAAACGTGTCAGAGTCGCCACTAACTTATTTTAAGTTTAAGTTAGAAAAATCTGTAGAGATTCATTAAGGTCCGGAAATTAAGGATTACTAAATTGCATGCATGACAAAGAAAAAGGGAAGCATTTATCGTGTGTTTTCAATGTCCGATTTATTTGAGCTAGGTTTTAGAAGAAGACATTATCTGACATATAAAAAAAAATGATCTCGAGCTCATTAATGCTTATAATGTCTACGTGAATCATTTTTTAGAAGAATATTTCCTTAAAGTTAATTTTGGGGCAAAAATGCAAGCATCATAAATTTATTAATGCCCTTAACAATTTCTAAGCAAAAAAAAAATTCAATGGAGAACCAGGCGTTGTACCATTGCTCGTTCTAGAGAACGCTCCCGTTAGCATTTACCTCATAGTGCCGTTTTTAGAATATGTTTATGGTTAACCTGGCGAGCCGTTAATGTCGTAACGTTGGTGAGTGCGAAGCCGTCTTCAGAGGATCTTGATTTTCGAGAATCCAAATAATCCCTCGAATATTTCGTTATCTTGAACGCGTCAAATGGGGTGCGTGCCTTGGTTATCCGCAAGGCACGTCCCTGAGATGCCTGGATAAAAATCAAAACAACGAAGTAAATTGTTCGAAAAATGTCAATAATCTAAGACTCCGAAGGAATGCAATTTTTAATAAAAATGCATAATCAATAAATCATTAATCATGTGCAACGTGGATTAATAATTTACAACCATGAAACGAGTTAAATAGTAAGATTTCATCAATGCATCGTATTTTACTATGTCGAAACACATTGCCAGCATCATTATAAAAGCATTAAAATGAATTTGATACGGGGTGCACTTTACCAAGGTATGTCACGGACTACACAACCAAGCTTTGAGGACCATTATAAAAATGTTAAATAAAACGTTGAAATAGGAAATTGACGATGAGCATGATAAATACTCATCCATGCTCAGGAATGGAGAAGTCCCTTGCACATAATGCAAATCTGGCTGAGGCAACAGACAAGGTTGAGGATGAAATGCCAACTGCAACTGGGCTGAGAATGAACTTTTGTTAACAACCGCTGTCTAGTTTATCTGGTTGGACTGACCGAGCTGCTCCATGACAATATTTTCCCCCGGGGCGCTAGGAGACAGCGAAGTCAACTGGTTCAGCTGATCTGTTTTGTTGGCGGGATCCAGTTTCGAGCTCTCTGAGGGCAATGGATTGTTGTTGGGCTTTGCCGCAGAAGGTCCTGTTCCCGTAGGTTGATCTTCAAATAACATGCACTTCGTGTCATAGTGTTCATGACCACTCTGTGAAGAAGATGCAACTTGAAAGGGCTGTGATATTGCTGTTGCTGTTGCCGCTGTTGCTGTTGCTGCTATCGCTGCTGTTGCTGCTCCTGGTGCTGCTACTGCTGCTGTTGCTGCTGGTGCGGGAGGAGAGATCAAGGCCTACGATGTGCTCGTGGGGCTGGAAGACAGCGGTGCGGACGACCTTGCCGGGGACAGCTGGTGTCAAACTTGATTCGAGGATAAAAATTGTAGAAAATTATTGATCGACGAAAAGCTTATTGATCTTATGTTTACAAGAGTATCTTAAATAGCAAAAAATCAAAAACTAAAAACTAAAAGAGAATCTAAATAAATCTCCTAAATCTCTCAATGAGATTTGCTAAATCAAATCTTATTCCTAGAATATTTTAGAAAATAAATCAAATCCTAAAAACCTTAACCGCTGACACTCCTCCTTAAGGTTGTTTAGGAAACACTCCAAGTTTTTGTCTGAGATGCTGGAACTGATCTTTCGGTAAAGACTTAGTCAGAATATCCGCGACTTGATCTCGAGATGGACAATATTCGAGCTTGACTTCACTGTTCTTCACCGCTTCTCGAATCGCATGATACTTGACCGAAATATGTTTTGTCCTACCATGTTGAACCGGATTTTGAGCTATTGCAATTGCAGACTTGTTGTCAACATATATCACCATAGGAACCACTTGTTTCCCGCCCATGTCCTCAAGAACTTTTCTCAACCAAATTGCTTGATTGCTGGCCGCTGCAGCTGAAACATACTCTGCCTCGGCGGAGGATTGCGCTACAACTTCTTGCTTTTTTGAATTCCAAGCAAATACTCCACTTCCAAACGAGAACGTAAAACCTGACGTGCTTTTCGAGTCCTCAATACTTCCAGCCCAATCACTATCGCAGAAACCTAGGAGGTTTGAACTTTTATTCTTCACAAACCAAATACCAAAATCAATTGTGCCTTTAACATACCTCAACGCTCTTTTCGCTGCACAAAGATGGATTTGGCTTGGAGATTGCATAAATCTGGACAAATAACTGGCTGCAAACATTATATCCGGGTATATGATAATTAATAAAAAAAGGACTTAATAATGGAGAACCACTTTTATAAAGGTAATTTGTAAAAGAGAAAGAAAATTAGACCCAACAACAAAATGATAATTAATATGACTCGGAACAAAAGACTTGACAATTAGACCCAACAACTAAAATTATCGATTGAGATCTGGAGCATCAACTTGCAATCAATCATAAGCTCAACAATTATGAGATTTCACCAGCTAAAGCAGTTTTGGATTCTACCCAAAATGATAATTAGTAAAAAAGGACTAAACCAATAATTAATTTTAAATAAGAAGAAGGCTGTTGTTTATTTTATAAAGGTAATTTGTAAAGGAGAAAGAAAAGGAGAAGAACTAAAGAGGTGGCCCAGATTCCTTCCAATAAGGCCCAAAGTGCGTCTGCAAGTAAGAAATTAAGGCATTACATTACATTTGTCTCCAAAACATACCCGATTCAATCGAATAATAGTAGTCACGTCAAGTACCTAAGAATAGACCCAACCCCCTTTTTCTTTTGCCCATTTCATCAACTTTTCTGATTCGATCTCTGCACCAATGAATGCAACATCACGTGCCAAGCCCAGAAACCAAGGAACCAAGAAGAACAGACACATGAAGGTTTTCATCGATTCAGGAAGATGCATGCATTTATCATCATTTACTACCCAAACAGGAGCAATCCCTCCTCTCTTTTTGAATTATTCTCTACTATCATCACCAAATGTTACAAAGTCATCGTTCTGTAAAGTCAAGTACCATTCATTCTTCTAGCTTTAGCTTTCAACCATACATGCCATTAAAAGCAAGCTAAGTAACTATTTGAACCCATTTAGAGGTGGTTCCATGTGTATTCGACTCGCTTTCCCGAAAAAAGCATTTAACATGCTTGGGCTCTTTTGATCTGACATTGTCTGACCACATAACCAAGCATACCACAGAAATAACATGATTTCAGCCATTCTGCCAAAATGGCATAGCCTTTAAACCTTATCATGTGATGATTATGTGTAGATCCACAACAGTGCACATATTTATGTTTGTGTAGTTTTACAACTGTGCATAAATAACTGTTTCTATACATTTTTGGGATGTATATATTTCTGTTTCCACAATTATTAAATGATAATTAATAAAAAAGACTAATAAAAAAGCAAATCAATAATTAATTTTAAATACGAAGAAGACCGTTGGTTCTTTTAAAACGGTAATTTATAAAGGAGAACTACAGAGGTGGCCCATATTTTAGCCCATTCTTGGGGAGGGAAGTACATTTTTCATCTTCTTCGAGTGCATACGTTGTAATGAGCCCATCATGTTACTTCAATGTCCCATTTATTTTAAAGTGTCTTGATATAATCATAGTTGGCGGTTGATTGATTTCTAGTTGTCGGGCGGGGAGTTGTAGATTTGAATACACACACTCGCGTTTGAATCCAAAATCATTTTCATATTATGCAAAAATATTACAATTTAATCAAGAAATTCGAGCTGAAGATTGATTTTTATGTTATATTCTTTTTATTAATCAATTAGTAGTGAATAATAGGCAAAAAATAATTGGTCGAGAATAACTAATGTATGTAATAAGGCATGCTAGATCAAGACATAAAGAAATAAACCTGGTAAGTGACTTGAATTCGCTTAAAGAAGTATCGAGATTGAAACTTATCGTATATAGTAATTCTTGTTCGAAGACTCACTCATTATAATTAAGTGTTTTATTCGGGTCGAGTCCAAATAATTCAGGGTAAAATTCCGGAAATCGGAATCGAAAAAATATTCATGTTTAACCTAAAAAGTTAAATTGAGGATTGATTTTTGTTACATAGTTATGATATCACCATTCGTTCACCAAGCAACACGAGAATTATAGTGTAATATGAATACGATTTTAAGAATCAAATCTTATAAGCCGGAAAATAAATCGATAATAAGGTTATTGCTTAAGAGGATATGTTTATATGTTTTCTCTTATAAACCGAATCCTATAGCTATGCAAGCATGAGTCGCGTCGCTTCCAGTCCGGCTTTGCATGACGACTCATCGCCCGGTGCTCTCACCCCATAGCCTATTGGGATTATGATATTTTTGTTGTTATATTTAGTTTAGATTTTATGTTTAGAATAATATCTTTGAAGATATTTAAGAGATATTAGTTTTATGTTTTTAGGTTATACATAGATGGAGGGAACAATATATGTTTTTTTCAGAAATAAAATTACAGGGTATTTTCGCTTACGCATATCGCTATCCAAAAATACCCAATACTGGTATCAGAGCGAGCTAATAAAGATCCAATACATTTAGATAATAATTCAACCTTGAATCAAATCCGACTCCATGTAGTACAACGCGTCGTATGCATATTCTGAATGGAATTGCCAAATATCATCTCCTGAAGACTCCAAAGATTTGTCAAAAATCACGTTGACTGAGTTCATCCATGCATTTCAAGCTCAAGAACATATAAAGTTGATAAAGATGATATGAATCATAAAGATCAAAAAGAAAGAAAAGAGTGTTGAATGTGCCTATGTTGCTAGACAATAACCGTTACACCGAATGTACCACGCAGGTCATGTCAACAACTTGGTCATAGAGAAAGTATGTCAAGAATATTATTAAGAAGATGATCAAATGTTTGTTACTTTGTGTTTCTCAGCAAAGGTACGAGAACAAATCACATCACGCCAAATTTGAGCTATATAGAAAAATTATGCTTTGTATTTTAAGGATATGACTTGCACCATTGTGAATTCTGATGGTAGTGAGTTTATCTCCTTGAAAATGAGAAGCAAAAGCATCCCTATCTTCTGAAAAGAGGAAATAGCACTCATGATGGAAAAGGTCCGAGAGAAAAATCGAGTAAGATTTCAAAAAGATGTCGAGATAGATTCGAGTAGGTCTAAATATTCAGAAGATTAGACTGAAGATTTTTGAAGAAAATTTTGAATCGATCGAAATTCAATAAGAAAATAGAAAATCTTGATCTTGGTATTATGAGATTTCTGTGGTTAAATTATGTTAAATTTTACGCTTATAATAATATCTTTGAAGATATTTAGGAATTAATTTTTATATTTTTGTGGTTGGGGCGGTCGTGCTCGTGCCGTTCATCGTCGGGGACGAAGGAGAGGCCATCACGTCTGCAGTCGCAGACATGCTCAGCCCCATCGGCATGCCCGTGCTGCCGATACTGTTGCTCCTAACTATCCACTTAATGTGACGAACTGCAACTTCGCGCACAGCATGGAGGAGCTCCGGTGTCCCCCGTCGAACTGGCAGGAGATTGTTGCAGCCCACGAGGAGGAGAGGGAGTCTAAACAAGGAGGGAATGGGGGTAGCGGAAGGAGTAGCGTTGAACCAAGTGGCAATAGTAATGCTAGTGGGGGTGAAGTCAGGGAGGTCGTTCCGGAGGAGTTTCAGATCCCTTGTGCGGGAAATTACAGCGGAGAGGTTGGCAACGCTGGTGGTAGTTCTGGGAATAGAGTGTACAAAGGGAGGCATTGTAAGAAGTTTTATACCAAGGAAGGATGTCCATACGGGGACGCTTGTAGTTTTCTGCATGATGAACAGAGTAAAAATAGGGAGAGTGTTGCGATTAGTTTGGGACCTGGTGGGTATAGTGGTGGTGGTGGAGGAGGAGGAGGAGGAGGGGGAGGTGGTGGTGGTGGTGGTGCTGTTGCTGCTGCAAGTACTGCTGGGGGATCGGGTGTGAAGCCGTCGAACTGGAAGACAAGGATTTGTAATAAGTGGGAGTTGACGGGGTACTGTCCCTTTGGTAATAAGTGCCATTTTGCTCATGGTTCTGCAGGTATGATCTATGTCCACGAAATTCTCTGCTTAATTGTTTACAATTTTAATTTGTTTCTTGCTGTGATCAGTTTGAGGCATGGCATCCAGTGTCTGTTGATTCAGTGGTTTATGTTTGTTTGTTGTTGCCAATGTTATTGACTTTTTTTTTTATGTTCAATTTACACTTATTGTACTGCATTCTACGTCTTTTAGCTAGTGCAATGACAGGGTTGGCTTACTATATGAATGATTATGATATTGTGTTTGCGAGGCCAATTAAAATTTCTGAGGCAGCTTTTGGCCATCATTCATTGTCATTTACATTTAGTTGATGGAGGATATATTCTAGTCTATCTGTTCTTCTTGGTGTACTCGTCCTGGTAAAGGAGCCATGATTACTGTTAGCTTTAGCAAAGTGTTGGATAGTTTGATGTTGGTATAGCTTTGTTCATCCATGTTCATTCCCATTACTAACGTTGCATGCTTCTAATGATTGGAATGGAATTATGGAAATTCAATGTCAATTGTCACTGGTTTGGACCAAAAGTATTTTCTTGCTTACTTTTTGGTTTGGCTGTTACAACTGGCTCCTCTGTAAGCGTAGAGCCTGACAATTTCCATTTCGCCAATACAATGGATTTCACATGACAAGGAATCTGGTCTTCTCGCTCCTGGAGATGATAATCACATCATAATTGATTTCCGTTTTCACATTGGACCATGATTCGTTGATGTTTTGGCAAGAATTAATTAATTTACTCTTGCATAGTTGACAACGATGTTCATGTCAGACGAAGTGCTGGTAATATGAGCCTTGCAAGCGTAGATAGCTGAGCTGTTGCTTCTTGTTATTTTGATTCTCCGATGAAGTGGAATTGAGTCTCTTTTTTCACTATATTTTGCTTTTACCTGCCGGAGGAGCGACTGATTTCCTTGTTGCAACTCACTGAACAACAGAACTCCACCGATATGGCGGCGGGCTGGTAGAAAACGATGGTCGAGATCCTTCCTCCGCACCACTGGACCAGAAACAGGCAGGGGCTGCTCTGAAATCAACCGCAGATTCAGCGGCCACACCAGTTCCCTTGGTCCCTCACTCGGACGTTTACCACGCCGGAAGTCCGTCTCAGAGGCCAATGTTAGTACTCCATCGCCAGGCCAGAGGACCCATCAGAAGTGGAAGGGTCCCAATATGATCAGCCGCATATACGGTGATTGGATCGACGATGCCGAGTGAAGAGGAACCAGTCGACGGACAGATAGAGACCTTCTTTGTGTTCGGGGCGTAATGGGAGCTTTCATGTAAGAACAAGAATGACTGACATTGTAGATTGGGCGTGCAGCTTGTATGATATGTGCAGGATGGGATTTTCCAACGCCCAAATGTCTAAAACCGTCATGAGGATTTTGCTCCCACTGGCAACTCCTCCAGCAAACTCCTGAAGCGTAACCACCCACCTCTGAAACGAATCTGCTGAAAGACATATGTCGAGAAGAAGAGGTACCTCTTGGTATCATCGAGAAGCCTTGTAAAGATGAATTGACTGCTCCTCCAAACACCTCCCCCTCTTCCTCATCTTCCTCTTCCCTTAGACTACCTAATTTTCCTGTGCCCTCTTGTCGTGTCAAAGGGAGGCAGCAGACGCATTCACCGCCAGATTTTAACATCAAAATACCCACTCACCCCTGAATCCTTCATCACCTCCTGAACAAGTGCGGTTTTCCCACACCCCCAATCGCCGTCTACTACCACAACGGATTTACCTTTCGAGCCTCCATCCAACAGGAACCTGATAAGCGTTCCCTTCTCGTTGACTCTCCCGACGAACGGGATCTCGCACGCTTCCAGCACCTCCGGAACCTCGGCCGGAATGCTACTGATGATGCTGATAACTGGATCTATCAGACCTCGAAGACGCCCTGCGATGGCCCGAAGCTCCCAGCGCATCCTCCATCCGAACCAACAACTTTCTACATGCCGGAAGAGGCGGCGTAGCTTTCCATCAAGCAGCCGCAAGGGTTCCTCCAAGGACAGATCCTCGAGCAGGTCCTCCGCGTCATAAACGGCATCCTTAAGCTCTCTAATCCTATCCTGCAGCTCAAAGCTACACGGGAACTTCCTTTCTGCCTCGGGCAAGACCCCTTGAACGGAAGACAAGAGGTCGTGGATCTCTCGGAGTTGAGCTTCAACTCCCCATTGACGACCCAGCTCCATCCCTCGCGATAACTTCCAAAGCAAGTCATTAACCACGACCACCACGGCGGCTGCCATTTGATAGTCCTTCTCCTGTGGATGGGATGGGAATGGGGCTTAATAAAATCGTTTAAAACAAACGGGGGGCAGTTTATTTGATTTGATTTAATAAATGGATGCCTCTTTTTTTTTTCATTGATAGTAAAATAATTTACCGTAGATCAACCCCAGATATCACGTGATTATGCTTTTCATTTGATTCTTGTGTTGATTTAAAAAAAATGCCGAGATTTGGTTCTTTTCCTTTTCCTTTTTTTTCTAAATACATTTTATTTTATTTTTATTTTAGTTTTGCTTTTATAAATATTTTTTCTGTTTTATATTTTCCTTTTGTCTTTCTCTTTTTCTTCTTTTGGCTTTTGCTTTTCTCTTTTTTTTTTCTTTTTTCCCTTTGTTCTTTTTTATTTGTTTTTCATTTCTCAAAATAACTCATAAGCAAGAAGGTCTAGCTAGTAAGATCCCGACAAATTTTTCCTTCTAACTTACGTGATTTTATGTTTCTGCGTTTTCTTTTTCAATTTTAAAAATCTATGTTTGTTTTTCTTCTTTTTTATCGTTTTTGTTCCTCATTTTCTACGTAGATTCGTTTTAGAAAGAATATATAGAAATTTTACATCAAAACAGAATTTACAAAATGAAATGAGACAATTTAATAATACAGTACCCCATTAAAAATGCTTCGATAATTATTTTAATTGAAAATACAAATTTTAGATTAAATTGGTTTTAATTACTACATAAACAAGTATTAGAAAAAAATTCTAAAAGAGAGAACAAAAAGTTAATATTAAAACTATTTTAATTAGTCACATATCATGCATAAACAGTGTCACCAAACTCATTATATTTATTATGTTAGCCCCAGTTGGCATGACAAATCCTAGGATTGCGACAAGCAAGCTGAGTCTAGGAGAGCATGAAATGGAGGGCGAGTAGTTCCCATAACCAACTAGTACGAAGATGATGAGACTCGGGAAATAGTTAGTATTGTCAAGATGTTATATCAAGAAGCTCACGATCGAAATAAACAAGTCAAATCCAGAAAAGTCGAACGAGCCGGAGATGGTAGGAGCGCGAACTTCGGAAAAGTAAAAGAGGGGGAGAATGGTGAACAAAGGGAGGGTCGGCTACCAAAAGACACTTGAATGGTTATCTTAATGAAATATTAATTAAGAAGTCCCGACTAATTCCACTTAGGACACCATCTCCCCGTTTGGGTATTACAAGGACGTCGTTTACACAACNATCGAAATAAACAAGTCAAATCCAGAAAAGTCGAACGAGCCGGAGATGGTAGGAGCGCGAACTTCGGAAAAGTAAAAGAGGGGGAGAATGGTGAACAAAGGGAGGGTCGGCTACCAAAAGACACTTGAATGGTTATCTTAATGAAATATTAATTAAGAAGTCCCGACTAATTCCACTTAGGACACCATCTCCCCGTTTGGGTATTACAAGGACGTCGTTTACACAACTAGACCGCTCTCTCTTAACCAAAGTCATCACAACATTCCAAAAAATCAATATTAACCCACCACCACCAAAAGTGACGTCCTGAGATCGAGCGATGCTCATCTTGGTAAGGTAGGGACGCCTATCGATGATTCAAATTGGGTTTAAAAAACAGCTCTTCGAGTTATTGGACATAACCTGGTTACTCGGGAAGATTCGGTGAGCGTCTCGTGTCGCCGTTACCCATCCAAAATGGCTCCGTAGAAAAAGATTGTTGTTTAACCTAGGTAAAATATACGAAGTCGCCACCGACTTAAGTTTAAAAAATGGTTTAAGTCGGAAAAACTTTTACGGGCGTTGGATCTGATCCGAGAGTTGGCCGAACTTGTATCGATATTTTTACGGGTGTTGGACACACTTAATAAAATCGTTTAAAACAAACGGAAAGTTCTTGACGGCCACATCAGGAGTAAATCTTGTTCCTAATGGCTAACGAGCCACCAACAATTCTGTAAATGTAGTGTTTGAACCGCCATATGCCAGAGTTTTTTTTAACCTCGAAATATATTTATCTTGTGTATTTCAATTTTATCTATTACTACCGTCATCTAATTCCATAGCTTCGGTTGATGGATTTCAGTCGAAAGTTTCTCGAAAAGAGGCTAACCGTCGAAGATGAAAACAACATAATGATGTCTGAGATCGAAGCCTGCTGTTGATTGAGAGCCATCGACCCGTTTTAAGTCAATGTCACAACGTGTTCTTCCACGTAAATAAACTCCAAAGTAGTATTTAGCTTTATTAAAATACGGCATTCCATAAAGCTACAATGTATTGCTTGAATTTCCAAACACATCACCATTCTTTAAGAACTTTTGGTTTGAAACCATATTCATTGTGGGCGGTAAATAGAACGAAGAAGGACTCCGATCAAATGATAAGGCGGGTATTGAAGTACCGACTCGGGGTGGACACGCAAAGAAAGGAGCAATGAAGGAGAGCATGAAGATTTACGCGTCGACATGAACATTGAGAAGTAGATCTTGTTACGAGACATTGGGACATGACTAAACTTACGTGAACGGGTAATCTCGTTCACTTTTGTACTATTTAATACAATTGATGAATTTCATGTACGATTAACTTCATACGTTCGTACATATCGCTTTGTAATACACGAAAAATATAATACAAATACCGTTTTTTATAAACTTTGTTTCAACGAATTACACTAATTTTATTTTTTGTTTTATCTAACATAACATTTAAGAACTTAAAGTAACATAATTAAAAAAAAAGGGTTTCCTCTTCGTATGTGAGGCTTGTTGTGTCTTCATGTCATGATGCTTCCTCAACCTACCAAACGGAACAAATTAAATGTCATAAAATCCAAATTTTACTTATATTTTTTTATAATGGATAATTGATTGGTGTAGAATAAAAAACAAAATGGAAAAAAGATTAACCTCCTTATTCCAATTGATTTTGTAAATGATGTACGATTTTCGTTCTAATATGACGTTAATTTCCAAATTATTTCGTGAAATGACCTCCTAAGTTTCGAAATTCGTCAACCAACCTTGTGAAATCGGTCTTACAAAGGCCGACTTTGGTCCTTAAAGAAGTCTGCCTTTATGACTCCAACATTAGGTGACATTTTATGATACTGATTAGTTATTAGGTTAGTATCAGAAATATTGTAGCTTGAGCAACAACCTGAACTCTTCATGTCAAATAACTTGAAATCCTTTCTACGATTCATTAGCATCTGTTTATTGTTTAACCATTTCTAATTAGTTGTTGGTATGGACTGGATTGTATTTGAATTCTATCTTTTAGTTGAGAATTACAGAGGTTGCATCCTAATATTCTTTTGCCGGTCACACCTTTTGTTGGTCCATCTCCCTTTGTTTAATGCCCTCCTTTGATAAAATTTACCAACTTTTAATTAATTACTTTGAATCGCCCTCAATAAATGTTTCTATGGTTTTTCAGTAGGTTAGAGTTTAGTAAATTATAATTGTGACACTGATGGATGATGTAGAATCATCTTGTGAGAAGGTTTAGAAGTAAGACAAAAGCTTGTATTGGGTATCACTAAGGTTCTCTTCATCAATGTGCTTTGCAGAAAATTGACAAAATGTATTCCGCTTTCACTGGCCAACCTCTCGAGAAGGTGCAGTAATACACAGAACGAGATCGCTTCTTGTCTGTTGCTGAGGTATTATTCCACTTATTAATGTGACTTATGATCCACTTCACATCAAAGAGCCCTTTGTTTCTCTCGTTCTTGATATGTTCCTTCCTGTGGCATGCTATGCAGGCTATGGAATTCGGCCTCATCGATGGAGTATGCGAGACGGAGTACTGATATTTCGTGAGATGTAATACTGCAATATCTTTAAAAGTTCAGGCTTGCACTTCTCTGTCTTCTCTGGCTACTAAATTTGAGTTTATATCAAGGGGTGAAGAAGTAGCTTCCCGTAGTTTTAGTCCTCTCTTGCGTTTCAAAATTTATGAGCGGTTGGTGTATGGTCTTTGAAGCGATGGTTGTGGTAGCCAAAAATAGTTTGCATTAATTTAATTTCATTCGAAAAAAATCTTAGCCTTGGGAAAATTTGGCTTTTCTTTTCAAAAAATGAAAATCTTAAACAAATCCCATCACTCCTTTTGTTTCGTAAATGGTTGAATGAATCTGTTTATTAGAGCATGTGAGAGGCTCCGCTTCAATTCCATTCTCCGTTGTTGTTCCATTTTTGGACTCTCCTGCGATAGTGCAGCCAACAACTGTCAGTTTCTTGGGGTAGCTTCCGGTGAAGTGATGTGTACCTTCGGGCAATGATGCTAGCTGAGGTGCTGGGAGGCTCGGACTGGATCTTATGAATCTCAGAGTATAGGCACTCTGCAATGAACTTCAGGCTTTTTAGACTTTGGAGTTCCATCATGGCATTGCCTTGCTCATCCTTTGAAGAATTGAGCTCTTATATTGGATATGGGCTGCAAACTGTTCCGGGTGGTGATTTTCTCCGACTATCTCCTGATTGAGAGATCGCATACAAAACCCCAAGAGAATAGGGTGCGTGTGTTGGATTCTCATGATGTGAAGGCCACCCGATCTCTTGCCGGAAGGTGTTTGGAAAGCAGAAGCATCTGAGTCCGCGATCTCTCTGGCAACAGCAACACTCCAAATGCCTTCCTCCAGCTATCATCCGACTGCTGACTTGCAAGACCCTCAAGCTCTCGGGTTGGCTCTTCCTCACGGAATGCCCGTGAATGAGTAACTTGTCCGCTCTTCAGGCCATCTCTACATCGACGGTGCTGGAAATTGTCTCTCATTCCAGAGGACTCTGCGACTTGACAATGCCTCAAACATACTCACATGAACTTTCATCTTGCCTCCTGATGATTCGAGCAAAAGAGCTGATTGTCCCCGCTGGCCTCAGTGATCTTTTGTAAGCTGAACGATCTCAGAGGAACCTAAAGAATCAAGAAACCTGGGCTGTTATCGATGAAAGGAGCTCATGGACGAAGGATCGGAAGGATTTGCTGGATAAGAAAGGTTATTTTTAGATCTGTTGGAATTACAAATTCATGAATCTACCGACCAGATACATCGTTATTAGTAGAAACTCCAGCAGGCACCCGAATCTGAAAGGACTGAGAATATATGGCTACGCGGTGGTTCCCAAGTTTCCCTGAATGGATGGTGCGACTCTCGACTCACTTGCCAAATCTTAGTTTGAGATTGCGCTGATCGGATGGAAAATTGCACGTAATTGGCATCCTACCTCGTCTGAAAGAAGTTGACAATTCAGGGGCTGACAGATCTCGAATCATATGGCCGTTCAGGTACAAGACAAAGCTTGCCGGAGGAATGCCGATGGTGCACAGCCTCTCAGAAACCTCTCTCATTATGCCATCAACGGAACTTGCACCAAAGTTGAAACTCTTGGTGAATGTAGTGAAAGAGTTTATTCAGGCATCCTTGTCAACTTCCCTACCCTGAAGATTTTACGTTGGAAAAACATTGAGCTCTCGATACTTATTGAACGGAGGAATGGCTTCGAGGTCTTAACGGTCTCAAGGACTTCACATTCGAAGCTGCCATTCTCTAAGTTCCCTCTTTCCTTTGACGGGAATCAATCTTCTGCAGGAAGCCTCGAAACGCTCTCCATCTGGAACTGTAAAGAGCTTTTGAATTCTGTCCAAGATAATGAGCATCGGTAATGTGGTGATTAAACCTTACAGAGCCTGAAAAGCCTGACGATTTAAAGTCGAAAACTGGAGCATGCTTCCGGAGTGCTTTATCGCATGTTTGCTAACTTCTCTGAAATTTCTCTGGCATAAATCAATGCCCGAGTCTGGTGGTTGCTACCTGAAGTGGATTAATGAACCTCAAAGTCGCTCGAACTGATTTCACTGCCCTCACTGAAAACCTTGCAGCCAGGATGCCCGAATTCCAAGTGATGACTACGCTGAAGATGAACATCATAGGCTGCCCGCTTTTTTGCCAAAAAAGGAAGAGATAAAGCCTCTTGCAGCTCTTGAAGAGACAACGAAGTCAGAAATCAAGGACTTGTATGCTTGTATTCGTGAAAACAAACCATGCCTTTGGATGTTCAAACTTAATTGGATTTGTGCAAACTGATCATAAATAGATAATTTCTTACTTCATCACAGTTATTGGCCGCAGGCACCAACTTCAGATTCTCTCTCGCCTACACCATGACTTTGGAAGTCCTTATCCTATCCACTCCGAAAGGAATGTAACTAGAAATTCACATCTCTGTCTCAGAATCACGAGCTGAAAGAGAGGGGTTAGTATCCCAATGGGAATCACGGCCCCTTCCGCATA
>JARUPW010000176.1:109124-124589 GCA_029817735.1 Melastoma sanguineum | reverse complement strand
CTCGCTGTTCTCCTACTGCGACGACCTCGGTTCTGTGCTCAGGGACGACAAGGTTCAGGGTTCGGTTTCTGCTTGTTGAGCGGGTCACTAGTGAGTGGTTTGGACTGTTTAGCGGTTGTAATTGGACACTAATGTTTGGCTTGAATGAGTTCTTGTAAGGTTTTAATAAAATGTTCAACGATCAATATATGTATCCGTTCGTATCATGGGTTGCGAAATGAGGTGAGCAATTTACCAAATCTCCAGCGACGGCAGTCGATGCCTTGGCAAAATAACCAATCGGATGTTCATCAACAAGTGCTAGCTCCTCAAACTAATATTTTCAGATGGCATCAACAGCAACTACTTAGGACACAGAAATTTCATCAGCAAAGAAAGATTCCACACTCACACCAGTAGCAGCAAAATATTTTGCAGCCAACGCAGCTAGCGTTTCTCCAGAAACCTTCTGTCATACATCTAGCCGCAGTCCAGTCAGCTGTTGTTTCTAGCTTCAGCAAAGCCATCAATTTCTGTTCGCCAGCCTGCATGATCCACGCTGCAACATGTCGTAAAACGCCATAAACAACAGAAGCAACAGCACCATACAATGAAACCAATCGGAAGCCCAAGGCGCTCCCAACCTTGAACCTCAGCCACAACCATGACAACGGAAACCCCCCCTCTCTCAGCTGGATTTAGCCCTTAACCATAGGCTTCCCAAAGCTGATCAAGCTCAGCCCAAGCCAAAGAAAGTATGCTTAGGCTTTAGGTTTACGTCGCATGATTGGTTTTAATCAAACAAACCTAAATTCGGGTCCAACCCGTTAAAACGTCGATAAGAGTCCGGCCTACTCCCGGATCGGGCCCAACACCGTCAATCAAAAGTTAAACTTCTTTAGACAAATTGCCACCCTTTTCGCATGTTTTAGAAAACAAGGTTAGTAAATAGGAATCTCCGAACCAGACTCTGATTTTTCCGACTTAAAATCACCATTTTTAAATTAAGTCAGTGGCGACTCCGAACAAGTTTTTCAAAGTTAAACTAACTACACCCTTTTTCGGAGCCATTTAGGTGAGGTGACCGCAAACCGAGCCGCCCTTGGGCCTTTCCCCAAAATTCGGGAGGAGGTCTTAACGTAGCCTTTCGCTCCGCCACTTTAGGGAACTGGAGATGGTTGGCGAAACGTCCTGCAGACACGCGCCGCGAATCAAGGAAGGCTCAACTCTGGCCCCTTTTTCGTAGCGTCCGGCGTTCGAGCCGTACGTCGACCGGCTGGGCCTCGGGGGAGAGGGCGCGGATCCTCGGGTTGCTTGAACCACCGCACGCGTGCTAGGCCGGAGGGCGCGCGCACATTATGTAAGCGACAGTGATGCACCTCAATCAAACTTATCTTGTTAATCAATTGATAATGTAATGAGAAATTAAGGACCATATTCGATAAGTTCAAACTTTGTTCTATTTGTAATTAATTCAAAATCAGCAAAACCCCGCGCGTTTCTTTCCTTCTGTTCAGTCTTCCAAAATCCGCTCGCTGTTCTCCTACTGCGACGACCTCGGTTCTGTGGTCAGGGACGACAAGGACGTGGCCGGCCTCTCCGATTTTTTCCGCGGCTCGACTCCCTCCGTGCATCCTCCTCGCCGACTAGACCTCGACCATCTCTCGTTAGAGTGCGGTTTATGCCTCAACTTGTCTAGCGGATGAACTTTCAGGCGTTCGGATTCCAATCAAAGATAGAGGCCAAATTCCATAGCCTACAAAGCATGCCAGCGACAGGAAGGAATATTTCTGAGGACAAGTATATTGCTGCTTTCCGGAGCTATGTCATGCTTTTATTTCATTGGGTTTTTGCTGGTCAATTTAACAGGTTTTCGGAGTGGGCAATGACCCAGCTTGTTGATGGTATGTCCTATACGCAATACAATTTACGTTCTTACACAAACTAAAACTTTTGCAGCCGGGGTTAGCACAATGTGGCGAGTTATTCGTAATTTTCTTGTTTCAGAAGATACTTGGATGAAATTTGTATTTTTATATTTTGCACGGAATGGGTGATTTCCTATTTGATTTATCGTCACCTTCTGCCGATAGATTCGCTTGGGAAAACACTGACATGGCATGACACTGGCTTTTCGGAGTTTTATATTGTTGATTCTGACAACTGATAATATATTTGTTCGTAAACATGCAGAGGATCATCTACATTAGTCCCTACCTGCTCCTATGTCAGCGGGGCTTTGGCAGTTGTGCTGCTACAGTTGCGTTCGTAATCCATTGAATCTTCTGGAGAACTGGTATGAGCTTCGCAGTGTTGAACGAAGGTATTATTACCTTTCTCCTAGCTGGGTGTGTTTGAACCCGATACTGCTTTCAATTCTATTGTTATGTTGAATGGCTTCAAGCCGATATAGATTTCTCTTGGTGCCCTCGTTCTGATCATCCGCTCGAGTTCCTTTTGTGCTTTCTTTACAAGGGAGAAGTATCTGATATTAGTCTTTATTGGATTCTAAGGTTACCCAAATATGAGGTCAATGCATTATTAGACATTGTTGAAACCTGTGGTGTTACGGGATTGTATGCTGGGTTATCTCAACTCTTGTCGAAGCGAGCGGATTTATGGAAGACTGAAAGAAGGAAAGAAGCGCGCGGGGTTTTGACTGATTTTGAATTAATTACAAAATAGAACAAAGTTTTGACTTATCCGAATATGGTCCTTAATTTCTCATATCATTATCAATTGATTAACAAGTTAAGTTTGATTGAGGTGCATCACTGTCGCTTACATAATACTACTAATTAATTAATGCATGCAAGAAAAAAAGAAACAATCACTCATGTCAAAGAGACCATCTGCCGTGCCAGAACTGTCTGAAGGAGTTCGTTGGAGATAGACAATAAAGAAACTTTCCCTCTTGTTTTTGTTTTTTCCTAAATGGTCAAGCCTCATGTCTGTCTCTTCAGAGCCGGTGAGATGATCCACCTCCTTGTATTGTTGATTCCCCCCCTTCTCATTTGACTCTCCAACGGCCATTGGTTGTATCTAGTAAGAATAATAATGTCACCAGTGATGCGTCTGCTGATTCAACTGCTAATAATGTCACCAGTGACACGGATTCTAAGGAAATCTTCGCCAAGTAAGTCAAATCTTTTTGTTATAAGTCAAATCTTAGCTTCTACTTTTCCTGTTCTATTGTTGATCTTCTTTTTAAAGTAATGTAAATTTGGTTTTCTAAATGTGATTAGTGGAAAGTTATGAATGTTGTCACTACCACTGAATTGTACCCCTTTCAGTGCGTTTCATTTAGTTGTCCAACAATCACTTTATTTAGTTTATCGATATAACTGTAAGTGATAAAGCATGAGGTTATTTTCTTTGTTTAGGTAGGGAGGCCTTTATTATGTCTTTTATCTGATTGAAATGAACCAAAAATTTATTATCCAAATAAAACGGAACACGGGAGACAATCAATCGGTAAAATTCTTCGTCGATCCAAGAGGCTAGCACCTATAAGATCGTCGAGAGTTTTGTGATTGCGTACGCGTGGATACTGCTAGTGGGGTCACACTTGAAGCTCTTTGTTTTCGAGATTGTCTTAACGGTGGTTTTGAGGCAATATATTCGGGTAAAATTATGCTGTTATTTATCTAAAATTTTATACGTATCATGAGATTTTTATTATTTTTAAGCATAAAAGTTTATATTTTTACTTCCGCTGCTGCCATAAAACTACCAAGATAGCATCTATGGGTATATAAGAAATGTATTGAATCAATTCTTTTTATGTACCGGCATAACCATCGTTGTCTCATATTAATTATTATTCATGTACTTGTATTTATAGGTATATTGCTACTAACCATAATAAAACGGCTATTCTATTTACAGTAATAATGTATATCCTAATATTTTATTTATGGTAATTTTTTTCCTTTGATTTTGTCGAATTATCTATCTATTATTGTATTTTAAGTAATAGCTAACATTCCCCGGTAAATTTACCCCTTCTCTTTCAGTCATTTCATCAAGCAAATAGACTTCCTCAAGCCCATCGACTTCCTTCCAAGCAAAGAGACTTCTCTCTTTGTGTGGACCTGGCCCACTTTTTTTTCCACTTAATTAAATGATGTATCCCTCACTTGCAAATTAGGTTAGAGCTCAGACAGGCAGATGCGTCTTCTCCGTGTAACTCCGTTGTTAGGGTTTAGCTCTTCTTTGTTGCTCGTTCTTGCCCAGTCATCTGTTCTTCCCGTGGGGAGCTCTTGGTTCGTATGTGGCATTTCTTGTCCTTGACCTGGATTATTCGAGGTAGGAAGTAGTTGATCTTCTTCTTGGGAAAGCAGGATTGTTGGTTCTTGATTCTGTTGATTTTCAGCGGTGCGAGGGCTTTGATTTCCTTGTCCTTTCTTGGGTGGTGAGACGGTACTGTTGTTTTCTGGGCTAGCATGCGTCTTCCCTCGCACTGTGAGCTTGCTTCTACACCTTAGTACTTGTTGGGTTGATAGGGCTTTAGTCAATATGTCTGCAAGTTGATCTTCTGAGCTGACATGGAATATATGTATCGCGCCTTGCACAACTTTCTCACAGATGAAGTGATAATCTATCTCCACGTGTTTGGTACGCGCGTGTAGAATGGGATTTGCTGCAAGCTGTATACTGAGTTATCATAGTAAATTGAAGTCGGATAGTTGAGTTTAACCTGGAGTTCCTTCAGTAATTCTTCAATCCAAGTTACTTCTGCGATGCCATCAGCTAGAGCTCTATTCTGCTTTTGTACTGGACCGAGAGACAATCTTTTGTTTGTGAGAAACCCAGGATATTAGATTAGGTCCTATAAATGTGCAGTATCCGCTGGTGTTTTTCACGTCATCTGGGCAACTATCCCAGTCTGCATCAGTGTAGCAAATTAATTCATTAATAGTACCTCCTGTTATTGTGGTTCCATGCGTGAGTGTGCCTTTGAGGTATCGTAGTATTCTTTTGATAGCCTGCAAGTGTGTTATAGTTGGACTTTGTAAGAACTGACATGCCTTGTTTACAGCAAAGCTGATGTCCGGTCTTGTGTTGGTGCAGTATTGTAGACCTCCTACTAGACTTCTGTAAGGTGTAGGATGAAGCAATGGTTCTCCATCAAAGCGAGACAAATGTCCTACAGTCGCCATTGGTGTTGGTGCAGGCTTGCACTCGGTCATTCCTACTTTCACAAGTAAGTCCCTTACGTACCTTTCTTGACATGGATGTAATGCTTGATCTTGACGCATCTGCCTTGGAATTCACGAAGCTTTTTTAAGTTAGGCAAGTGCTTAGTTTGAGATACCATGCCCTTGGGATCTGTTTCAATCCCTATAGTGATTTCTTTTGTATGCAAACGAAATCACGATGTTTCAAATTTTCATAGCCCGGCGGTTGTGCCACTAAGACTTCTTCTGTAAGATCTCCGTTGAGGAAGGCATTGTTGACATCTAACTGTTGTAATTGCCATCCTTGACTGACTGCTAACACAAGTATGATACGGATGGTCCGATGTTTCACCACCGGACTGAATGTCTCTAAGTAGTCGATCCCTTGAGTTTGATGGTACCCTTTTGCAACTAACCGTGCTTTACATCTTTCCAAGGTGCCGTCTGAGTTATGTTTTTTACCTTAAAAACCCATTTGCTGCCAATGATGCTTTCCTCCCCCCCCGCCCCCCATGTTTGCTACTAGCTCGCAGGTGGCATTTCTTGTCAGGGCCTCAAGTTCTTTATCCATTGCTTCTCGCCTTATGGGTAATTGTAGTGCTTCTTGTAGGGTAGTTGACTCACTGGGTATTGTCTATACAAAGGATGTATAATAAATTTTTGGTTTATATATGCTTGCCTTGGATCTTGTTACCATGTGATGTCTTGTACTGGGTTCAACTGGAGTACTCTGTTTTGTCACTTCTTGAGTATCTATTGGCTGTGTCCTCAAAGCTGGTAATATTTCTGAGTAGTGTGATGTCTTGTCTTCTGCTTCTNGCCAATTCTTGGGCATGGGGATGCAGAGTGACAGATTTTACCTTTCCAAAAATATCGGATTTCTTAACTAGGAACAGCTCTTCCCGGAGCAAGACACCCAAGTAATGGTAGGCGATATCCTCTAATGGCAGACGGTCATCTTCGTCATGGTTGTTGTGGATAAATCCAAGGGAGATCCAGAGCCGTCATCTGGGCAACTATCCCAGTCTGCATCAGTGTAGCAAATTAATTCATTAATAGTACCTCCTGTTATTGTGGTTCCATGTGTGAGTGTGCCTTTGAGGTATCGTAGTATTCTTTTGATAGCCTGCTAGTGTGTTGTAGTTGGACTTTGTAAGAACTGACATGCCTTGTTTACAGCAAAGCTGATGTCCGGTCTTGTGTTGGTGCAGTATTGTAGAGCTCCTACTAGACTTCTGTAAGGTGTAGGATGAAGCAATGGTTCTCCATCAAAGCGAGACAAATGTCCTGTAGTCGCCATTGGTGTTGGTGTAGGCTTGCACTCGGTCATTCCTACTTTCACAAGTAAGTCCCTTTCCTACCTTTCTTGACATGGATGCAATGCTTGATCTTGTTTTGTGACTTGAATGCCTAAGAAGTAGGCTACTTCGCCTAGGTCTTTGAGGGCAAACTACTGATGTAGACTGGTAGTGTGCTCTTGGACTTGTTGTTTATTCGATCCTGTAATAATAATGTCATCTACATAGATGAGGAGAATTGTTAGTGCAGTGGGTGTCCTATGATAGAACATTGACGCATCTGCCTTGGAATTCACGAAGCTTTTTTAAGTTAGGCAAGTGCTTAGTTTGAGATACCATGCCCTTGGGATCTGTTTCAATCCCTATAGTGATTTCTTTCGTATGCAGACGAAATCACGTTGTTTCAAATTTTCATAGCCCGGTGGTTGTGCCATTAAGACGTCTTCTGTAAGATCTCCATTGAGGAAGGCATTGTTGACATCTAACTGTTGTAATTGCCATCCTTGACTGACTGCTAATGCAAGTATGATACGGATGGTCTGATGTTTCACCACTGGAGTGAATGCTCTGAGTAGTCGATCCCTTGAGTTTGATGGTACCCTTTTGCAACTAACCGTGCTTTACATCTTTCCAAGGTGCCATATGAGTTATGCTTTTTACCTTAAAAACCCATTTGCTGCCAATGATTCTTTCCTCCCCCCCCTCCCATGTTTGGTACTAGCTCGCAGGTGGCATTTCTTGTCAGGGCCTCAAGTTCTTTATCCATTGCTTCTCGCCATATGGGTGATTGTAGTGCTTCTTGTATGGTAGTTGGCTCACTGGGTATTGTCTACACAAAAGATGTATAATAAATTTTTGGTTTATATATGCCTGCCTTGGATCTTGTTACCATGTGATGTCTTGTACTGGGTTCAACTGGAGTACTCTGTTTTGTCACTTCTTGAGTATCTATTGGCTGTGTCCTCAAAGCTGGTAATATTTATGAGTAGTGTGATGTCTTGTCTTCTGCTTCTCTGCTATGCTGGATTGGTTCTTCTTGCCAATCTTGTTCCGTTGGTTAAGTGTGTGTTGCACTGTTTTCTTGTAGAATAAGAGGAGGTCGGGAAAATGATATCTCTATGCTTGGAGTGTATGATCTGTTGTCTTCTGCTTCACTACTACGTTGGATTGGTTCTACTTGTTTCTCTTGTTCTACTATTTTCTGTTGAATGTTGGTTGTGATATTACTTTGTGGAATAGGAAGAGGTAGAACTGGTGTTACCTGACTTGGTTGGTTGCGTTGAGCTTGTCCTTGATTGGTATTGTGGAATGGTAAAGTAGTTTTGTCGAAGAGTACGTCCCTTGAAACATAGAGTCTGCCATTCTTCTTGTCATAGCATATATGACCTTTGTGATACGTACTCTGTCCTAAATAGACACAAGAAGTAGATCTATTTTCTAATTTGTGAGTGTTATATGGTCTTACACATGGAAAAAAAGTACACCCAAAAACTTTTAATGTTTTGTAGTTTGGTGTTATCCCTAATAGTAGCTGATGTGGTGAGTTATTATGCAGAAGCTTAGTTGGTAGCATGTTAATAAGCAAAACAGAGTGGTTAAATGCATATGGCCAATAGTTTTTAGGCATGTTCGCATGATTAAGTAATGTAAGTCCTANTTCTTGCCCAGTCATCTGTTCTTCCCGTGGGGAGCTCTTGGTTCGTATGTGGCATTTCTTGTCCTTGACCTGGATTATTCGAGGTAGGAAGTAGTTGATCTTCTTCTTGGGAAAGCAGGATTGTTGGTTCTTGATTCTGTTGATTTTCAGCGGTGCGAGGGCTTTGATTTCCTTGTCCTTTCTTGGGTGGTGAGACGGTACTGTTGTTTTCTGGGCTAGCATGCGTCTTCCCTCGCACTGTGAGCTTGCTTCTACACCTTAGTACTTGTTGGGTCATTATTATTACAGGATCGAATAAACAACAAGTCCAAGAGCACACTACCAGTCTACATCAGCAGTTTGCCCTCAAAGACCTAGGCGAAGTAGCCTACTTCTTAGGCATTCAAGTCACAAAACAAGATCAAGCATTACATCCATGTCAAGAAAGGTACGTAAGGGACTTACTTGTGAAAGTAGGAATGACCGAGTGCAAGCCTGCACCAACACCAATGGCGACTGCAGGACATTTGTCTCGCTTTGATGGAAAACCATTGCTTCATCCTACACCTTACAGAAGTCTAGTAGGAGCTCTACAATACTGCACCAACACAAGACCGGACATCAGCTTTGCTGTAAACAAGGCATGTCAGTTCTTACAAAGTCCAACTACAACACACTTGCAGGCTATCAAAAGAATACTACGATACCTCAAAGGCACACTCCCGCATGGAACCACAATAACAGGAGGTACTATTAATGAATTAATTTGCTACACTGATGCAGACTGGGATAGTTACCCAGATGACGGGAAAAGCACGAGCGGATACTGCACATTTATAGGACCTAATCTAATATCCTGGGTTTCTCACAAACAAAAGATTGTCTCTCGGTCCAGTACAGAAGCAGAATATAGAGCTCTAGCTGATGGCATCACAGAAGTAACTTGGATTGAAGAATTACTGAAGGAACTCCAGGTTAAACTCAACTATCCGACTTCAATTTACTGTGATAACTTAGTACTATACAGCTTGCAGCAAATCCCATTCTACACGCGCGTACCAAACATGTGGAGATAGATTATCACTTCATCCGTGAGAAAGTTATGCAAGCCGCGATACATATATACCATGTCAGCTCAGAAGATCAACTTGCAGACCCACTGACTAAAGCCCTATAGTGATTTCTTTCGTATGCAGACGAAATCACGATGTTTCAAATTTTCATAGCCCGGCGGTTGTGCCATTAAGGCTTCTTCTGTAAGATCTCCGTTGAGGAAGGCATTGTTGCCATCTAGCTATTGTAGTTGCCATCCTTGACTGACTGCTAACGCAAGTATGATACGGATGGTCTGATGTTTCACCACTGGACTGAATGTCTCTGAGTAGTCAATCCCTTGAGTTTGATGGTACCCTTTTGCAACTAACCGTGCTTTACATCTTTCCAAGGTGCCGTCTGAGTTATGCTTTTACCTTAAAAACCCATTTGCTGCCAATGATTCTTTCCTCCCCCCCCGTTTGGTACTAGCTCGCAGGTGGCATTTCTTGTCAGGGCCTCAAGTTCTTTATCCATTGCTTCTCGCCATATGGGTGATTGTAGTGCTTCTTGTAGGGTAGTTGGCTCACTGGGTATTGTCTACACGAAGGATGTATAATAAATTTTTGGTTTATATATGCTTGCCTTGGATGTTGTTACCATGTGATGTCTTGTATTGGGTTCAACTGGAGTACTCTGTTTTGTCACTTCTTGAGTATCTATTGGCTGTGTCCTCAAAGCTGGTAATATTTCTGAGTAGTGTGATGTCTTGTCTTCTGCTTCTCTGCTATGCTGGATTGGTTCTTCTTGCCAATCTTGTTCCGTTGGTTAAGGGTGTGTTGCACTGTTTTCTTGTAGAATAAGAGGCGGTAGGGAAAATGATATCTCTATGCTTAGAGTGTATGATCTGTTGTCTTCTGCTTCACTGCTACGTTGGATTGGTTCTACTTGTTTCTCTTGTTCTGCTATTTTCTGTTGAATGTTGGTTGTGATATTACTTTGTGGAATAGGAAGAGGTAGAACTGGTGTTACCTGACTTGGTTGGTTGCGTTGAACTTGTCCTTGATTGGTATTGTGGAATGGTAAAGTAGTTTCGTCGAAGAGTACGTCCCTTGAAACATAGAGTCTGTCGTTCTTCTTGTCATAGCATATATGACCTTTGTGATACGTACTCTGTCCTAAATAGACACAAGAATTAGATCTATTTTCTAATTTGTGAGTGTTATAGGGTCTTACACATGGAAAACAAGTACACCCAAAAACTTTCAATGTTTTGTAGTTTGGTGTTATCCCTAGTAGTAGTTGATGTGGTGAGTTATTATGCAGAAGCTTAGTTGGTAGCATATTAATAAGCAAAACAGAGTGGTTAAATGCATATGGCCAATAGTTTTTAGGCATGTTCGCATGATTAAGTAATGTAAGTCCTACCTCTACTACACGTCTAATCTTACGTTCAACTCTCCCATTCTGTTGAGGTGTATATGGGCATGAGATTTGATGTCTAATGCCTTGCTTTAGTAGATGAATATGCATTGTGCGAAATTCTCCTCCCCAATCTGACCTTACCGTCTTGATGTTTGTATTATGTTGTGTCTTGACCAGGTTCTGGAACTGGGAGAATGCTGTGATAGCTTGATCCTTCGAGGAGAGAAAATATATCCAAGTATATCTTAAATAATCATCTATTAAGAGCATAAAGTACTTCGCACCTGTGGCTAAGTGAATAGGCGAGGGTCCCCATAGATCTTAGCTGAAATGGATAGGTTGCTCTTGATTTTGATATTTGAAATGGTAGCCTATGGAGTTTGCTTATGGCACATGTATGACAAAATGGAAGATTGTTATTGAATGAGTTGAAAGTACATGATAGAATTTTTCTTAGAACCTCTGAATTAGGGTGTTCTAGTCTTGAATGCCACAATTGGGGAATCCCCTTGAGGTAGCTGGGTGAATAGGATTGTTGGAGTTGGCCCATGACTACTAGAAGTGAAGCGTCGGATTGGGATTTTGAACAAGCCGTGTTGTATTGGTCCTTTGTAGAGAGTCAGTTGTGATTGCTTGTCCTTTATACAAAAGAAGTTAGAATGAAACTCTACAATAACATTATTGTCAAAACAGAGTTTAGAAATGCTTATAAGGCGTTGGTTGATGTGAGGTGTATGCAATATATTTAATAGATTTACCTTAGACTGTGGTGAGAGTGCTAGAATTCATGTACCCGTGTGGGAAATTTTAGTTGTATGACCACTACCTAGTAGGATAGTTTGTGTACCTTGATATGGCATCGCTTCTTGTAAATCTGCTTCTTCTGGAGTGACATGATGTGTAGCCCCAGAGTCAAGGAGCCAGTTGTCTGTCATTTTTTGCTGTGAGTCATTTCTCTCTTGCACATGATGATAACCTGCTTGTGTATGATGATGCATGGGTGGTTGATACGTGTTGGTGTAGTGTGCTTGTGGATTTTGGGTAAAAGAGGGTTTATATGTAGAGTTGAGCCTATGATAGCAATTTGCTGCTGTATGGCCAAGTTTGAAGCAAATTTGACACTTTGGTTTAGGTTTGAAATGCCTATTTTGCCACCTAGGTGTGTTTATATGAGAAGGTGGCTGCCCAAGAATGCCAGGCTGGCTTGTAGTAGTGTTGAAAGGTTTCGGGTAGCTCCTACGATGTGGTTGTTAGATAGAGGTGCTGTATTTTTGCATTTCTGGCTTGAGAGTAGTGCGTTGAATATGTGGAAGTACCCGCTCAGCTATTTGCTTTTTCCAGGCAAAGGTCGAAGCTAAGGAGGATATTCTGCACTTCTTCTAGTGATGGTTGATCTGGTCGGCTGATGATGGTTGTGACGGCAACATCATATTCCGCGGGTCCCTTTTACTATGCTCCATACATAGTCTTTCTGCCCAAGAGGTTCTCCTACAGCCGAGAGTTGGTCTGCAAAGGTCTTGATGGAGCTAAGATATTGCTGTATGGTGAGGCCACCCTTTTTTTGTTGTTGCATCTGCATTCTAAGGTTAGCGATTCTTGCTGTAGAAGTAGATTGATACCTGTTCTTCAAGGTTTCCCAAACCTCATGAGCGGTTTGGCAACTTACTACATGTGCCAGTGCCACGGAGGCGAGGGTGCCGAATAGGAGGCACATGATAGACTTGTCGACTCTCTGCCATTGCTTATATTCAGGAGTGATTGTTGTTTGGTCTTCTTTCAGGAACTGGGGAGGGGATTGAGTGCCGCCAAACACAAAATCTTTATATCCACCAGCGATTGTGGCCGTAAGTAGTTGTGCCCCCCATATTTTGTTGTTCCCATCTTCTAATTTTGTAGTAGTTGAGAAGGTTCCTGGTGGAAGTTGAACAGGATCAGGGAATTTGCTTTCGGAGCTGTAAATAGACGAAGTTTCTTTTTCCCTTGAGGATATATATGATGCATTCAAATTCTGAGTGCTTTCTCCCATTGATCGGAAATTTTCTGGCTCTTTAAGCTAAAGAAGGCTCTGATACCATGAAAAAAGAAATGAGGGAGATGTGAGAGTGAGCATAAAGAATTAGTACATGTCTTTATTATTATTGATGTACATGTATTTATAGGTATATTGCTACTAACGGTAATAAAACGGCTAGTCTATTTACAGTAATAATGTATTACTTAGAGATCTCTTCGAAAACGACTGCGTATCATCCACTGGTCAAATACTATAAGAAAACACGAATGAGGGGGTTTGCACCCCGGAAGAAGAAATGGATTCAGTCCTGTTAATTTTTATGCCCACATTGAACGCTTCCTTATGTGAATGATAATCACACCAACAAGTAATGTTTTTAAGCAACAAACCATGGATTTTTAATATCATTGAACACTTCTTATACGAAATTTCGAATTCGAATCCTCAAAAATAGCGTTAGAAGGCATTTCATAGTACGTATAATGAATGCTCTCTTGACCCTTTCTTTGTGCTACATGTTTGTGTTTGGTGCAAGATTTGGTACCAAGTCTTATTATTAGCTCAATTCATCAAAACCTAATCACTCTCCCTGAAAAGAAAAATAAACCCTAATTATATATAACCTTATGCGAAATCACCCCATCTCCACGCAGATACAATCCAACAATGATCTCTTCGGCCAGGTTCATTCTTCTCGCTTTCCTCCTCTTGGCAACCGTAGTTCCCTCAAAGCCGCAAGGATTCTCCGAGGACTTGGACCCGAAACGCCATGGCCCTGGTCAAGAGAAGCTGAGCCACCTCCACTTCTACTTACACGACACGTTGGCCGGACGTGACCCTACGGCCATGCGTGTAGCCGAGGCCCCCCTCCTCCAACTCGTCCACAACGTTGTTCGGCGTGGTTTTTGTGATGGACGACCCCCTGACTGTTAGCCCAGATAACACCTCGAAGGTCGTTGGGAGGGCACAGGGTGTGTACGCGTCCGCCTCACAGAAGGATGTGAGTCTCCTCATGGCTTTCAACTTCTTTTTCACGGAAGGGAAGTACAACGGGAGCATGCTGAGCGTCCTCTGGAGGAACGCTCCCCTCGAGGACCTTAGGGAGCTTCCGATATTGGGAGGGAGTGGGCTCTTCCGGTTTGCTCAAGGGTACGCCCATGCTCGGACCCATTACCTCGACATCGTCACGGGGGATGCGATTGTGAAGTATGACGTTTATGTGCTCCATTATTGAGTCTGTCTGTTGGCTCCATGGAAATTGTCCATGATGATGGATCCTTGGAATGTTCAGAGAATTTGTAATAACTTGAAGCAATGATTTGGAAATTCTTTTTTGTAACAGTCAGTAATAAGATTTTTTTTGGTTGATTGATAAGTTATTCGTACTTTTTAAAAGTATTCTTGTCGGACATATTAATTCAATAATCAATTTTACTTAGACAAGTCTTTAGTAACAAATTTTTAGTCCACTCCTGGGTTCTTCTGCATTTGATTACTTCCTGTCGGGTTTGAGTTCCCAAATTTATCAGCAATTTGGGATTTGCGACCGGGTGATTTCGTCTATGAACTGAAAAAAAGCAGGTAGAAGTAACATTACAAGTATATTCAATTATTTAATTTCATTAAATAAAATACTCTATATTTTTATTTTTAATTTCACTGTCCCTTCAGAGCCTGTGAAATGCGTGACGTATTTTCTTCCATTCTTCTTCTGCACGACGTATTTGCTTCCATTCATCTTCTGCATCCGACGATTGAAACGAGTCATTGCGCCATCCGTCTGCTACATGCCCATCTTCTTCTGGTTCTTCCTCTTTCAATTGACTCTCCAGGAGTGGGCATCCAACAACTTTGAGTTTCATTGAGTAGAAGCTTGTGAAGTCATTTATACCTTCAGGCAATGATGCTACCCCAGGGCAGTGAATCAGTTCCAGCAGTTTCAGCGATCGTAGGCTCCCAATCCACTCGGGTACCGCCACCAGTCTCGGACATGATCTTATGCAGAGTAATATCAGAGTAGCAACATGGGATAGCCAATTGGGAAGATGCTCCATTTTCAAGGCTTTGTAGATCGTCAGGCACCGGAGGCTATTAAGGCCTTGCAATTCCGTCACGACGTTTCCCTGCTCATCCTTGGATAGATCGAGCGCCTTACAGTTCCAGATGGAAAGTATTTCCAGCTTCTCGAGATGACCGATTCCAGGCATGAAAGAGCCCAGTGAAGGGCAGTTCCCAATGTGAAGTTCCTTGATAGTTGTAAGATCTCCCAGCCATTCCTCCGGCAAGTGGTCGAGAAACTCAATATTCTCCAGACGTAAAGTCTTTAGGTTAGGAAGTTGACAAGGATGCTTGAATATCGCTTCGCTTACATTCACCAGCGTCAGCTTCATGAGACGTGGGATCATTGGTAGGGAATTCAACTTAGGGCAGTCCTTGATGCATAATGACGAGAGGTTGCTGAAAGGCTGCACATCATTTGCATCCTCGGTTAGGATTAGTCCTGAACCTGACTCCATATGTTCGAGATCTGGCAGCCCCTGAATTGTCAACTTCTTCAGACGAGGCAGATGGCCAAACAGGGGCAGATACGTGCAATTTTCGCATCTGATCAGTGCAATCTCAACTATATTTGGCAAGTGAGTCGAGAGTCGTACCATCCATTCAGGAAACTGGGAACCCCCGTAGCCATAGATTCTCAGTCCTTTCAGATTCGGGTTCGGCTGGAGCTTCTCTAATAACGATGTATCTGTCGGTAGATTCATGAATTGTAATTCAACAGACTCTAAATAACTTTTCTTATCCAGCAATCCTTCCGATCCTTCGTCCATGAGCTCTTCATCGTAACAGCCCAGGTTTCTGATTTTGAGGCTTCCTCTGAGATCGTTCAGCTTACAAAGATCA
>JARUPW010000176.1:7716-109099 GCA_029817735.1 Melastoma sanguineum | reverse complement strand
TTCGACAAGAGTTTGGAGATAAACCCAGCATTACAATCTCGTACACCACAGGTTTCAACATGATCTAATTAATTGCTGACCTCATATTTGGGTAAACCTATAGAATCCAATAAAGACTAATATCAGATATCTTTCTCCGGGGTAAAGAAAGCACAAGGAACTCGACGGATGATTCAGAACGAGGGGCACAAGACAAATCTAATATCGCTTGAAGCCATTTCCAGTAACAATAAGATTTAAAGCAGTATCGGGTCAACACCCAGGCTAGGAGGAAAGAAAGGTAATAATACCTTCGGTTCACACTGCGAAGCATAATACAGTTCTCAGAAGATCAAATGGATACGAACCAACTGTAGCCAGCACAACCTGCCAAGCCCCGCTGACATAGGACAGGTAGGGACTTAAATGTAGATATCCTCTGCATGGTTTACGAAACAATTATATTATAGTTTGTCAGAATCAAAAATAAAACTCCGAAAAGCCAGTGTCATGCCATGTCAGTGTTTTTCCCAGCGAATCTATCAGGCAGAAGGTGACGGGAAAATCAAAATAAGGAAATCCCATTTCCGTGCAAAAATATAAATAAAATTTCATCAAGTATTCTTCGAAACAAGAAAGTGTACGGATAACTCGGCCACATTGGCTAACCCGGACTGCAAAAGTTTTAGTTTGTGTAAGAACGTAAATTGTATTTGCCGTTTAGGACATAACCATTCAACAAAGCTTGGGCATGCCACTCCGAAAACCCTGTTAAATGACCAGCCAAAAAAACCAATTGAATAAAAGCTGACATAGGCTCCGGAAAGCAGCAGATATACTTTGTCCCAGAAAATATTCCTTCCTGTCGCTGGCATGCTTTGTAGGCTATGGAATTTGGCCTCTTATCTTTGATGGAATCCGAACCCTGAAGTTCATCCGCTAGACAAGTTGAGGGCATAACTCGCACTTAACGAGAGATGGTCGAGCGTTAGGTCGGCGAGGGAGATGCACGGAGGGAGGCGAGCCCGCGGAGAAGATCGGAGAGAGCCGGCACGTCCTTGCGTCCCTGACCACGACCGAGGTCGTCGCAGTAGAGCGAGAACAGCGGCGGATTTATGAGACTGAAAGAAGGAAAGAAACGCGCGGCGGTTTTGCTGATTTTGAATTAATTTACAAAATAAGAACAAAGTTTTGACTTATCGAATATGGTCCTTAATTTCTCATTGCATTATCAATGATTAACAAGATAAGTTTGATGTTTGAGGTGCAGTCACTGTCGCTTACATAATGTGCGCCGCGCCCTCGGCCTAGCAGCGTGCGTGGTTCAAGCAACCCGAGGATCCCGGCCCGCTCCCCCGAAGGCCAGTCCGGTCGACGTTACGCTCGAACGCCTGGAACGCTACGAAAAGGGGCCCAGAGTTTGAGCCTCCCTTGATTCGCGGAGCGAGATCTGCAGGACGTTATTCGCCAACATCTCCAGTTCCCTAAAGTGGCGAGCGAAAGGCTACGTTAGACCTCGCTTCCGAATTTTGGGGGAAGCCCAGGAGCGGCTCGGTTTGCTGTCACCTCATCCTAAATGGCTCCGAAAAAAAGGGTTTGTAGTTAGTTTAACTTGGGGAAAAAACTTGTTCGGAGTCGCCACTGACTTAATTTAAAAAATGGTGATTTTAAGTCGGAAAAATCAGAGTCTGGGGTTCGGAGATTCCTATTACTAACCTTTGTTTTCTTAAAACATGCGAAAAGGGTGGCAATTTGTCTAAAGAAGTTAAATTTTGAATTGACGGGGTTGGGCCCGATCCGGGAGTAGCCGGACTCTTATCGACGTTTTAACGGGCGTTGGACCGAATGTAGGTTTGTTTGATTAAAACCCAATCATGCGACGTAAAACCTTAAAGCCTAAGCATGACTTTCTTTGGCTTGGGGCTGAGCTTGATTTCAGCTTTGGGAAGCCTATGGTAAGGGCTGAAATCCAGCTGAGAGAGGGGGTTTCCGTTGTCATGGTTTGTGGCTGAGGTTCCAAGGTTTGTGGAGCGCCTTGGGCTTCCGATTGGTTTCATTGTTATGGTGCTGTTGCTTCTGTTGTTTATGGCGTTTTACGACATGTGCAGCGTGGATCATGCAGGCTGGCGAACAGAAATTGATGGCTTTGGCTGAAGCTGATGAAACAACTAGCTGACTGGACTGCGGCTTAGATGTATGACAGAAGTTTCTGGGAAACGCTAGGCTGCTGGAGTTTGGCTGCAAAATATTTTTCTGCCTTACTGGTTGTGAATGTGGAATCTTTCTTTGCTGATGAAATTTCTGTGTCTAAAAGTAGTTGCTGTTGATGCCATTGCTGGAAATATTAGTTTTGAGGAGCTAGCACTTGTGTGATGAACATTCGAATTGGTTATTTTGGCCAACATCGACTGCCGTCGCTGGAGATTTGGTAAATTGCTCACCTCATTTCGCAACCCATGATACGAACGGATAACAATATGATCGCTTGAACATTTTTATATTTAAAACCTTACAAGAACTCATTCAAGCCAAACATTAGTGTCCAATTACAACCGCAAACAGTTCCAAACCACTCACTAGTGACCCGCTCACAAGCAGAAACCGAACCCTGAACGCTGGCGCCTGAGCACAGAACCGAGGTCGTCGCAGTAGGAGTAACAGCGAGTCGGATTTATGGAAGACTGAAGAAGGAAAGAAGCCGCACGAGTTTGACTTGATTGTTGAATTAATTACAAATAGAACAAAGTTTTTGACTTATCCGAATATTGGTCCTTAATTTCTCATTTCATTATCAATTTGATTAACAAGTTAAGTTTGATTGAGGTGCATTC
This sequence comes from Melastoma sanguineum, assembly GCA_029817735.1. Lineage (NCBI taxonomy): Eukaryota > Viridiplantae > Streptophyta > Magnoliopsida > Myrtales > Melastomataceae > Melastoma > Melastoma sanguineum. The sequence continues at coordinate 106,289 of JARUPW010000176.1, read as the reverse complement.
ACTGTTCGCTTACATAATACTACTAATTAATTAATGCATGCAAGAAAAAAAGAAACAATCACTCAGTGTCAAGAGAGCCATCTGCCGTGCCAGAACTGTCTGAAGGAGTTCGTTTGGAGATTTAGACAATAAGAAAAACTTTCCCTCTTGTTTTTGTTTTTTCCTAATGGTCAAGCTCATGTCTGTCTCTTCAGAGCCGGTGAGATGATTCCACCTCCTTGTATTGTTTGATTTCCCCCCCTTCCTCATTTGACTCCAAACGGCCATTGGTTGTATCTAGTAAGAAATAATAATGTCACCAGTGATGCCGTCGCTGATTCAACTGCTAATAATGCACCAGTGACACGGATTCTAAGGAAATCTCGCCAAGTAAGTCAAATCTTTTTGTTATAAGTCAAATCTTAGCTTTTCTACTTTTCCTGGTTTCTATTGTTGATCTTTTTTTAAAGTAATGTAAATTTTGGTTTTCTAATGGTGATTAGTGGAAAGTTATGGAAAGTTGTCACTACCACTGAATTGTACCCCTTTCAGTGGTTTCATTTAGTCGTTCCAACAATCACTTTATTTATTTATCGATATAACTGTAGTGATAAAGCATGAGTTTATTTTTCTTTGTTTAGGTGGGAGGCCTTTATTAATGTCTTTTATCATGATTGAAAGAACCAAAAATTTATATCAAATAAAACGGAACACGGGGAGACAATCAATCGGTAAAATTCTTTCGTCGATCCAAGAGGCTGATTGACCTATTAAGATCGTCGAGGTTTTTGTGATTGCGTCGCGTGGATACTGCTAGTGGGGTCACACTTGAAGCATCTTTGTTTTCGAGATTGTCTTTAACGGTGGGTTTTGAGGCAATATTTCGGGTAAAATTATGCTGTTATTTTATCTAAAATTTTATACGTATCATGAGATTTTTATTATTTTTAAGCATTAAAAGTTTATATTTTACTTCCGCTGGCTGCCCATAAAAACTACCAAGATAGCATCTATGGGTTATATAAGAAATGTATTGAATCAATTTCTTTTTATTGTACCGGGCATAACCATCGTTTGTCTTCATATTAATTATTATTCATGTACTTGTGTATTTATAGGTATATTGCTACTAACCATAATTAAAACGGCAGTCTATTACAGTAATACGTATATCCTAATATTTTTATTTATGGTAATTTTTTTCCTTTGATGTTTGTCGAATTATCTAGCTATTTATTGTTATTGTTAAGTAATAGCTAACATTCCCCCGGTAAATTTACCCCTTCTCTTCAGTCATTATCATCAAGCAAATAGACTTCCCTCAAGCCATCGACTTCCTTTACCAAGCAAAGAGACTTCTCTCTTTGTGTGGACCGGCCCACTTTTTTTTCCCTTAATTAAATGATGTATCCCTCACTTGCAAATTAGGTTAGAGCTCAGACAGGCAGATGCGTCTCTCCGTTGTAACTTTCCGTTGTTAGGGTTTAAGCTCTCTTTGTTGCTCGTTCTTGCCCAGTCATCTGTTCTTCCCGTGGGAGCTCTTGTTCGTTATTGTTGGCCATTCTTGTCCTTGACTCTGGATTATATCGAGGTTAGGAAGTAGTTGAATCTTCTTCTTGGGAAAAGCAGGATTGTTCGGTTTCTTGAATTCTGTTGATTTTCAGCGTGTGCGAGGGCTTGATTTTCCTTGTCCTTTTCTTTGGGTGGTGAGACGGTACTGTTGTTTTTCTGGGCTAGCATGCGTCTTCCCTCGCATGTTGGAGGCTTGCTTTACTTATACTTGTTGGGTCATTATTATTCAGGATCGATAAACAAACAAGTCCAAGAGCACACTTACCAGTCTACATCAGCAGTTTGCCCTCAAAGACCTAGGCGAAGTAGCCTACTTCTTAGCATTTCAGTCACAAAACAAGATCAAGCATTAACATCCATGTCAAGAAGTAGCGAAGGGACTTACTTGTGAAGTTAGGAATGCGAGTGCAAGCCTGCACCAACACCAATGGCGACTGCAGGAATTGTCTCGCTTTGATGGAAAACCATTGCTTCATCCTACACCTTACAGAAGTTCTAGTAGGAGCTGCTACAATACTTGCACCAACACAAGACCTGGAACATCAGGCTTTGCTGTAAACAAGGCATGTCAGTTCTTAACAAAGTCCAACTACAACACACTTGCAGGCTATCAAAAGAATACTACGATACCTCAAAGGCACACTCGCATGGGACCACAATAACAGAGGTACTATTATGAATTAATTTGCTACACTGATGCAGACTGGGATAGTTACCCAGATGACCGGGAAAAGCACGTAGCGGATACTGACATTTAAGGACCCTAATCTAATATCCTGGGTTTCTCACAAACAAAAGATTGTCTCTCGGTCCAGTACAGAAGCAGATATAGGCTCTAGCTGATGGCATCACAGAAGTAACTTGATTGAAGAATTACTGAAGGAACTCCAGGTTAAACTCAACTATCCGACTTCAATTTACTGTGATTAACTTGTTTACTATACAGCTTGTTTTTACAGCAAATTTTTTTCCCATTCTACACGCGGGTACCAAAACATGTGGATAGATTATCACTTCATCCCGTGAGAAAGTTATGAAGCACGCGATTACATTATGATACCATGTCAGGCTCAGAAGTCATACTTGCACAGACCCCACTGACTAAAGCTAAGTGATTTCTTTCGTATGCAGGACGAAATCACGATGTTTCAAATTTTCATTAGGCCGGCGGTTGTTGCCATTAGGTTTCTGTAAGATCTCGTTGGGAAAGGCATTGTTGCCATCTAGCTATTTGTAGTTGCCATCCTGGACGACTGCTAACGCAGTATGATACGGATGGTCGTTTGATGTTTCACCACTGGACTGAATGTCTCTGAGTAGTCAATCCCTTGAGTTTTGATGGTACCCTTTTTTGCCAACTAAACCGTGCTTGACATCTTTCCAAGGTGCCGTCTGAGTTATTGCTTTTTACCTTAAAAACCCATTTTGCTGCCAATGATTCTTCTCCCCCCCCGTTTTGGACTACTCGCAGGGTGGCATTTTTGTCAGGGCTTCAAGTTCTTTATCCATTGTCTCGCCATATGGGTGGTTGTAGTGCTTCTTGTAGGTAGTTGGGCTCACTGGGTATTGTCTACACGAAGGATGTATAATAAATTTTTTGGTTTATATATGTTGCCTTGGATGTTGTTTACCATGTTGATGTCTGTATTGGGTTCAAAACTGGAGTACTCTGTTTTGTCACTTCTTGAGTATCTATTGGCTGTGTCCTCAAGCTGGTTATTTCTGAGTAGTGTGATGTTCTTGTTCTTCTGCTTCTCTGCGTATGCTGGATTGGTTCTTTCTTCCAATCTTGTTCCGTTGTTAAGGGGTGTGTTTGCACTGTTTTGTCTTGTAGAATTTAAGAGGCGGTAGGGAAAAAGATATCTCTATGCGTAGAGTGTATGATCTTGTTGTCTTCTGCTTCACTGTACGTTGGGATTTGGTTCTACTTGTTTCTCTTGTTCTGCTATTTTCTGTTGAATGTTGGTTGTGATTTTACTTTGTGGAATAGGAAGAGGTAGACTGGGGTTACCTGACTTGGTTGGTGCGTTGAACTGTCCTTGATTGGTATTGTGGAATGGTAAAGTAGGTCTTTTTTTTTCTTTTTTTTGGTGTCGAAGAGTAGTCCCTTTGAAACATAGAGTCATGCGTTCTTCTTGTCATAGAATATATGACCTTTGTGAACTTACCTGTCCTAAATAGACACAAGGATTAGATCTATTTTCAAATGTGAGTGTTATAGGGTCTTACACATGGAAAACAAGTACACCCAAAAACTTTCAATTGGTTTTGTAGTTGGGTATCCCTAGTTAGTAGTTTGATGGGTTGAGTTATTATGCAGAAGCTTAGTTGGGTAGCATATTAATAAGCAACAACAGAGTGGTTTAATGCATATGGCCAATAGTTTTAGGCATGTTCGCATGATTAAGTAATGTAAGTCCTACCTCTACTACACGTCTAATCTTACGTCAACTCTCCATTTCTGTTGAGGTGTATATGGGCATGAGATTTATGTCTAATGCCTTTGCTTTAGTAGATGAATATGCATTGTGCGAAAATTCTCCTCCCAATTCTGACCTTACCGTCTGAGTTGTATTATGTTGTGTCTTGACCAGGTTCTGGACTGGTGAGAATGCTGTATAGCTTGATCCTTCGAGGAGAGAAATATATCCAAGTATATCTTAAATAACATCTATTAAGAGCATAAAGTACTTCGCACCTGTGGTAATTGAATAGGAGGGTCCCCATAGATCTTAGCTGAAATGGCATAGGTTGCCTCTTTGATTTTGATATTGAAATGGTAGCCTATGGGAGTTTGCTTATGGCACATGTATTGACAAATGGAGATTGTTACTTGAATTGAGTTGAAAGTAATGATATAATTTTTCTTAGAACCTCTGAATTAGAGGTTTCTAGTCTTGAATGCCACAATTGGGAATCCCCTTTGAGGTAGCTGCGGTGATAGGATTGTGTGGGAGTTGGCCATGACTACTAGAAGTGAAAGGCGTCGGATGGGATTTTGAACAAGCCGTGTTGTTATTGGTCCTTTGTTAGTAGAGAGTCAGTTGTGATGGCTTTGTCCTATCAAAAAGAAGTTAGAATTGAAAACCTACAAATAACATTATTGTCAAAACAGAGTTTAGAAATGCTTATAAGGCGTTGGTGATGGTGAGGTGTATTGCAATATATTTAATAGATTTACCTTAGACTGTGGTGAGAGTGCTAGAATTCATTACCCGTGTGGGAAATTTTAGTTGTATTGACACTACCTAGTAGGATAGTTTGTATGTACCTTGATATGGGCATCGCTTTCTTGTAAATCTGCTTCTTCTGTGAGTGACATGATGTGTAGTCGAGAGTCTATGGAGCAGTTGTCTTAATTTTTTGCTTGTGAGTCATTTCTCTCCTGCACATTGATTGATAACCGCTTGTTATGATGATGATGGGTGGTTGATATGTGTTGGTGTTTAGTGTGCTTGTGGATTTTGGGTAAAAGAAGGTTTTATATGTAGGAGTTGGCCATGATAGCAATTTGTTTGCGGTATGGCCAAGTTGAAGCAAATTTTGACACTTTGGGTTTAGGTTTGAATGCCTATTTTGCCACCTAGGTGTGTTTATGTGAGAAGTTGGTGCCAAGAATGCCAGGTTGGCTTGTAGTAGTTGTTGAAAGTTTCGGGTAGTCCTACGATTGGTTGGTAGGAATAGAGGTGCTGTATTTTTGCAGTTTCTTGGCTTGAGAGTAGTGTGTTGATATGTGGAAGTACCCGCTCAGCTATTTTGCTTTTTCCAGGCAAAGGTCGAAGCTAAGGGAGGATTATTCTGCACTTCTTCTAGTGATGGTTGATCCGGTCGGCTTTGATGATGTTGTTTGACTGGCAAACAATATTCCGCGGGGTAACCCTTTTAGTATGTCCAGTACTAGTCTTCTGCCCAAGAGGTTCTCCTACAGCCGAGAGTGGTTTGCAAAGGTCTTTGATGGAGCTAAGATTATTGCTGTATGGGAGGGCACCTTTTTTTTGTTTTGCATCTGCATTCTAAGGTTAAGCTATTCTGCTGTTAGAAGTAGATGATACCTGTTTTCCAAGGTTTTCCCAAACCTCATGAGCGTTTGGCAACTTACTACATGTTGCCAGTGCCACGGAGGCGAGGGTGCCGAATAGGAGGCTCATGATAGACTTGTCGACTCTCTGCCATTGCTTATATTCAGGATTGATTGTTGTTTGGTCTTCTTTCAGGACTGGGAAGGGGATTGAGTGCCGCCAAACACAAAATCTTCTATCCACCAGCGATTGTGGCCGTAAGTAGTTGTCCCCTCCATATTGTTGTAGTTCCCATCTTCTAATTTTGTAGTGGTTGAGAAGGTTCCTGCTGGAAGTTGAACAGGGTTAGGGAATTGCTTCCGGAGCTGTAATAGACGAAGTTTCATTTTCCCTGACGATATATAGGATGCATTCGAATTCTGGGTGCTTTCTCCCATTGATCGGGAATTTTCTGGCTGTTTAAGCTAAAGAAGGCATGATACCATGAAAAAAGAAATGAGGGAGATGTGAGAGTGAGCATAAAGAATTAGTACATGTCTTTATTATTATTGATGTACATGTATTTATAGGTTATATGCTACTAACGTAATAAAACGGCTAGTCTATTTACAGTAATAATGTATTACTTAGCGATCTCTTCGAAAACGACTGCGTAGCATCCACTGGTCAAATACTATAAGAAAACACGAATGAGGGGGTTTGCACCCCGGAAAGAAATGGATTCAGTCCTGTTAATTTTTATGCCACATTGAACGCTTCTTTATGTGAATGATAATCACACCAACAAGTAATGTTTTTAAGCAACAAACCAGGATTTTAATATCATTGAACACTTCTATACAAAATTTCGAATTCGAATCCTCAAAATAGCATTAGAAGGCATTTCATAGTACGTATAATGAATGCTTTCTTGACCCTTTCTTTGTGCTACATGTTTGTGTTTGGCGCAAGATTTGGTACCAAGTCTTATTATTAGCTCAATTCATTAAAATCAATGACTCTCCCTGAAAAGAAAAATAAACCTTAATTATATATAACCTTATGTGAAATCACCCCATCTCCACGCAGATACAATCCAACAATGATCTCTGTACGCGCGCCTTCCGGCCTAGCACGCGCGCAGCGTCTCCAGCAACATGAGGATCCGGCCCGCTCCTCGAGGCCCAATCCAGTCGGCATCACGACTCGAGCGTCGGATGGCTGTGAAGGACACCGGGTTGATCCCTCCTTGGTTCCCGAACGGATCTGCGGGGCGGTTTCGCAACCGCCTCCAGTCCTTGAAGGCACGGGCGAAAGGCTGCGTAAGACCTCCATGGGAAATTCGGGAAGATCCAAAGAGCGGCTCGAGTTGCCGATACCCATCCAAAAAATGGCTCCGATTGTAAAAAGTGTGTGTGTTTAACCTAGGTAAACAATTACGGAGTCGCCACCGACTTTTATTTTAAAACTGTTAAGTCGGAAAAACAGTTGGTTCGGGGATTCTTAATTACTAACTTACATTAAACATGCGAAAAGGGTGGCGTTTGCTCCAAAAGTTTGCTTTTGGTTAACGGGTGTTTGGACCCGATCCGGGCATGACTCGCGACTCATGTCAATGTTTTACGGGCGTTGGATCCGATTCGGGCTTTTTGGGCCCGAACTCATGTGTGTTGGTTTAGCAAACAACATGCGACGATAAAATCCTAAAAGCCTAATAGCATGCACCACAACCACAGATCAAGTATTATAGATCAAAGGGAACGGGGAAGGGTGGTGATCGTGGCCTATGCACTTGGGCCCACGACCCGTTACATGTGGAAATAACAAAAGACAGGAGGCCCGCCACCTCCCCCATGTACCTGAGATGACGGTTGTGCGCCTTTATTATCTTGTCATCGCGATTTTTTACACGCGGAAAGATCCACGCGCCTTCATGTAGTCTTCAAAAGTTTGGCGTTGGTATTCCGAAGTTGTATGCTCAGTGTACATGTGAAGAAAAAAAATAGAATGTGCGTAGTATTGATTTAATTTGATAAAATTCAATACATGTGAAAATGCAAGGCATGTCTTACCGCTTTTGGTCGGAGATGTTCAATTAACATGTATTGTCGGAAAATATGTCGCGAGTCCCACCGTGTTTTACATGCAAATCAAAAGGAAGACGGATGTTAATATTGCTCATAATATTTTCATGTAAATAAATGAGAATAAAATCATACTGATTTCATAAAAATCTGAATTTTGACGATAGAAAAAAAACACAAGAAGGTAAGCATATTTTGATCGCATTTAACTAAAACTCCTTAATAGATTATTTAAGGAGTGTTTAGGATTCAAATGTCAAATATAAAGAATAAGACAAAATAAAATAATAATAATAATAATAATAATAATAAAACAAAACAAAACAAAACAAAAAAAGTTTACCTTTTATGAGGGGGTTGGTTGGCAATCATCCCGTCCCTGCAGCGAGGAGTTCGATTTTGTCGGACTCGAAGAGTGCCGCAACCTGACGAAATCAAAGTGAGGCTGTAGCTCCGTCTCCGTAGGTCAATGGCCGAAATGGACGCTGCGTCAACGGGGGTCCAGTAGCCAAGGTCGGGGAGCGCGACGGAGAGGGTTGAAGGGGTAGTGACGTTTGGGAAGTGAGTTCGCCGCTGTTAAATCCGGAGACGTCGGGGGGCTGGACGGTCGTGCTGGACCTTGAGGGAGGCCCAGGGAAGGTGGTTGAGATGGGAGCCGCGTTTGGGCAGGAGCGTCACGGTGGCGGGATGGGTCTCGCCGCCGGTTGGTGGATCTGCGGGCATCTACAGGAGACGGGTTGCCGTCGGTTCGAGAGAACACCGGGAGGACGGATTGTCGTTGCTGTCGGTCTTGAAAACGTTCAGGGACTGTGAGACCAAGAAGACTTGGGAACGCCACTGCTTAACTTGTAGGCCCAAGAGAGGTGGTTTCTTCGCTGCCGCCGGGTCTGAGGGGGCGGGAAGACATAGATCCGTTGCCGCCGGGTCTGGGTGGTCGGGGAAGACTGATTCAGGCATGTCATCGTGGAAGGCGTGGTGGCCACTGCAGGTCCTGAGTTTCACCGCTGCTGGACGTTGGGGAACGCCGAGGATGACGGGTCACCGTTGCTGGTTCGGAAGAACGCCGAGGAGGACGCGGTTGTTGCTGTTTGTCGCATCTTGACCTATCTTGGGAGAGTCTTCAGATTTTGTCGATTGCTTCGGAGACCTTGGCTGGTGGATGGCGTAGACGCAGTAGAGAGGATCAGGACTTGCGTTTCCCTGGTCAAGTCGTTCCATTCTCTGAAGGTGAGTTCTCTCTGTATGTAGGTGGTGTCCTTCTGTCTCCTTCTGTCGGTTTGTTATATTCTCGGTGATGATGATGTCTTCTTCCGTCTGTCTGAGCCCCCTCTTTTTTATTTTTTTTTGTAAAATGTCTGTCCGTCTTTCTCAGTATCTTCTTGCTGCCGTTTCAGTCGCTTATTTTTAATTCAATGTCTTCTTTCTAACGGCATGTCTTTTCTTTTCTGATTCCTCCTACAAATGTTTCCTATTTTGGGGCAAGTCTCATCCCCACCATGACATATAATGACGTGCTGTCCGTCCAACCATCGACAATCCTTTCAATATTCAAATCATCATCATGTATGATTTCTTTAGTAGAGTGAAGCTTAAGTTCCTTGTATAGCTGAACTTTTGGCTTCTGTCGCATACCAAGTGCTGGTCTTTTGTTGTCCGAACGGAAACGCCCTTGTGACCCATTGCCGACAAATGACATTTGTGGACACCAACAACTAAGAACTCTTCGTCGTTTTGGATTCCTGATCCAGTTCTGCGAAATATGCGGGGGAAGTGCTAAAAAATGTTTCCGTGGTCGGGGACAGCAGATTCATGGAGGAATGGCATGATGAACGAGGCATCGCCAACGCTAATATGAGCTTGTTCGGAGAGGCGCCGGATGCTAATAAACCAATCTCACATCGGGGAAAGCTTGCAGATTCTTTAGTGTACCTCAGCATTTCTATATTTATGATATATATATAACATATATATAATATATATATATTGAAAAAATGCTAGTGTAAAGGAAAATGCCACGACGTAGTCCAGTCTTTCAAACTATTGGATCCTTTGCTAGGCCCTGAAGGAGGGAACATCCCCTCGAGAGAAAGTTCAGAAGAATCGGGCGGGTAGACCACGCTTGAGTCCTTCCATGCTTTGCATTCAATTCATAAGATTTCTGCAATTTATTGGATTTGATCTTGTCCTGAAAGAGATCTCGGTTTGTTGACAGACTTGTCTCCTCTTCTGCTCATGGACATTCACTGCAGAGACCAATGTACTAGAAAAGAGCCACCCATCATGCAAGAGAGACTAGATTAGCAATCCACAATATGAACTTGACTTAAACACATTCCTTTGCTTCCCCACCATGAGAATTTGCCAGTTTACATTGAAAAGAATTCGGGAAATGGACAAAAGACTGTTAAGAATGATCACAGGACTTCCCTTGGCTGTGTATTGCCGGGATAGCTGTTCTGATTCGTTTCCATCCGCTCCATCAGTTTTGTCCGGATCCTGAAGGAGTGAGCTGTCAGTTCTACCATACTTTGTCCTGTAAGATGATGAAATTTCACACCAGAAAGGCAGGCATAACTCGCGATTTGGGGATCTACAATCTCTTCGGCCAGGTTCATTCTTCTCGCTTTCCTCCTCTTAGCAACCGTAGTTCCCTCAAAGCAGCAAGGATTCTCCGAGGACTTGGACCCGAAACGCCATGGCCCTGGTCGGGAGAAGCAGAGCCACCTCCACTTCTACTTACACGACATGTTGACCTGACGTGACCCTACGGCCATGTGTGTAGCTGAGGCCCCCTCCTCCAACTCGTCCACAACGTTGTTCGGTGTGGTTTTTGTGATGGACGACCCCCTGACTGTTAGCCCAGATAACACCTTGAAGGTCGTTGGGAGGGCACAGGGTGTGTACGCGTCCACCTCACAGAAGGATGTGAGTCTCCTCATAGTTTTCAACTTCTTTTTCACGGAAGGGAAGTACAACGGGAGCATGCTGAGCGTCCTCGGGAGGAACGCTCCCCTCGAGGACCTTAGGGAGCTTCCGATATTGGGAGGGAGTGGGCTCTTCCGGTTTGCTCAAGGGTATGCCCATGCTCGGACCCATTACCTCGACATCGTCACGGGGGATGCGATTATGAAGCATGACGTTTATGTGCTCCATTATTGAGTCTGTCTGTTGGCTCCATGGAAATTGTCCATGATGATGGATCCTTGGAATGTTCAGACACAGTGAATTTGTAATAACTTAAAGCAATGATTTGGAAATTCTTTTTTGTAACAGTCAGTGATAAGATTTTTTTTGGTTGATTGATAAGTTATTCGTACTTTTTAAAAGTATTCTTGTCGGACATATTAATTCAATAATCAATTTTACTTAGACAAGTCTTTAGTAACAAATTTTTAGTCCACTCATGGGTTATTCTACATTTGATTACTTCCTGTCGGGTTTGTGTTCCCAAATTTATCAGCAATTTGGGATTTGCGCCTGGGTGATTTCGTCTATGAAGTGAAAAGTAGAAGTAGCATTACAAGTATATTCTATTTATTTAATTTCATTAAATAAAATACTCTTCAGAGCCTGTGAAATGCTCAACGTATTTTCTTCCTTTCTACTTCTTCTTCCGACAATTGAAACGAGTCATTGCTCCATCCGTCTGCTACATGCCCATCTTCTTCTGGTTCTTCCTCTCTCAATTGACTCTCCAGGAGTGGGCACCCAACAACTGTGAGTTTCTTTGGGTAGAAGCTTGTGAAGTCATTTATACCTTTAGGCAATGATGCTACCCCAGGGCAGTGAATCAGTTCCAGCAGTTTCAGCGATCGTAGCCTCCCAAGCCACTCGGGTAGCACCACCAGTCTCGGACATGATCTTATGCAGAGGAATCTCAGAGTAGCAACATGGGATAGCCACTCGGGAAGAAGCTCCATTTTCAAGGCTTTGTAGATCGTCAGGCACCGGAGGCTTTTAAGGCCTTGCAGTTCCGTCACGACGTTTCCCTGCTCATCCTTGGATAGATCGAGCGCCTTGCAGTTCCAGATGGAAAGTGTTTCCAGCTTCTCGAGATGACCGATTCCCGGCATGAAAGAGCCCAGTGAAGGGCAGCTCCCAATGTGAAGTTCCTTGATAGTTGTAAGATCTCGCAGCCATTCCTCCGACAAGTGGTCGAGAAACTCAATATTCTTCATACGTAAAGTTTTTAGGTTAGGAAGTTGACAAGGATGCCTGAATATCACTTCGTTTACATTCACCAGAGTCAGCTTCATGAGACGTGGGATCATTGGTAGGGAATTCAACTTAGGGCAGTCCTTGATGCATAATGACGAGAGGTTGCTGAAAGGCTGCACATCATTTGCATCCTCGGTTAGGATTCGTCTTGAACCTGACTCCAGATGCTCGAGATCTGGCAGCCCTTGAATTGTCAACTTCTTTAGATGAGGCAGATGGTCAAACGGGGGCAGAAACATGCAATTTTCGCATCCAATCAGCGCTATCTCAACTAGATTTGGCAAGAGAGTTGAGAGTCGAGTCATCCATTGAGGATACCGGGTACCCCCGTAGTTGTGGATTCTCAGTCCTTTCAGATTCGGGTGTGGCTGGAGCTTCTCTAATAACGATGCATCTGTCGGTAGATTCACGAATCTTAGTTCAATAGATTCTAAATAACTTTTCTTGTCCAGCAATCCTTCCGATCCTTCGTCCGTGAGCTCTTCATCGTACCAGCCCAGGTTTTTTATTTCGAGGCTTCCTTTGAGATCGTTCAGCTTACAAAGATCAGTGAGGCCAGCGAAATCAGCTTTTTTGCTTGAATCATCAGGAGGCAAGATGAAGTCGGTGAGTATATTGAGGCATTTCAAGTCGCAGAGTCCCCTTGGAATGAGAGACAATTTCCAGCAGCCATCGATGTAGAGATGCCTGAGATCGGACAAGTTACTCATTTCACGGGGCAATTCCGTGAGGGAAGAGCAACCCGAGAGCTTGAGGGTCTGCAAGTTCAGCAGTCGGATGATCGCTGGAGGAAGCATTTGGAGCGTGTTGTTGCCAGAGAGATCGAGGTATCTCAGATGCTTCAGCTTCCAAACACCTTCCGGCAAGACATCTGCCTTCACATCATGGAGATCCAACACACGCACCCCGTTTCTCTTGGGGTTTAGTATGGGGATGAGACTGCGGTATATTTCCTCCAGTTTGTTACGGTCTTCCTCGAAATGAAGAAAAGTTCGCAGCTTGTCGTATGGGAAACCGTTGTGCCATATAGGTTCCTTACAATCTATATTTGATCGATGTCGAGCATATTGTTGCGCATAGAATTCCTCCGGGAAATAAACATGGCCAGCCAGACACTCCCAACCAGCAATGGAACGAACCAATTCTGGGGCATGGGGATGCAGAGTGACATCTTTTACCTTCCCAAAAATATCGAATTTCTTAACTCGGAACAGCTCTTCCCGGAGCAGTTCATCCAAGTAATGGTAGGCGATATCCTCCAATGGCCGACGGTCATCTCCGTCATGGTCATTGTTGATAAATCCAAGGGAGATCCAGAGCTTAGCCNATGGCCGACGGTCATCTCCGTCATGGTCATTGTTGATAAATCCAAGGGAGATCCAGAGCTTAGCCAGGGTATGAGTGTTGATGGGGTGACCACTTGGGAACAAGTAACAGAGGGCGAAGCACTGTTTAATCCTTGGGGGAAGATTGATGAAACTCTCCCCTATCCGACTTGTTAAATCAGCGTACGGATAACCTCCACGAAGCAAAGGAGCGAAATCACTTGAATCACGTACCATGTTAAGAAGACGTGTCCAATCCTCGACAGCAGGAGGTTGGAGGGACAAGTAACCTCCCACTGCCTTTATCTTCCTCGGATCCCCCCCGCATTTATGAACAATATCTAACGCGATTTTAAGGATTGCAGGTTTGTTGAATAAATTATGAAATCCCTCCCTTCCCCGGGAAGCTGTTTTCCTTAGTAATATGAGAGCGTCTTCCCGATCCATCCAATCAATATAAACACTATCACTAAGGACCCGCAGGATGGGATAATCCCACCCCCAAAAGTCTGAAACCGTCATGAGGATTTTGCTCCCTCTGGCAACTCCTTCCAGCAAACTCCTGAAGCGTAACCACCGCCCCTCTGAAACTGGATCTCCGGCAGCCATATTATTGAGAACGAAGAGGTACCTCTTGGTATCATCGAGAAGCCTCGCTAACAGATGAAGTGACTGCTCCCATCCAAACACCTCCCCCTCTTCCTCATCTTCCTCTTCCCTTAGACTACCTATGATTTCCTGTGCCACCACCCTCTTCGTGCCAAAGGGAGCAGACACATTCACCCAGATTTTAACATCAAAATACCCACTCACCCCTGAATCCTTCATCACCTCCTGAACAACTGCGGTTTTCCCTCCCCCCCTAATGCCGTCTACTATCATGGCGGCCGAGCCTCCATCCAACAGGAACCTGATAAGCTTTCCCTTCTCGTTGACTCTCCCGACGAACGGGATCTCGCACGGTTCCAGGACCTCCTGAACCTCGGCCGGAATGCTATGGATGATGCTGATAACTGGATGTATCAGACCTCGAAGACGCCCTGCGATGGCCCGAAGCTCCCGGCGCATCCTCCATCCGAACCAACAACTTTCTACATGCCGGAAGAGGCGGCGTAGCTTTCCATCCTGCAGCCGCAAGGGTTCCTCCAAGGACAGATCCTCGAGCAGGTCCTCCGCATCATAAACGACATCCTTAAGCTCTCTAATCCTATGCTGCAGCTCAAAGCTATACGGGAACTTCCTTTCTGCTTCGGGCAAGACCCCTTGAACGGAAGACAAGAGGTCGTGGATCTCTTGGAGTTGAGGTTCAACTCCCCATTGAGGACCGAGCACCATGATGAAGCCTTCTTCGCTCAAAATCCGAAGCAAGTCGTCAACAGGGACAGTCACAACTGCTGCAGCCATTTCTCCGGTCGTCTCAGTTGGGTGGATAAGAGAAGGAAGGGGGGGTTCCTTTATAAAAGCAAACCACTTTTATAAAGGTAATTTGTAAAGAAGAAAGAAAAGGAGGAGAACTACAGAGGTGGCCCAGATTCCTTCCAATAAGGCCCAAAGTGCGTCTGCAAGTAGGAAATAAGGCATTTCATTACATTTGTCTCCAAAACATATCCGATTCAATCGAACAATAACAGAGGACTGGATGGATCACTTTGTCCGTCCCCGTCTTTCCTTCCTTCCTCTTTCCCACCCTTTTTAGTTTCAACCATCCGGCTTCCTTCAAAGTATCATCTTCCACTTGGCTTTCCTCGTCCCCATCTGTTGCCACCCCTGGATATAGCCATTTGGTGCCCCCCCTCACTTCGGCTTTGTTGTTCCCCTATGCGTTCCGCAGTCGCAGCTCCTCTATCTTGGCTCCCTTTATGCTTCCCGGCATGGGATCTCTCGTAATGGCACAGCCCAACACTCCCTTCAGTCGCTGTTCGGGCTTCAGTGCAGAGGCCAGTCGCGTGAAATACCTGAGAATAGACCCAACACCCATGTAAGGCTTATTAGTCAACACGTATAAATTCTCCAACGCCCAAACAAGATGAAACTCTTATATATCTGGAACTGCCCCGGTTCCTACAAAGCCCTCGAGCCCGTCATCATTACTAAATAATAACGCGTGGTAAAAAAAACAAAGCGTGTGATTATCTCTGTTTATGGAAAATACGCCTGCGACGAGCTGAACGGTACGGCAGGCTCGATCATGCGGCGGTCTGCCTACATGTTTAAAACGGCAGCGCATTTTCTCCTCAAGATAGCTTCATCGCCTGGATCCATTCGCCTGAAGAAGCAGAAGAATAACCATTTTTGAAGTTGTTCCACTTTCATGAGACAACACTCCATTTGTTTAAAGACCGCCCATTCCCCACCCCCCCTTTCACAATTGTCCAAAAAATGACTCGAAATTTCATGAGACAACTGTACACCTCTTTATATAACCCCCACTTGCTGAACACAACCACCTCGTTGCTAAGACAGGACGATCCCCATGTTGTAAGAAAGAAAAATGGCGACATACCAACACGGCCATGAACGAAAGGAAAGAGATTCATCATCGGTGTCCATGTCCTTCATCAATAGTAATTTTACACTAGGAGGGGGTGAATTAGTGTTAAAGTCCAATTAAGAATTTTTAACTCCTTTTCGACAAACCTCGCAGCAGAAGAAAACTTTTGTAAAACAGAACTGTAGAGAAAGATTTCAGTAAGACGGAACGTACGAATGTGATGGCGATTTGTTTGATGAATGCAAGACTTTTATAGTAGTTTGGCAACTTGCCTACATCCACTCTTCACCCATATTTTGGATGGTTATCACTCAGACTTAATGTAGTAGCGATTAAAGAATGTAATACGTTATCAACCTTTTATAGCACACACCAAAACGTTCTGCACCACAGATTCTGAGTTGCACAACACAGACCATAAGATTCTGTATCAAATGTGTCAACCCTCTACAGCAAATACCAGAAGGTTCAATACCAAAGGTGCCAACCCCTACAACACAAACTAGAATGTTATTTACCAAAGGTGACTAATTTTTTCAGCATATGCCGAAAGGTTCTGTACCACAGTGACTCGGTGCACGCGTTAACGCGACTAACAAAAGTAACCAGTTGTCAGACGTTTCTCTCAGGCGGTGTCCTCTCCTGCACCGCAGCCTGCCGTGATTTCCTTCGAGACTTTTCACTCCGGTGGCAGCTCCACCTGCACAGCAACCTACTACGGCTCCACATACCCAGCAAACCTGACAAGCAGCAGGAGATTGGAGGGACAAGCAACCTCCCAATGCCTTTTATCTTCCTCGGATTCCCCTTGCATTCACCAACTATATCTTTCCCGATTTTAAGGAATTGAGGGGTTGTGGAATAAGATACGATCTCCCTCCCTTGCCTGGGAAGCTGTTTCCGTTAGTAATACGAGAGTGTCTTCCCTATCCATCCTTTGGATAAAAATAGAAAGGGGAGAGTCAATTGGATATGACTTCTTCACCAGGATGATTTTGCTCTAAGTGGCTCCTCCTCCCTCCAGCAAAACTCCTAATGCTTGACCACCCCTATGAATTCCAATCTTGGACAGAAATATTGTCCAGGATGAAGAGGTACCTGTTGCTTAAATCGAGAAGCCTCGCTAACAGATGAAGTGACTGCTCCACCTCCCCTTCTTCTTCATCTTCCTCTTCATCATCCGTTAGACCAGCGATGATTTCCATCACCACCCTGTTCATGTCGAAGGGAGGAGACGCATTCACCCAGATCTCACCCTTAAATCCTTCATCACCTCCCAAACAAGTGTTGTTTTCCCACACCCCTCATCGTCATGTAATCCCACAACGGAACCCATCCAACAGATACCTGATAAGATTCTCCTTCTCTCTGTCTCTCCCGACCAACAGGATCCCGCACGCTTTCGGGACCTCCTGAACCTCGGCCAGAATGCAACAGATGATGCCAATAAGTGGATTTGTCATACCTCGAATGCACCTTGCGATGGCCCCAAGCTCTCTTCGCATCCTCCATCCCAACCAGCACGTTTTTATGTGCCGGAAGAGGCGGCGTCGCTTTCCCTCCGGGATTTATGAGATTTATGAGATTCATCAAGAATTCATTTTTTTTTTAATGAGATTTCGCCAGCTAATCGTATCTTGATTTCTCCATTACTACCCACAGTCCTCGTCTTCTGTTCTCACCTTAATATTCAGGGACACACATTTTAACCATTTTTAATTGAAGCCCGAACCCAAATCACATGGCTTTTGGCGTTTACTTTGTCAAGTTAAATTTTAATCTTGAGTAATAAATTAAAATAATATTTCCTTTCTTTTCATTTTTTAAAAATCATTTTAAGCACTTTGAATTTCATCAAAACCATCTGAGTCGATGCCCAGCAGCATCATGAAAAGGAGGATCAACGCCCTCCCTCTCTCTGGAGGTCGGTCCCTCTTCTTTCTCGTCGGTTGGAGTTTTATAACGGTGTAAACCATTCTTCGTCCCTTCGTCGTCGACCGTCCGATGTTTCTTAGATGATCGACGAGATTGATCGGCTCTTCGAGTTATGGGCGAATGATTAAGTGAGATTTGAAATAATTTTCTTGAATTCAGCCACCAAGTTAAACCAAATGAAAGAAGAAACCTTTTTAAATAGATTTGAAGTCGTGCTTTGAAAGTTACGAGGGGGTGTTGGTGTAAATATTATTTTATAGCATTAAAAGTTACCAAGGTGTCTTAGTCATATAAATTACTATAAAAAGTCTCGAAAACTTACGTTGTACATCTCTCTTGCCTCGGTATTTTGTAGTATCGTACTTCGTGTTCTTTGATAATCGAGCATTTTACTACGTAAATTTTCTGCTTGTTGTCATTTTTACGATTACGTAGATACAATAAATCGGATTTTCGAATACGAGACATTATCTTCTAACTACATCCCAAAAATTAGTCAAGATATTTCATAATCCAGAGAGTTAATAAAAGACGAGTAGAATGTTATAAAACAAAAAGTAACGGATTGTCTTAATAAATGAATTATAATTTAGTGTGTGACAGTGGAAGGGATAATCGAGCTTAAGGAGAAAGGATGAGAAGAAGAAGATGGATGGACAGAGACCGGAGGAAGACATGCCGCCGATGCAGATGACAATGGAAGAGACGAAGAAGTCCCTGGAGGATTCCCTCACCCAATGGATCAACGAATTCAAGTCAGTGGAGGAATCCCTTACCATGGGAGGAACCTCCCTCCGCCCCAAATTCACCCTCCTCTGCCACCGTCTCGTCTCCGCCAGCCGCACCCTACGCACCCTCTCCATGCTCGACGGCATCCTCCGCGACAGCTTCAACCACTTACGAGGGATCCCACAGATTGTTTAACCGGACCACACACACGGGCACTTGCACCGTAACACGGGCGA
Organism: Melastoma sanguineum; assembly: GCA_029817735.1. NCBI lineage: Eukaryota > Viridiplantae > Streptophyta > Magnoliopsida > Myrtales > Melastomataceae > Melastoma > Melastoma sanguineum. Next base: position 87,722 of record JARUPW010000176.1, on the reverse strand, counting down.
GGGGGCAAGGGGGGCCCACCATCGGTTTTGCTGGGCTTAGCCTGCTTTGATACCATGTTAGAATATCGGACCAGTCCATACGCCGAGCCCAGTATACAAGCCCAGCGGGGTTCCTCTCTAAAACCAATTGGCTATAGAGGGAGTAGCCCGCTTAGGCTTATATACAAGACCGGAGACTTTTACCTTTCCGATGTGGGACTTGGGTTTGTCCCATTTTAGGTGACAACCCTTTTCACACGGATCGGATCCGGCGCCCCCCGACCCCCTCCTCCTGTCCATGCTCCGCTCTCTCCTCCATGACCTTCACAAGCTCAACGGCATGCTCTCCTTGAAGGAATCCTCTTTCTCCGATCCTTACCCTCACCAAGGCTACCGTTAATCCCTCCTTCAACCACCTTCTCCCAGGTTTACAAGGACCACGATCCCCACCTGGACAGCTGCGCTTCCGCCGATTTCCTTCAGCTTTTCCAGGGTCTCGACCACAGGGGCAAGTACTTCCTGTTGTGCTTCTCCGTCTTCCCTCCTGACACCTATGTCGACAAGAGCACTCTCGCTTACTGGTGTATGGCTATGGGCGTACTGCACCCCTCGGAGAACCTTGTCGGTCGGGCGGTCGACCAGATCTTGGAGGACCTGGTCGTCAAAGGATTCGTCGAGGCAGAAAAGCAGAATTTCAAGTTGGTCAAGTTCAAGTTCTCCCCTTTCGTACACTGTATCGTTGTCAAAGTGGCCGAGAGGTTCGGCTTCTGCTCCTTCGATGACATGGGCGCTCCTGCTTCCCAAGGTGGAGACCCCAGCAACGTTTTCCTTACTACGGATGGCTTGAAATCCTCTCTTGACTAGTTCTTGGGGTCTTCGGAAGAGCGATTGCAGAAAGTTGAGTGCGTGTTCAACGTGAACGAGCTTTTTCCTGATTTCGATCTCACGAATTTCGAAAAGATGAAGAAATTGAGGGCTCTCTGCCTTGGACGGAGCTCTGCAGATCCGCACATCGAGATACAAAGCTTCGATTTCCTTTTAGGGCTCAAGGCAGTGAAGAACCTCACCATGCTCAGCCTCCATGGCATGTCCCAGGTTGTTCGGCTGCCGGATGCATTGTGCGAGCATGCCGACCTGAGGTGTTAGACCTTCATGCCTGTCCCAACCTCGAGATGTTGCCCGAGGGGATTGGCTCGCTCGTGAATCTCACCCACTTAGACATATCCAAGTGCTACTTCCTGGAACAGATGCCTAAGGGAGTGGCTTCTCTCGTTAAGCTACGCGTCCTCAAGGGGTTTCTGGTGGTCTTGGACGAAGAAGGATCATGTCCTTTTTCCAGCTAGTCCGGTCTAAAGAAGCTGAGTCTATACATAAACAAGACCAATTTCCCGAGCAACATTGAACAACTGGTGTTCTGTGAGTTTACGCTTCTTCGGGATTTTAACATACAATGGGGAGGACAAGCTGTGGCAAGGAAGAAAAGTAAGCAATCTGAAGTCGAGCAGCCTACCTCTGTTCAAGAAAGAAGGGTTAGTGGTGGACTACTCGGAGGTACTGGGATCCGTGACACTTTACCCCCCATGAGCAAATTAGGAAGTGGATACAATGCTGGAGATGTTACTCCTTCAAGGAATGAGGGTATCGTGACAGAGACTGATGAAAGACTTGAAGGAGGACCAAGTGACAGGGCTGCAGAAGTTCGTATTGATGTCTGACATGATATGGAAAATATAAATACTGCCCCATCGCTTGGCAAGGGTCTTGGGGAACCTTCAGAAGCAGTACTCGATCCAAAGCCAATCGGAAAAGGAGTCTTATCAAGATCTGAAGACATATTTCCCCAAGTTGAGTAGGTTGGCAAAAGTAGACTGTCCCAAGCTTTCCGGGTTTCCTGCAGACAATGCCAACATCAGGATTCCTCTCCGAGGCGGATTGTGATTTCGCAAGACAGGAATGTATTTGTTTGTGTGTTTTCGTTTTGAGTGGTAGTTTATTCTGGACAACCTTTGCTATTGTGAGTTTTATTATAAGCCTTCTATTTGAATAAGCAGGGTGAAACTGGTTCTGCAGTATATTTTCCCCCATAAACTTCCCCTTCGAACTTACCAGGTTCGTACCCGAAGAGGCCGGCCCCTGGATCACGGAGGCTGATTTCTGCAGCAGTCATTCAATACGAAATGCCTTCCAAAGTAGGGAGATATGAATCACCATTTACATTTTTCAACACGTGAATCATATAAAACAAAGACCCTTACCTTCAAACGGCTTCTACTCCCCCTGTCAACAGCCTCTAACCACCGCCGACCTCTCGCCACTGCCGGTAAACCTTCTCCAACCTAGTCGTCTGGATATTTAGTGCTGCCCCTGTCCAGCGGCATCGATTTCATGCATTCCTGGTGGAAGGATCCTACGCCTTCACTCCTTTTGGTTCATATTTTCGCCTNAAAAAAAAAAAAAAATTAGAATTGGCTGCTTGCTGTATGGTTAAAAATCATGTAATTGATGAACCTATCTGATTAGTGTTTTCATCACCTCCTGAACAAGTGCGGTTTTCCCAACCCCCCAAAAGCCGTCTACTACCACAACGGAATTACCTTCCGAGCCTCCATCCAACAGTAACCTGATAAGCTTTCCCTTCGCAAAGTCTCTCCCGACGAACGGGATCTCACGCACTTCCAGGACCTCCTGAACCTCGGCCAGAATGCTACTGATGTTGTAAAAGTGGATCTGTCAGACCTCGAAGGCGTGCTGCGATGGCCCGAAGCTCATAAATCTTCAGTCACATGTAACTAATATTTAAAGTAACATCATAAATCTTCTCTGATATAGAAATGGTACAAATAGAATCTGTTCATTGTCCAAATATTTTATTGAAAAGTGAATCGTAATCCTTTGGCGAATTTCAGAACGAGGATATTAAGAAGATGGAAACAGTTCGGAGATCAGCCGGACATGTCAAGATGTCAGTAATCAAGGTAAAACGAGACAAATCCAGAAAAGTCAAGTACGATATCACAAGCGAGCAGACTCCAGAAAGTTAAGCAAACATGAGGAAACTGAGGACTAGGGAAATTTGTACCATTGAATTTCAAGTTCGTTCCGCTCATAAAATTAGCGGTCTATCAATTACTGAAAAATCTGGTGGTAGGTTGGTATAAACTTTTCTTAATGAAATTTGTGGAACGAACTTCGAACAAATTTAGGGTACAAATTTTTCTTAATTATGAATTTTCCTAAACGAAACAAACTTTCCTTAATGTCAGAGGACTCACTAACTTTACCCAACGCAAATACGAAAAAGCACATTTGAAGCACATACTTTACGAGAAAGCCTTAAAAGAAAAAGAAGAAGCACAACTTACCCAACGCAATTCCGAATTCTATCCAAAATGATAATCATTGACTCCAATAAAAGACTAATAAATCATTTACCCAAATAAAAGACTAATAAAAAGCATTGAGTAACGGCATTTCTAGTCAATTCGTGACGGCGTTACGCCTTACTATGATGTGGTAGTAACGGAGTCCTACGTGTATCTTACCTGGACAAAAAAACCACAACGTATGACAAAATATGCTACGTCCCACAAGAGGAGTATGACGGTCCGATGTGGCACTATTAAGTGTTAAAATTAAAAAAAGTTGAAGGAAGGTCGTGGTTCTTCCTCAAAGGCTATTATCCCCAAAACCTAGCCCTAATTGTTTCTTCATCAAATGTCAGAAAGCGATTAGGGTTTAGCGATTGACAAAGACGAAGACGATTAGGGTTAACAACAATGGCGTTCGAGTTCCAGTCGAGTACCACCCATTCCACCCTCCCGTAACCCATTCTTACCGCCTGATGCGTCACCGCCGTCAGCAGCATCCTCACCGCGTCATCGGGCAGCCACATTAAGATACACATAGGACTTCGTTACTGCCACGTCATTGTAAGGCGTAACACCGTTACGGATTGGCTAGGAAATATATACAACACATAGTTGCGGACATTTTCATATAACAAAATAAAATGTTGACAGAAAAGAAAATTCGACCATACTTAAGGCTACAAACGTATATTTTGCCTTTTTCTTACACGTAGCGTTGCCATCTCAACACCCACGTAGGACACCGTCAAAGCCACATCAGACTCCGGGATAAAGCCGTCACGAATTGGCTAGAAAAAAAGGTACAATATAAAGTTGCGGACGTTTTTATATAGCAAAGAAAAATGTGGACAGGAAAGAAGGTTCAACCATACTTAGGGCTAGAAACGTATATTTTGCCAATCATTTTTTATTTTAGTTGTGTCATTTGCATCTAAAACTATGTGCCCCCGCTTAACATCTCCGGTTTATTTGGTTTGATTTAGCATAAAAGGATGCCTCCTTTTATCTTTACATTGATAGTAAAATAATTTACCGTCTGAGATCAAGCCAAAATATCACTTGATTATGCTTTTCATTTGATGCACGTTTAAGTATTTACTCGTACGATTACCAATTTTGTCGACTTTAAAAAAAATGTAAAGATTTGGTTCTTTTCATTTTTTTTTTAAATCTATATTCTTCACTTTATTTTTATTTACTTTCTTACTTTCTTTTACAATATTTATAATTTTCATTTTATTTTTGCTTTTTTTGTTATTTTATGTTTTTTACTATTTTATATTTTCCTTTTGCCTTTCTCTTTTTCCCTTTGTATTAGTATTCCTTTTGCCTAGGTCATTAATATAGTCAGTACAAATTTATTCCTTTTTTAATTATTATTTTTCTTCTGTGGTTTTATGTTAACTATTACAAATTTATGTTAACACCCACGTCCCTCCATTCCCCGCAAAATAAGGAAAACGTGACACGTGATTTGTAGGACATTATAACTTTGTAATTTTCAAGATTAATGTCTTCATTGTCATTGTTGCGTTTGGCGACCACAGTCAGTGTTCGAAACTCCTGTTTTTCGTGACCAAATATTTCCGACATGTTTTTGTGCAAACAAGTTCTTGACGGCCACATCCGGAGTAAATCTTGTTCCTAATGGCTAACGAGCCACCAACAATTCTGTAAATGTAGTGGTTGAACCGCGGTATGCGAGAGTTTTCCGTGAAGTTTCTAAGAATATTGGTAGAGAAGTTAGTGTTGAATATTCAACTCTTCTCGTTAATGCTTCACAACATTACATTACCACCTAAAGTGAGGTCCCGACGAACGATCGAGCGATGCTCATCAGGGTAGGGTAGGGATGCCTATCAATGATTCGAATTGGGGGTTTTGAAAACAGCTACTCGAGTTACAGGACATAACCCGTTGACTAAGAAAGATTTGGAATAACTCTTAGTTGAAAAGTGAGGGTCGTCCAAGTTAAACAATTAATGAAAAATCTGGTGGTAGGTTGGTAAAACTACGGCAAGTAACGGAGACATATTCTTCGCATCCTACAGTTTTTTAGTCCACTCCTGGGTTCTTCTTCATTTGATTACTTCCTGTCGGGTTTGGGTTCCCAAATTTATCAGCCATTTGGTTGAAGTGAAAAAGAGCCGGTAGAAGTAGCATTACAAGTATATTCTATTTATTTAATTTCATTAAATAAAATACTCTATATTTTTATTTTTAATTTCACGGTCTCTTTAGAGCCTGTGAGTTTCTTTGCGCCATCCGTCTGCTACATGCCTATCTTCTTCTGGTTCTTCCTCTCTCAATTGACTCTTCAGGAGTGGGCATCCAACAACTGTGAGTTTCTTTCGATAGAAGCTTGTGAATGTTAGTGTGTGCACATATGTGCCAAGACACTTTGTAGTATATGTGAATAGTTGTTAATAAAGGCAAGTATTTACTGTTTATTAATTATTTTTCTGCTCGTAATTAACTTTACGGTAAAGTCCCATAGATTGATTATTTGTCAATCTAAAATTGTCCTTGATCGGATAGTTGTTTAGATGAGACATGAACATCTAAATCAACGTCGAGTGTAACTTAGGTCGAGTTAGACCAAGGGATGGATATCCAAGTTATACTTGGGGGTGCCTAAGTTTAGGGTACACTGGACACGACCCTTTTATAGAGAATACCACATATTAAGCGTCATTGGTCACTTCTCTTGTTGAACGATTGTAACTGATCTCCTGACTTGAGACCTTCATTTATTCTATGCGTACAGTTGTCCACTTTGATGCCGTTAAAAGCAGTCTTTAATCGGATTATGAGTAATACGGTTATTAGGTGTGCAGCGAAGCGTAGATAGGATAGTGTTGAGTCAATATAGGATTCATCGCTCTCTTGGATTAGAGAGTTGACATTCTGGCCTCTTGATTGAGATATTAGTGATTTTAAACACACGGCCGTGGAGAAATGTTTATCATTCAAGTTAAGATTTATTATATATCAGAAATCAAGTAAAATGATTAATTCAGTGATGACACATAATGCCTTGAATTAATCAGGATGTCGGTGAAATGAAGAGATTGAATTACACAGAAATCGGTTCATAGCGGTTTTGGTTCATGACCAATAGTCTATTACGTTGGGTGACTGAAAACTGTTTCGAGATGGTTACCTCAGTCTATGTATGGATGTACACTGCCTTCGTATATAAAACCTAGAGGGTCGTACGCAAAAGCACGTGAACACGAACATTGATTATTTAATTCTAATGAATATTAGAATTAAAAGTATAAATTTTAGAATTAAAATTTGTTGGACTACAAATTTATTTTGAAATTTTTTTATAATGGATAATTGATTGGTTTCGAATAAAAAACAAAATGGAAAAAAGATTAACCTCCTTATTCCAATTGGTTTTGTAAATGATGTACGAGTTTTGTTCTAAAGATTAACCTCCTTATTCCAATTGGTTTTGTAAATGATGTACGAGTTTTGTTCTACTATGACGTTAATTTCTAAATTATTTCGCGAAATGACCTTTTAAATTTCAAAATTCGTCAACTAACCTTGTGAAATCGGCCTTACAAAGGCCGACTTTGGTCCTTAAAAAAGTCTGCCTTTATGACTCCAACATCAGGTGACATTTTATGATACTGATTAATTATTAGGTTAGTATTAGAAATATTGTGGCTTGAGCAACAACTTGAACTCTTCTTGTCAAATAACTTGAAATCCGTTCAAGCACTGTAGTTATCTCTTCGAATTATGCAATACTAATTCCGGGCCTTGTAGGAAGAGGTGTATTACGAAACAGGCCAGTCGGATAGGGATGACATCCTATGTGTCTAATAGTTAGCCAAGTGTAGGAAGAAGTGATAGAAGCATCATTCTTGTGTTTTATCTTTCAGAAAAGCGGCTTTGTCTACGCTAAAAGATTTCATTTGCTCATTCTTTTTCTGTTCCACAGCAATGGGGTCATAGAAGCCAAAAAGGGGAACCCTCCCATAATGCCAGCCGTGATGACTCCAGGAGGACCATTAGACTTATCAACAGTCTTATTCAGAAACCGTTTCATATTCATCAGCCAACCAATCAATTCACAGGTGGCTCAACGAGTGATTTCACAGCTTGTGACCCTTACAACCATCGACGAGGATGCGGATATACTGGTGCAGCGAAGTACTTTTGCATCTTGCTGTAGTTGCCCGAAATCTCTGTATCATATTTAGTAATTGGGAAATTCTCATTATTGTCAGATATACATTAACTGCCCTGGTGGAAGCACATACTCAGTTCTAGCTATATATGACTGTATGTCTTGGGTATGAATCTTGCATTTCATGTTTCTAGACTGCCTTTACATTAACCTTGTTTGTATCTTTGTCTTCCATGTGGCAATTCACTTGGTGAGCTGTTCAACTAACTCGTAATCTTCATGGGCTCAGATTAAACCAAAGGTTGGCACGGTGTGTTTCAGAGTGGCAGCGAGCCAAGTGCGCTACGGCTTGCTGGAGGAGAGAAGGGGATGCGATACGCCATGCCGAATGCTCGAATAATGATTCATCAACCTCAGAGTGGATGTGGGGTATGTTCTCTTGAGATTTACAGAGGTTGCATCCTAATATTCTTTTGCCGGTCACACCTTTTGTAGGGTCATGTCGAGGATGTCAGGCGCCAAGTGAATGAAGTGGTGCAATCCCGTCATGTTGGTCCATCTCCCTTTATTTAATGCCCTCCTTTGATAAAATTTACCGACTTTTAATTAATTACTTTGCTCAGATCGCCCTCAATAAATGTTTCTATGGGATTTCAGTAGGTTAGAGTTTAGTAAATTATAATTGTGACACTGATGGATGATGTAGAATCATCTTGTGAGAAGGTTTAGAAGTAAGACAAAAGCTTGCATTGGGTATCACTAAGGTTCTCTTCATCAATGTGCTTTGCAGAAATTTGACAAATGTATTCCGCTTTCACTGGCCAACCTCGCGAGAAGGTGCAGAAATACACGGAACGAGATCGCTTCTTGTCTGTTGCTGAGGTATTATTCCACTTATTAATGTGACTTCTGATCCACTTCACATCAAAGAGCCCTTTGTTTCTCTCGTTCTTGATATGTTCCTTCCTGTGGCATGCTATGCAGGCTATGGAATTCGGCCTCATCGATGGTGTACTCGAGACGGAGTACTGATATTTCGTGAGATGTTATACTGCAATATCTTTAAAAAGTTCAGGCTTGCTCTTCTCTGTCTTCTCTGGCTACTAAATTTGAGTTTATATCAAGGGTCGAAGAAGTAGCTTCCCGTAGTTTTTAGTCCTCTCTTGCGTTTCCAAATTTATGAGCAGTTGGTGTATGGTCTTTGAAGCGATGCTTGTGGTAGCCAAAAATAGTTTGCATTAACTTAATTTCATTCGACAAAAATCTTAGCCACGGGAAAATTTGGCTTTTCTTTTCAGAAAATGAAAATCTTAAACAAATCCCATCACTCCTTTTGTTTCGTAAATGGTTGAATGAATCTGTTTATTAGAGCATGTGAGAGGCTCCTCTTCAATTCCCTTCTCCGTTGTTGTTCCATTTTTGGACTCTCCTGGGATAGTGCAGCCAACAACTGTCAGTGATGTGTACCTTCGGGCAATGATGCTAGCTGAGGTGCTGGGAGGCTCGGACTGGATCATATGAATCTCAGAGTATAGGCACTCTGCAATGAACTTCAGGCTTTTTAGACTTTGGAGTTCCATCATGGCATTGCCTTGCTCATCCTTTGAAGAATTGAGCTCTTATATTGGATATGGGCTGCAAACTGTTCCGGGTGGTGATTTTCTCCGACTATCTCCTGATTGATTGCGGAAGAGGCCGTGATTCCCATTGGATCTAACCCTCTCTTTCAGCTCGTGATTCCGAGACAGAGATGGTGAGTTTCTAGTTACATTCCTTTCTGTGAGTGGATAGGATAAGGACTCCAAAGATCATGGTGTAGGCGAGTGAGAAATCTGAAGTTGGTGGCCTACGGCCAATAACTGTGATGAAGTAAGAAATTGTCTATTTATGATCAGTTTGCACAAATCCAATTAAGGAACATCCAGGCATGGTTTGTTTTCACGAATACAAGCATAACAAGTCCTTTGATTTTCTGACTTCGTTTTGTTGTCTCTTCAGAGCTTGCAAGAGGGCTTTATCCTTCCTGTTTGCAAAAGCGGGCAGCCTATGATGTTCATCTTCCAGCGGTAGTCATCGCTGGATTCGGGCATCCCGGCTGGCAAGGTTTTCAGTTGAGGGCAGTGAATCAGTTCGAGCGACTTGAGGTTCTTAATCCACTCGGGTAGCACCACCAGACTCGGGCATGATCTTATGCAGAGAAATTTCAGAGTAGCAACATGCGATAGCCACTCCGGAAGATGCTCCAGTTTCGAGGCTTTGTAAATCGTCAGGCTTTTCAGGCTTTGTAGTTTAATCGCCACATTACCCTGCTCATTCTTGGACAGATCAAGCTCTTTACAGTTCCAGATGGAGAGCGTTTCGAGCTTCCTGAGAAGACTGATTCCCGGCAAGAAAGAGACTAGAGAATGGCAGCTTCGAATGTGAAGTTCCTTGAGACTGGTAAGACCTCGAAGCCATTCCTCCGTCAAGTGATCGAGAAGCTCAATGTTTTCCAGACGTAAAATCTTCAGGGTAGGAAGTTGACAAGGATGCCTGAATAACTCTTCACTTACATTCACCAGAGTCAGCTTCAAGAGAAGTGGGATTATTGGCAGGGAGTTCAACTTGGTGCAGTCCTTGATGCATAGTGAAGAGAGGTTTCCGAAAGGCTGTGCACCATCGGCATCCTCCGGCAAGCTTTGTCCTGAACCTGACTCCATATGTTCGAGATCTGGCAGCCCCTGAATTGTTAACTTCTTCAGACGAGGTAGATGGCCAATCAGGGGGAGATACGTGCAATTTTCGCATCCGATCAGCGCAATCTCAACTAGATTTGGCAAGTGAGTCGAGAGTCGCACCATCCATTCAGGAAACTGAGAACCCCCGTAGCTATAGATTCTCAGTCCTTTCAAATTCGGGTGCGGCTGGAGCTTCTCTAATGACGATGTATCTGTCGGTAGATTCATGAATTGTAATTCAACAGACTCTAAATAACTTTTCTTATCCAGCAATCCTTCCGAACCTTCGTCCATGAGCTCTTCATCGTAACAGCCCAGGTTTCTGATTTTGAGGCTTCCTCTGAGATCGTTCAGCTTACAAAGATCGGTGAGGCCAGCGGAATCGGCTTTTTTGCTTGAATCATCAGGAGGCAAGATGAAGTCGGTGAGTATGTTGAGGCATTTCAAGTCGCAGAGTCCCCTTGGAATGAGAGACAATTTCCAGCAGCCGTCGATGTAGAGATGCCTGAGAGCGGACAAGTTACTCATTTCACGGGGCAATTCCGTGAGGGAAGAGCAACCCGAGAGCTTGAGGGTCTGCAAGTTCAGCAGTCGGATGATTGCTGGAGGAAGCATTTGGAGCGTGCTGTTGCCAGAGAGATCGAGGTATCCCAGATGCTTCTGCTTCCAAACACCTTCCGGCAAGATATCTGCCTTCACATCATGGAGATCCAACACATGCACCCGATTGCTCTTGGTGTTTAGTTTTGGGATGAGATTGCGGTATATTTCCTCCAGTTTGGTGCGGTCTTCCTCGAAATGAAGAAAGGTTCGCAGCTTGTCGTTTAGGAAATTGCGGTCCCATAAAGTTGAATTATAATATAATATAATTGATCGATGTCGAGCATATCGTCGCGTTTGATAATCCGCCCGTAAAGAAGAAGGGTAAGCCAGACATTCCCAACCAGCGATGGAAGGAGCCAATTCTTGGGCATGGGGATGCAGAGTGACAGATTTTACCTTCCCAAAAATATCGAATTTCTTAACTCGGAACAGCTCTTCCCGGAGCAGTACATCCAAGTAATGGTAGGCGATATCCTCCAATGGCCGACGGTCATCTCCGTCATGGTCATTGTTGATAAATCCAAGGGAGATCCAGACCTCGGCCAGGGTATGAGTGTTGATGGGTTGACCACTTGGGAACAAGGAACAGAGGGCGAAGCACTGTTTAATCCTTGGGGGAAGATTGATGTAACTCTTCCCTATCCGACTTGTTAAATCAGCGTACGGATAACCTCCACGAAACAAAAGAGCCAATGCATCGGAGCCACGTAGCCAGTTTTGAAGACGTGTCCAATCCTCAACAGCAGGAGGTTGGAGGGACAAGTAACCTCCCACTGCCTTTATCATCCTCAGATCCCCCCTGCATTTATCAACGATATTTCCCGCGATTTGAAGGATTGCAGGGTGGTTGAATAAATTATGATATCCCTCCCTTCCCCGGGAAGCTGTTTCCCTTAGTAATACGACTGCGTCTTCCGGATCCATCATTCCAATATAAACACGATCAGTACGGAACCGCAGGATGGGCTTATCCCACGCCCAAATGTCTGAAACCGTCATGAGGATTTTGGTCCCACTGGCAACTCCTCCTTCCAGCAAACTCCTGAAGCGTAACCACCGCCCTGAAACCGAATCTCTGACAGACATATTGTCGAGAACGAAGAGGTACCTCTTGGTATCATCGAGAAGCCTCGGTAACAGATGAATTGACTGCTCCCATCCAAACACCTCCCCCTCTTCCTCATCTTCCTCATCTTCCTCTTCCCTTAGACTACCTATGATTTCCTGTGCCACCACCCTCATCGTGTCAAAGGGAGCAGACACATTCACCCATATTTTAACATCAAAATACCCACTCACCCCTGAATCCTTCATCACCTCCTGAACAAGTGTGGTTTTCCCACACCCCCAATCGCCGTCTACTACCACAGCGGAATTACCTTCCGAGCCTCCATCCAACAGGAACTTGATAAGCTTTCCCTTCTCGTTGACTCTCCTGACGAACGGGATCTCGCACGCTTCCAGGACCTCCTGAACCTCGGCCGGAATGCTACGGATGATGCTGATAACTGGATCTATCAGACCTTGAAGACGCCCTGTGATGGCCCGAAGCTCCCGGCGCATCCTCCATCCGAACCAACAACTTTCTACATGCCGGAAGAGGCGGCGTAGCTTTCCATCAAGCAGCCGCAAGGGTTCCTCCAAGGACAGATCCTTGAGCAGGTCCTCCGCGTCATAAACGGCAACCTTAAGCTCTCTAATCCTATCCTGCAGCTCAAAGCTATACGGGAACTTCCTTTCTGCCTCGGGCAAGACCCCCTGAACAGAAGACAAGAGGTCGTGGATCTCTTGGAGTTGAGGTTCAACTCCCCATTGAGGACCGAGCATCGTGATGAAGCCTTCTTCCCTCAAAATCCGAAGCAAGTCGACAACCGGGACAGTCACAACAGCTGCAGCCATTTCTCCGGTCGGCTCAGTTGGGTGGGATGAAGAGCAGAGGAGGGGGGGTGGGGGTTTCTCTTGGTATTTGAAACGGAAAAAGTAGAAGAAGCCCAACTTACCTACTGCAGTTTTGGATTCTAGCCAAAATGATAATTAATAAAATAGGTAATTTATAAAGGAGAAAGAAAAGGAGAACTACAGAGGTGGCCCAGATTCCTTCCAATAAGGCCCAAAGTGCGTCTGCAAGTAGGAAATAAGGCATTACATTACAGGCTTTGTTGTTCCCCTATGCGTTTTGGATTCTAGCAAAAATAATAATGAATAAAAAAGGACTAATAATGGAGAACCACTTTTATAAATTACCTTTACAAAAGCAAACCACTTTTATAAAGGTAATTTGTAAAGGAGAAAGAAAAGGAGGAGAACTACAGAGGTGGCCCAGATTCCTTCCAATAAGGCCCAAAGTGCGTCTGCAAGTAGGAAATAAGGCATTACATTACATTTGTCTCCAAAACATATCCGATCCAATCGAATAATAGCAGGACTGTATGGATCACTTGTCCGTCCCCCTGTCTTTCCTTCTTTCAAAGTATCATCTTCCACTTCGCTTTCCTCGTCCCCATCTGTTGCCACCCCTGGATATAGCCATTTGGTGCCCCACCCCCTTCACTTCGGCTTTGTTGTTCCCCTATGCGTTCTGCAGTCGCAGCTCCTCCAACTTGGCTCCCTTTATGCTTCCCGGCATGGGATCTCTCGTAATGGCACAGCCCAACACTCCCTTCAGTCGCCGTTCGGACTTTAGTGCAGAGACCAGTCGCGTGAAGTACCTGAGAACAGACCCAACACTCACGTCAGTCTTATTAGTCAACACGTATAAATTCTCCAACGCCCAGACGAGATGAAACTCTTATATATCCGGAACTGCCACGGTTCCTACAACCGCCGAAACGGAAGATAAACGGCTCTGCTTGAGCACAGAACATGAGCGTGATTAATGATCATTGGGGTGCTTTTGTCGTTTAGTTCCTTTTGGTTTTTCTGTCCATGTGATAACCTCCATATTCTCACACCACCTTTACTAAGTCCAAAATCACTTTTTTAAGTATGATATTTTAGGGCAAAGCATATGTTTTGTTTTTTGAAGTTGTTCCACTTTCATGAGACAACATTCCATTTGTTTAAAGACCGCCCATTCCCCAGAAAACTTTTGTAAAACAGAACTGTAGAGAAATATTTCAGTAAGACAGAACGTACGAATGTGATTGCGATTTGTTTGATGAATGCAAGACTTTTATAGTAGTTTGGCAACTTGCCTATATCCACTCTTCACCCACATTTTGAATGGTTATCACTCAGACTTAATGTAGTAGCGATTAAAGAAGGTGATATGATATCAACCTTTTATAGCACACACTAGAACGTTCTGCTCCACAGATTCTGAGTTGCACAACACAGACCATAAGGTTCTGTATCAAATGTTTCAACTCTCTACAGCACATATCAGAAGGTTCAGTACCAAAGGTGTCGACCCCTACAACACAAACTAGAATGTTATTTACCAAAGGTGACTGATTTTTGCAGCATATACCGAAAGGTTCTGTACCACAGTGACTCGTTGCACGCATTAACGTGACTAACAAAAGTAATCGGTTGTCAAACGTTTCTCTCAGGCGGTATCCTCTCCTGCACCGCAGCCTGCCGTGACTTCCTTCGAGGCTTTTCACTCCGGTGGCATCTCTACCTGCACAGCAACCCGCTGCGGCTCCACATACCCAGCAAACCTCACAAGCCGCAGGAGATTGGAGGGACAAGTAACCTCCCAATGCCTCTTATCTTCCTCGGATTCCCCTTGCATTCACCAACTATATCTTTCCCGATTTTAAGGAATTGAGGGTTGTGGAACAAGATACGATCTCCCTCCCTTCCCTGGGAAGCTGTTTCCCTTAATAATACGAGAGTGTCTTCCCTATCCATCCTTTGGCTAAAAATAGAAAGGGGAGAGTCAATTGGATATGACTTCTTCACCAGGATGATTTTGCTCTAAGTGGCTCCTCCTCCCTCCAGCAAACTCCTAATGCTTGACCACCCCTATGAATTCCAATCTTGGACAGAAATATTGTCCAGGATGAAGAGGTACCTGTTGCTTAAATCGAGAAGCCTCGCTAACAGATGAAGTGACTGCTCCACCTCCCCCTCTTCTTCATCTTCCTCTTCTNCCGCTTAAGCACAGAACATGAGCGTGATTAATGATCATTTGGGTGCTTTTGTCATTTAGTTCCTTTTGGTTTTTCTGTCCATGTGATAACCTCCATATTCTCACACCACCTTTACTAAGTCCAAAATCACATTTTTAAGTATGATATTTTAGGGCAAAGCATATGTTTTGTTTTTTTTGAAGTTGTTCCACTTTTATGAGACAACATTCCATTCGTTTAAAGACCGCCCATTCCCCACCCCCCTTTCACAATTGTCAAAAAAATGACTCGAAATTCCATTAACCCCCAGTTGCATAACACAACCACCTCGTTGCTAAGACAGGACGATCCCCATGTTGTAAGAAAGAAAAATGGCGACATACCAACACGGCCATGAACGAAAGGAAGGAGATTCATCATCGGTGTCCATGTCCTTCATCAATAGTAATGTTACACTAGAAGGGGGTGAATTAGTGTTAAAGTCCAATTGAGAATTTTTAACTCCTTTTCGACAAACCTCGCAGCAGAAGAAAACTTTTGTAAAACAGAACTGTAGAGAAAGATTTCAATAAGACAGAACGTACGAATGTGATTGCGATTTGTTTGATGAATGCAAGACTTTTATAGTAGTTTGGCAACTTGCCTACATCCACTCTTCACCCATATTTTGGATGGTTCTCACTCAGACTTAATGTAGTAGCAATTAAAGAAGGTGATACGTTATCAACCTTTTATAGAACACACCAGAACGTTCTGCACCGCAGATTCTGAGTTGCACAACACAGACCATAAGGTTCTGTATCAAATATGTCAATCTTCTACAGCACATGGCAGAAGGTTCAGTACCAAATGTGTCAACCCCTACAACACAAACTAGAATGTTATTTACCAAAGATGACTGATTTTTGTAGCATATGCCGAAAGGTTCTGTGCCACAGTGACTCGGTGCACGCGTTAACGTGACTAAGAAAAGTATCTAGTTGTCAGACGATTCTATCTGGCGGTGTCCTCTCCTGCACCGTAGCCTGCCGTGACTTCCTTCGAGACTTTTCACTCCGGTGGCATCTCCATCTGCACAGCAACCCGCTGTGGCTCCACATACCCAGCAAACCTCACAAGCAGCAGGAGATTGGAGGGACAAGTAACCTCCCAATGCCTTTTATCTTCCTCGTATTCCCCTTGCATTCACCAACTATATCTTTCCTGATTTTAAGGAATTGAGGGTTGTGGAATAAGATACGATCTCCCTCCCTTCCCTGGGAAGCTGTTTCCCTTAGTAATACGAGAGTGTCTTCCCTATCCATCCTTTGGATAAAAATAGAAAGGGGAGAGTCAATTGGATATGACTTCTTCACCAGGATGATTTTGCTCTGAGTGGCTCCTCCTCCCTCCAGCAAACTCCTAAAGCTTGACCACCCCTATGAATTCCAATCTTGGACAGAAATATTGTCCAGGATGAAGAGGTACCTGTTGCTTAAATCGAGAAGCCTCGCTAACAGATGAAGTGACTGCTCCACCTCCCCCTCTTCTTCATCTCCCTCTTCTTATTCCTTAGACCAGCGATGATTTCCATCACCACCCTGTTCATGTCGAAGGGAGGAGACGCATTCACCCAGATCTCACCCTTAAATCCTTCATCACCTCCCGAACAAGTGTTGTTTTCCCACACCCATCATCGTCATGTAATCCCACAACGGAACCCACCAACAGATACGTGATAAGTTCTCCTTCTCTCTGTCTCTCCCGACCAACAGGATCCCGCACGCTTTCGGGACCTCCTGAACCTCGGCCAGAATGCAACTGATGATGCCAATAAGTGGATTTGTCATACCTCGAACGCACCTTGCGATGGCCCCAAGCTCCCTTCGCATCCTCCATCCAAACCAGCACGTTTTTATGTGCCGGAAGAGGCGGCGTAGCTTTCCATCCAAACCAGCACGTTTATTTTTGCTTTTTTTGTTCTTTTATGTTTTTTACTAGTTAATGTCTTCGTTGTCATTTTTACTTTTGTTTAACAAAAGTTTGGCTACCACAATCCTATTTTACGTGGCCAAATATTCTCGACATGTTTTTGTGCAAACAAGTTGTTGACGGCCACATCAGGAGTAAATCATGTTCCTAATGGCTAACGAGCCACCAACAATTCTGTAAATGTAGTGGTTGAACCGCCATATGCTAGAGTTTTTTTAACCTTGAAATATATTTATCTTGTGTATTTCAAATTTATCTATTACTAACGTCATCTAATTCCATAACTTCGGTTGAAGGATTTCAGTTGAAAGTTTCCCGAAAAGAGGCTAACAGTCGAAGATGAAAACAACATAATGATGTCTGAGATCGAAGCCTGCAATTGATTGAGAGCCATCGACCCGTTTTAAGTCAATGTCACAACGTGTTTTTCCACGTAAATAAACTCCAAAGTAGTATTTAGCTTTATTAAAATACGGCATTCCATAAAGCCACAATGTATTGCTTGAATTTCCAAACACAACACCATTCTTTAAGAACTTTTGGGTCGAAATCATATTCATTTACCATATTCATTGTGGGCGGTAAATAGAACGCGAAATGAAATCAAAAATTTTTTGAATAGATAGAATAGATCGCTTACCTTGCTTTGGCATGCCGGAAAGGAAGCAAAGGAGAGCACGAAGATTTGCGCGTCGACATGAACATTGAAATGTAGATCTTGTTACGAGACATTGGGACATGACTAAACTTACGTGAACGGGTAATCTCATTCACTTTTGTACTATTTATTACAATTGACGAATTTCATGTACGATTAACTTTATACATTCGTAGGTATCGCTTCGTAATATACGAAAAATATAACACAAAAACCTTTTCTATAAACTTTATTTCAACGAATTACACAGATTTTGTTTTTTGTTTTATCTAACATAACATTTAAAAACTTAAAGTAACATGATTAAAAAAAAAGGGTTTCCTCTTCATATGTGAGGCGAGTTGTTCCCATAACTAACGAGTATGAAGATACTAAGACTCGGGAAATAGCCAGTATTGTCAAGATGTTATATCAAGAAGTTCATGATCGAAATAAACGAATCAAATCCAGAAAAGTCGAATGAACACGAGATGGCAGGCATACGAACATCAAAAAAGTAAAAGTGGGGGAGAATGGTGAACAAAGGGAGGGTCGGCTACCAAAAGACACTTGAATGGTTTTCTTAATGAAATATTAATTAAGAAGTCCCGACTAATTCCACTTAGGACATCATCTCCCTGTTTTGGGTATTACAAGGACGTCGTTTACACAACTAGACCGCTCTCTCTTAACCAAAGTCAGCACAACATTCCAAAAAATCAATACTAAGCCACCGCCACCAAAAGTGACGTCCCGAGAGTGATGCTCATCTTGGTAAGGGAGGGACGCCTATCGATGATTCGAATTGGGTTTAAAAGACAGCTTTTCAAGTTATTAGACATAACCTGCTTACTCGGGAAGATTCGGGGAGCGGCTCGTGTCGCCGTTACCCATCCAAAATGGCTCCGTAAAAAAAGGTGGTTGTTGTTTAACCTAGGTAAACTATACGGAGTCGCCACCGACTTAAGTTTAAAACTGGTTTAAGTCGGAAAACCCTTTACGAGCATTGGACCCGATCCAAGAGTTGGCCTGATTTGTATCGATGTTTTTACGGGCGTTGAACACGCTTAATAAAATCGTTTAAAACAAACGGACAGTTGGTTTGATTTAGCATAAAAGGATGCCTTTTTTTGGGCATTGATAGTAAAATAATTTACCGTCTGATATCAACCCTAAATATCACGTGATTATGTTTTTCATTTGATGCTTGTTTGAGTATTTACTCGTACCATCACCAATTTTGTCAACTTTTAAAAAACTATCAAGATCGGGTTCCTTTTCCTTTTCTTAAATCTATATTCTTCACTTTATTTTTATTTTCTTTTATACTTTTCTTTACAATTTTTAGAATTTTCATTTTATTTTTGCTTTTTTTGTTCTTTTATGTTTTTTACTAGTTAATGTCTTCGTTGTCATTTTTACTTTTGTTTAACAAAAGTTTGGCTACCACGATCCTGTTTTTCGTGTCCAAATATTCTCGACATGTTTTTGTGCAAACAAGTTCTTAACGGCCACATCAGGAGTAAATCTTGTTCCTAATGGCTAACGAGCCACCGACAATTCTGTAAATGTAGTGGTTGAACCGTCATATGCGAGAGTTTTTTTTTAATCTTGAAATATATTTATCTTGTGTATTTCAATTTTATCTATACCATAAAATAGAACGAAGAAGAACTTACTTGGAGGCATGCTTCCCAGTTTTACTAAGGCATCATACCCTCTCGCAGCATCAGTTATTGGATTTCTGTATCGCGGTGGAACAAAAGATAGAGTTGGTCCACTTCTCGGACATGCTGCTCCGGGATTCGTCATAGTCGTCATCATTGCTGGTAATTACAAGAGGGTAGTGTCTGTTCTGGTGCTCCCTTCTTTTCAGGAGGAACACGTTGTAGTAGTATCCTATTAGTTCCTCCCTCCTTTTCCTCGGAAAAGCCACGAGCAGCTCATCCCAGAATGACTTGAGTTCCGAGGACGGGTTCAGCTTCACGACCTCCGAGAATTTGTCCTCCTCTCGTCTGGTCCAAGGGAGGATGGCTTCATCTCCCATTTTGTCGAAACCCCAGAAGAAAAATGCGGAGCCCAGTTTGATTTTCAGTTTGAACCTTTTCTCGGCGACATGGAATCTGACGCAGTTGACTGATCCACTTTTCGTGCATCCGCAGGTGTCTTGTCTGCCTGTCCCGATGGGTTCCCTCTCAATGAAGTTTCGTCGACTGGGTTTCAGCAATGGCCAAACCTGCGTACCCAACCATTTGGAGTCACTCTCGGGGGATACTAGACCGTCCCATTTTGGCACTTCTGCTTGAAACTGCGGACCCACAAGAATTCTCTGCTGGGGTTGGCTGCAAAAGAACCAATCCCCGGTTGAAGAATCCAAAGTCGTGTTCCCATCACAGTTACCATCAACCAATATTGTGTGAGCACTTGGACTCCTATCCTCAATCCTGTGAGTACTGTAAGAGTTCGAGTCCGAACAGAGGCTTGTACGATTGGATTTCCTGGCGAACTTCAGGCAATTTAACCTGTCTCTGAGGTGATAAGAATATCCAGACTGCTCGCTGTACATGAACGGATGCATCTTCTGGTTTTTCTATCAATAAAACAATCACGACGTCAACAGAAAGAACCATTTTTTGTGATAGTTCGCTATCAGTCCATAAAGACAGTCAGTGATCAGAGTATCTAATATCATGCATGCCAAATGGTAATCATCGATACAACCCAAATCGCGATCAACAGCCCAATTAGCAATTCAAGACACACAGCAATAGGCTCCAAAGGGCAAGCATACATGCAACAAAAAAGAATGGATCATATGTCTACCCGCCATTTCGAGTCTCCTACATCGGGTTTTCTGACGAGCAATGCCTCCCGAGCTAATAAGACCTGCTTCCACATCTCTTGGCTCCCAGAACACTTCAATTTTGTCAATTCGGGCGATGAAGACAGTTTCTTAGAGCAGGGGTCATTCGCTGCCTTCTTTAACCACCCAAGCAGACTCGAAAACCTAGACGGACTAACATCCACATTGATCACATTGTGCTCCTCAATGCAAACGCTCTGCATCTCATCATCCACTCTGTTACCAATCCCACTCCTATTCTTCTTCTTCCAACCCAAAGATTCCAGATCCTCATCGATCATCTGACTATGCACCCTCTTACCCGAGCAGCTGCTCCTGCTCTTCTTCCCCATACTCTTTACCATCACCCGGATCCCTGCATTCTCATCCACGTCTTCCGAGCAACTCCACGCCACTCTCCGTCGAATCCGAGCACTTCTCATCCAACCCCCCTCATCCACCTCAACACGCACCTCCAATCTCCCTCACTTTACCCACTTTCCCTTCTTCCTACAAAAAAAAAATCCACAACAGAAGACATCCCTGTCATGATGCAGAACACGAAAGGACTAAACTTTCATGGAACCAACGAAGAACACACTACCACCCAAGTAGTGAATCCGCACAACAAAAGCAATCCCTCGTCTGCACAACCAACCAGAAAACTTGAACATGGGAAGGAGTCAGGACATTTTAGCAACAGTAACTAACGAACTAAAATCACAACAAAGAACAACGGGGATTATCCCCTCAGAGAAACACCTGAAACACGTGGCAGGGCTATTTTCGGTAGTTTCCACAGTTTTTTAGACCCTCCAAGATGACAAAATAAATAAATAAAATAAAGATAAACCAACCTTTTTGGAGTTTTAAATGATAAACTAGTGCAACCCGTTAAGAATCTAATTTAAATTTAGTGATCTATTATTTAATATGCTTCGTAAGATATATTTTTTGTATTTAATATGCTCCGTATGTCATTTTTTAAAATATTTCAAAATTATAAAATTATGTTTAACAGCATTAATAATTATATTTTTACTATCCATATCTCTTAAAGGGTGCCCGAGCACCTGTTAACAAAACCCCATTAATAAATGTTTCAATGTAAAGAAGAGGAAGAGGAAAATGTTTTTGATGACTTGCATTTTGTAAACTACTCATGGCACACTTTATTATCCATATTTATTCAAATTCATAAAATAGTTTCTAATTATGGTATATATTAAGGTTGTGTTGGGTCTCCCTAATGAAATCAATTCAACAAATATTATTTTATTTTAAAACCAAATAAGCTCCAGTTGGGTGTTTTCTTTATGAAACTGCCCGAGAGACGAAATAAGAAGTGAATGCAATTGAATGAAATCTATTTCACTCCAAGCATTCCTTTCTTTGATTAGACTTTAGACAATGTGAAACAAAATGTCATTTTATTCAATTCATTCCTTCGTTCCTTAAACCAAAACATCCTGATTACTTGTATTTAAAATAGGAAAAATAATTAAAAAAAAAACATATGATTTTGCAAGAAATGCTCACCAATATCACCCATATAGTTTATATGGCACTTGCGATTTAGGTTTAATCATGTGTACTTTATACTTTGTTTAACAAAAATTCAAAATTTAGCCACATATACAAAAACATATCCTTAATCAGAGGACCCATGAACAGGTAATTAAACGCCATTCAAGTTAGCAGTAGAGTATGTAGTAAGGGCAGATAGTTTTTTTGTTAGTATCAATACTATTTCATGTTTTTTTTTTTCAAATTAAAAAGGAATCCCAAAATAATAATAAGATAATGAAATTGACAAAAACTAAAGAAAAATATACCCACTTAGAGTTTCATCTATGATATATCACATGGATATTTACATTAGGATCGACAAGGACATAACATATATTAAATAAAAGACCAGGCGTCTTTAGATATGACATGTTTTACAGAGAGTTTTGAGAGTATCGAGTTCTTTATTATACTACCAACAAATTCATATGTTACTCATTTCTAAGAATGAGTCATTTCCCTTTAAGTAGGACATCCGTTCTGTTCAACTCAAATCGAACCAAATCAATTAGAGCGAACCAAAGTTTGTTTTGGTTCATTAATGTAAATGGAATCATATCTAGAAAACAAATTTAACCAAATAAAAATAAATTCGGTTCATTTTGATTTGGTTTATGTAACAATAAAATTAGGATATATAAACTTTAAGGGAGCTTTGTTCATATGTACAATTTACTATTAAAAGGTCAACTATTATCGTCATTAACTCCTAAACAATGAGTTTAGTTTATAAAGAATCCGTTATTGATGACGTGTTAAGGTCAACTATTAAAAGGTCAACTATTGATGAAGCTAAATTGGTTTTTTTCAAAAAGCAAGCTTATGTTGCATCGTAAGCCTGTTGTTTGAGATAACAAGTTCTTTTTAAAAAATGAAAAAATATTACAAATTGAACTCGCTGTTTATAACAACGAGTTACGACTAGAAATTAAACTCGCAATTTGGAACAACGACTTATGTCTACAAACTAATTTCGTTTTTTCTAAACAATTTATGGCTACAAATTGAATTAATTTTTCTAAACAATGAGTTTTTGGCTCGATGTTAAACTTGTTGTTTAGAATAATGATTTTTTCTCAAGAGTGGAGCGATGAGATAGATGTGGTTAGAAACAATAAGTTTCAAAATATAAATTCACATTTCAAAAAAGCGAGTTAGGTGATGTAAATCTCGACTCCATTTTGAACATATAACTGGTACAAGACTAGGGTTAGTTTGGAAAAAAATGGTTAAGTATGACAGCAATTTGAAAATTCCCAATTTGATAATCTTACGTCGTCATTTAAAATAACGACTTTTAATTTATTAAAAAAAGATGTAGTGACATTGAAAAAATATATCGTAATACTATTTCAACGATAGACATTGAAATATTATGATTTTTCCAAGTACTTCAAAATCATAGTTTTGAACGCCGACAATTAAAGAAAATCACAGTTCAAATCGTGATTTTAAACCACCGTTATTGTTTCAAATAACTAGTTATCTAATTTTATTCCATAATGTTGTTTGAAAAAAAGACACAAAAGCCGTAAATTGAGAATTTCCTAATTTGTTATCAATTGGATATTTTTTTTTCGAACCAACCTTAATTTCGTACAAAAATATAGAATTCAAATGTAAAAAGTGTTGCCACCAAAATGGGGACAATTCCACATCAGAAAGGTAAAAGAATTCGGCCTTGTATATAAACCTACGCGGGCTACTCCTTCCATAGCCAATTGATTTTAGAGTGAAACATTGCTGGGCTCGGCATGTGGGTGTGGACCAATATGATATTCTAACATGGTATCAGAGCCCGATTTAGCCAAATAAAAAACAATGTTGGGAGCCCCTCACCCGTTTTCGGTGCAAACCAAAAAAAGGGGTGCCTGTGTGTGGACCGATTCAACACAAAAAGGATGTCAGCTTATGGGCCCGTATGTGAGTTTGAATTTGAAGGGCGTGCGAAAAGGGTTGCCACCAAAATGGGGCAAGCCCAAGTCCACGTCGGAAAGGTAAAAGAGTCTAGACTTGTATATAAGCCTAAGTGGACTACTCCCTTTACAGCCAATTGGAACCCCGTTGGGCTTGTATGCTCGGCTCGGCATGTGGGTCGACCTAATATTCTAACATCAGAAAACAAGTTTTCAATACAAGATGGTCTAATGTTAAACGAGTCTAATAAATGGATGTGTAGATCAAACTGATGAAGAAAATAGTAGACAACCCTCTTCAAACTTTAACTTATTGAACATGAATCAAAAACTTTTCTTAAAAACATATTCCATGAAATAATTGTTATCTTATTAGTTTAAGCCAGTATAGTTGTTCGAAATCCACAAACCATTCACTGGTTTCTAGCTTTGGTAAACTTAGGCATTATGAACTCAATTAATTATTGTCAACTAACAGTCAACAACTATTTGCATGTTCTTGGAGTCACGAACAATCATTATAACATTGTTGTTGTATATCTTTCTTGTATAACATTCAAAAGAAACAACTTTATAAGTTTGATTATTAAATTAAGCATATTGGGTAGTAAAAACTTAATAAGAGCGTGTCTTACTTAAAATTAAAGTTAGTTAAAGTAAACATAAGTAACACAGATAATAACTTGTGACCCAAGGAAACATCCAAGATTCATCTATACCATACAAATTTCACCCCACCATGGAGTAACAAAGCAAGAGTTATTCCTAGCTTGTCACATTACCATTTTGCCCTCCCTAAAGGAGGGGTGTTTTTACCATTATACCCCTCACCCATTACCTTCTCCCCCCCAAATTCTCCCAAAATCGAGCTGGGGAGTAATCCATGCACATACACACCCCCTCTAAATCCACTACTTCCCCAACGATCAATTTCCAGGGGCTTTTCGCAATTGAACCAATCTCAATCCCTGCCATTTTGGCTCTGTGGGGTAGAATGAGTTATCATCCTTCAGGAATGAGCCCGCCTAATCGATGCAATTCGATGAACCCGAAAAGAGAAAAGAGAAGTAACCCTAGACATGGCGATGAATTTAAGGGGGTGGGGGAGGGGGATAAAAATCATTCTAGGGTTTTGTTTTATTATCCCAAGTGTTTTTATTAAATCTAATATTAACAATGGAACAAGGAAAGGTCCGGGCAGCAGCCAAAGCAAAGCCTTTTAACTAAATTTTCCCAAGTAGTTGATAGTCAGATGTGATCTTGAAGGCTTTGTATATTTGGGTCACACTAATTAGGATATCGTCTCGCGGTTAAAACTGTAAATGGGTACCTTAATCTTCGACGGGATCGTCGCAACGAAGTATTATTCAACCCATTTTAAAAATACATACTTATTTAAAGGAATAAATTAACCTTTTTTCCTCACCCAACAAAAGTCCTACAAACCACCACTAGAACTCATAACTATGCCCTAATGGAAATGAGAAATGAGGTTAAAAATAAAGGAAATACAGATAGAGAGAGAGTGGAGAGGGGGAAGAAAGTACCATGGGTGGGGCAAAATTGGTGAGGAGAGCCGATTAGGAGGAGAGTTTGTAGCAGAGAGTGGGGGAATCGACCTTTTTATAGTCCCAAAAGTTTATTGGGCAAAAAGCCCACTGTATAAACCATGGTTAGTTTAACTTGGGTTAGTTTTTTATTGTACAATGTCTTTCTTTCTAGGTTAGTAAATACACTTGATGAAACTTTTGGGCCTCCGCTATTTTGGGCCGGTTCGTGTCTTTCGTATCGTGAACGTAAACGATAGTTATTAATGGGCCTATGTCTTAAAATTTTGAAACACAAACTCTTCTAATTAATCGACTAAAAATATGATAATTACTAAATATATTATACATGCGTCTTTTAAAATTCTTTGTTCATCGCGTTTTTTTTTTAAGCTTGAAATATATTTATCTTGTGTATTTCAATTTTATCTATACCATAAAATAGAACGAAGAAGGACTTACTTGGAGTCGATCAAATGATAAGGCGGGCATTGAAGTACCAACACGCAAAGAAAGGAGCAATGAAGGAGAGCACGAAGATTTACGCATCGACATGAACATAGAGATGTAGATTTTGTTCCAAGAGATTGGGACATGACTAAACTTACGTGAACGGGTAATCTCATTCACTTTTATACTATTTAATACAATTGACGAATTTCATGTACGATTAACTTCATACGTTCGTACATATCGCTTCGTAATATACAAAAAATATAATACAAGAACCTTTTTTTATAAACCTTTGTTTCAACTAATTACACTAATTTTGTTTTTTGTTTTATCTAACATAAGATTTAAAAACTTAAAGTAACATAATTAAAAAAAAGGGGTTTCCTCTTCGTATGTGAGGCTTGTTGTGTCTTCATGTCATGCTTCCTCAACCTACCAAACGGAACAAATTATATGTCAAAAAATCCAATTTTACTTATATTTTTTATATAATTAATTATAATGGATAATTGATTGGCGTAGAATAAAAAACAAAATGGAAAAAAGATTAACCTCCTTATTCCAATTGGTTTTGTAAATGATGTACGAGTTTTGTTCTATTATGACGTTAGTTTCCAAATTATTTCGCGAAATGACTTCCTAAGTTTCGAAATTCGCCAACCAACATTGTGAAATCAGCCTTACAAAGGCCGACTTCGGTCCTTAATGAAGTCCGCCTTTATGACTCAGGTTACATTTTATGATACTGATTAGTTATTAGGTTAGTATTAGAAATATTGTGGCTTGAGCAACAACCTGAACTCTTCATGTCAAATAACTTGAAATCCTTTCTACGATTCATTAGCATCTGTTTATTGCTTAACCATTTCTAATTTGTAGCCGTTCAAGCACTATAGTTATCTCTTCGAATTATGCAATACTAACTCCGGGCCACGTAGGAAGAGGTGTATTACGAAACAAGGCAGTCGGATAGGGATGACATCCTATGTGTCGAATAGCTAGCATCATTCTTGTGTTTTATCTTTCAGAAAAGCGGCTTTGTCTACGGTAAAAGATTTCATTTGCTCATTCTTTTTCTATTCCACTGCAATGGGGTCATAGAAGCCAAAAAGGGGAACCCTCCCATAATGCCAGCCGTGATGACTCCAGGAGTACCATTAGACTTATCAACAGTCTTATTCAGAAACCGTATCATATTCATCGGCCAACCAATCAATTCACAGGTGGCTCAACGAGTGATTTCACAGCTTGTGACCCTGGCAACCATCGATGAGGATGCGGATATACTGGTGCAGCGAAGTACTTTTGCATCTTGCTGTAGCTGCCCGAAATCTCTCTATCATCTTTAGTAATTGGTAAATTCTCATTATTGTCAGATATACATTAACTGCCCTGGTGAAAGCACATACTCAGTTCTAGCTATATATGACTGTATGTCTTGGGTATGACTCCTGCATTTCATGTTTCTAGACTGCCTTTACATTAACCTTGTTTGTGTCTTTGTCTTCCATGTGGCAATTCACTTGGTAAGCTGTTCATCTAACTCGTAATCTTCATGGGCTCAGACAAAACCAAAGGTTGGCACGGTGTGTTTCGGAGTGGCAGCGAGCCAAGGTGTGCTACTGCTTGCTGGAGGAGAGAAGGGGATGCGATACGCCATGCCGAATGCTCGCATAATGATTCATCAACCTCAGAGTGAATGTGGGGTATGTTCTCTTGAGATTTACAGAGGTTGCATCCTAATATCCTTTTGCCGGTCACACCTTTTGTAGGGTCATGTCGAGGATGTCAGGCGCCAAGTGAATGAAGCGGTGCAATCCCGTCATGTTGGTCCATCTCCCTTTATTTAATGCCCTCCTTTGATAAAATTTGCCAACGTTTAATTAATTACTTTGCTCAGATCGCCCTCAATAAATGTTTCTATGGTTTTTCAGTAGGTTAGAGTTTAGTAAATTATAATTGTGACACTGATGGATGATGTAGAATCATCTTGTGAGAAGGTTTAGAAGTAAGACAAAAGCTTGCATTGGGTATCACTAAGGTTCTCTTCATCAATGTGCTTTGCTGAAAATTGACAAATGTCTTCCGCTTTCACTGGCCAACCTCACGAGAAGGTGCAGCAATACACGGAACGAGATCGCTTCTTCTCTGTTGCTGAGGTATTATTCCACTTATTAATGTGACTTCTGATCCACTTCACATCAAAGAGCCCTTTGTTTCTCTCGTTCTTGATATTTTCCTTCCTGTGGCATGCTATGCAGGCTATGGAATTCGGCCTCATCGAATTAATGTGACTGTTGCTGAGATAGTGCATGTGAGAGGCTCCTCTTCAATTCCCTTCTCCGTTGTTGTTCCATTTTTGGACTCTCCTGGGATAGTGCAGCCAACAACTGTCAGTGATGTGTACCTTCGAGCAATGATGCTAGCTGAGGTGCTGGGAGGCTCGGACTGGATCTTATGAATCTCAGAGTATAGGCACTCTGCAATGAACTTCAGGCTTTTTAGGCTTTGGAGTTCCATCATGGCATTGCCTTGCTCATCCTTTGAAGAATTGAGCTCTTATATTGGATATGGGCTGCAAACTGTTCCGAGACAAAGATGGTAAGTTTCTAGTTACATTCCTTTCTGTGAGCGGATAGGATAAGGACTCCGAAGATCATGGTGTAGGCGAGTGAGAAATCTGAAGTTGGTGGCCTACGGCCAATAACTGTGATGAAGTAAGAAATTGTCTATTTATGATCAGTTTGCACAAATCCAATTAAGGAACATCCAGGCATGGTTTGTTTTCACGAATACAAGCATAACAAGTCCTTTGATTTTCTGACTTCGTTTGGTTGTCTCTTCAGAGCTTGCAAGAGGGCTTTATCCTTCCAGTTTGCAAAAGCGGGCAGCCTATGATGTGCATCTTCCTGCCGTAGTCAATTTTGGGCATCCCGGCTGGCAAGGTTTTCAGTTGAGGGCAGTGAATCAGTTCGAGCGACTTGAGGTTCTTAATCCACTTGGGTAGCACCACCATACTCGGGCATGATCTTATGCAGAGAAATTTCAGAGTACCAACGTGCGATAGCCACTCCGGAAGATGCTCCAGTTTCGAGGCTTTGTAAATCGTCAGGCTTTTCAGGCTTTGTAGTTTAATCGCCACATTACCCTGCTCATTCTTGGACACATCAAGCTCTTTACAGTTCCAGATGGAGAGTGTTTCCAGCTTCCTGAGAAAACTGATTCCCGAAGAAAGAGAGTGAAGATAGGCGCTTCGAATGTGAAGTTTCTTGAAGACTGTAAAGACCCAATCGAATGCCATTCTCCGTCAGTTCGAGAGCTCAATGTTTCTCAGACGTAAAAGTCTTCAGGTAGGAAGTTGACAAGGAGCTGAATAACTCTTCACTCACATTCACCAGAGTCAGCTTCAAAGAGAAGTGGATTATTGCAGGAGTTCAACGTTGGTGCAGTCCTTGATGCATAGTGAAGAGAGGTTTGAAAGCGCTGTGCACCATCAGCATTCCTCCGGCAAGGTTTGTCCTGAACCTGACTCCATATGTTCGAGATCTTGGCCGCCTGAATTGTCAACTTCTTCAGACGAGGAGGTATGCGTGGCAATGAGGGGAATATGTGCAATTTTCGCATCGTATCAGCGGATCTCAACTAGATTGGCAAGTGGAGTCGAGAGTCGCACCATCCATTCAGGAAGCTGGGACCCCGTAGGATAGATTCTCATCCTTTCAGATTCGGGTGCGGCTGAGAGTTCTCTAATAATAATCGTATCTGTCGTAGTTCATGAATTGTAGTTAACAGACTCTAAAAACTTTCTTATCCAGCAATCCTTCCGATCCTTCGTCCATAGAGCTCTTCATCGTAACAGCAGGTTTCTGATTTTGGCTTCCCTGAGATGTTAGCTTACAAATCAGTGAGGAGGCAATCTGCTTTTTGCTTGAATCATCAGGAGGCAAGATGAAGGGTGAGTATGTTGAGGGTATTTCAAGTCGCAGAGTCCCCTTGATATGAGAGACAATTTCCAGCAGCCGTCGATGTAGAGATGCTGAGAGGGACAAGTTACTCATTTCACGGGGCAATTCCGTGAGGGAAGAGCAACCCGAGAGCTTGAGGGTCTGCAAGTTCAGTAGTCGGATGATCGCTGGAGGAAGCATTTGGAGCGTGCTGTTGCCAGAGAGATCGAGGTATCTCAGATGCTTCAGCTTCCAAACACCTTCCGGCAAGACATTTGCCTTCACATCATGGAGATCCAACACACGCACCCGGTTGCTCTTGCGGTTTAGTATGGGGATGAGATGGCAGTACATTTCCTCCAGGTAGTTACGGTTTTCCTCGAAATGAAGAAAGGTTCGCACCTCTTTTTCTCGGAAATTGTCGGGCCATGTAAGTTCCTTATAATCTATAATTGATCGATGTCGAGCATATTGTCCCGCATAGCATTCCACCGGTAAATAAACATGGTAAGCCAGACACTCCCAACCAGCGATGGAAGGAGCCAATTGTTGGGCATGGGGATGCAGAGTGACAGATTTTACCTTCCCAAAAATATCGGATTTCTTAACTAGGAACAGCTCTTCCCGGAGCAGTACATCCAAGTAATGGTAGGCGATATCCTCCAATGGCCGACGGTCATCTCCGTCATGGTCATTGTTGATAAATCCAAGGGAGATCCAGAGCTGAGCCAGGGTATGAGTGTTGATGGGGTGACCACTTGGGAACAAGTAACAGAGGGCGAAGCACTGTTTAATCCTTGGGGGAAGATTGATGTAACTCTTCCCTATCCGACTTGTTAAATCAGCGTACGGATAACCTCCACGAAGCAAAAGAGCGAATTCATTTGAGCCATGTAGCCAATTTTGAAGACGTGTCCAATCCTCAACAGCAGCAGGAGGCTGGAGGGACAAGTAACCTCCCACTGCCTTTATCTTCCTCGGATTCCGCCCGCATACATCAACAATATCTTCCGCGATTTTAAGGATTGCAGGGTTGTTGAATAAATTATGATATCCCTCCCTTCCCCGGGAAGCTGTTTCCCTTAGTAATACGAGAGCCTCTTCCCGATCCATCCAATCAATATAAACACGATCAGTACGCGGGATGGGAATTTTCCGCGTCCGAATGTCTGAAACCGTCATGAGGATTTTGCTCCCACTGGCAACTCCTCCTTCCAGCAAACTCCTGAAGCGTAACCACCGCCCATCTGAATCCGAATCTCGGAGGGACATATTGTGGAGAACGAAGAGGTACCTCTTGGTATCATCGAGAAGCCTCGGTAACAGATGAATTGACTGCTCCCATCCAAACACCTCCCCCTCTTCCTCATCTTCTTCTTCCCTCAGACTACCTATGATTTCCTGTGCCACCACCCTCTTCGTGCCAAAGGGAGCAGACACATTCACCCAGATTTTAACATCAAAAAACCCACTCACCCTTGAATCCTTCATCACCTCCTTAACAAGTGCGGTTTTCCCATACCCACTACTGCCGTCTACTGTCATGGCGGCCGAGCCTCCATCCAACAGGAACCTGATAAGCTCTCCCTTCTCGTTGACTCTCCCGACGAACGGGATCTCGCGTGCTTCTAGGACCTCCTGAACCTCGGCCGGAATGCTAGGGATGATGCTGATAACTGGATCTATCAGACCTCGAAGACGCCCTGCGATGGCCCGAAACTCCCGGCGCATCCTCCATCCGAACCAACAACTTTCTACATGCTGGAAGAGGCGGCGTAGCTTTCCATCAAGCAGCCGCAAGGGTTCCTCCAAGGACAGATCCTCGAGCAGGTCCTCAGCGTCATAAACGGCATCCTTAAGCTCTCTAATCCTATCCTGCAGCTCAAAGCTATACGGGAACTTCCTTTCTGCCTCGGGCAAGACCCCCTGAACAGAAGACAAGAGGTCGTGGATCTCTCGGAGTTGAGGTTCAACTCCCCATTGAGGACCGAGCATCGTGATGAAGCCTTCTTCGCTCAAAATCCGAAGCAAGTCGTCAACAGGGACAGTCACAACAGCTGCAGCCATTTCTCCGGTCGTCTCAGTTGGGTGGGATGAAGAGNTTTAATGGGAAAGATTCCCCCTGTTTCTTTTGCCCATTTCATCGACTTTTCTGATTCGATCTCTGCACCAATGAAAGCAACATCATGTGCCAAGCCCAGAAACCAAGGAACCGAGAAGGACAGACACATGAAGGTTTTCATCGATTCAGGAAGATGCATGCATTTACCATCATTTACTACCCAAACAGGAGCAATCCCTCCTCTCTTTTTGAATTATTCTTTTCTTTTTCGGGACACTCAGGGGCAGGAAAAACCAACAAGGAAAGCGATGGCAATGTGACCAGAAAAGGGGAAGCAAAAAAGGCACAGGACAGAGTAAAAGCTGATATTAACTTGCAGGGAAGGAAAGGGGCCTCACGAAGGCATCGTAGCAATATTGAATTCGATCGCATCATCACATGGGAACGTAAAGCAGTTTTGGATTCTAGCCAAAACGATAATTAAAATGACTCGGAACGTAAAGCAAACTAATAATTGAGTTTAAATAAGAAGAAGATTGTTTTAATTCGGCCATCCAAGTCCTTAAAGAAGCTAAAAGCTCTTCATAGATTGTTTCGCTGGCTTCCTTCAAAGTATCATCTTCCACTTGGCTTTCCTTCGAAGCACAGAGCATGAGCGTGACAAGTACTTCCCGTATATGTCAAGGATTATGCTTTCGTTACCAAGAAAAAAAACCTTTTTTCTTTTTCTTTAAGTAATTGATATGTTGTCCCAACTTCCTAAGCCAAAGTGTGGTTTCATCCTTGTAAGAAACCTGTCATTTTTTCAATGGACAGGAGACTGCGCTGTGAAAAAATGTATATATGTTCTTCGTTCGTTCAACTACAAAGCAAATATTACCAAGAAGACTGTTGGTTCTTTTAAAATGGTAATTTATAAAGGAGAACTACAGAGGTGGCCCAGATTTTAGCCCATTCTTGGGGAGGCAAGTGCATTTTTCATCTTCTTCGAGTGCATAAGTTGTAATGAGACCATCACATTACTTCAATGTCCCATTTATTTTAAAGTGTCTTGATATAATCATAGTTGGCGGTTGATTGATTTCTAGTTGTCGGGAGGGGAGTGGTAGATTTGAATACACACACTCGCGTTTGAATCCAAAATCATTTTCATATTATGAAAAAATATTACAATTTAATCTAGAAATTCAAGCTGAAGATTGATTTTTATGTTATATTCTTTTTATTAATCAATTAGGAGTGAATAACAGGCAAAAAATAATTGGTCGTGAATAACTAATGTAAGTAATAAGACATGCTAGATCAAGACATAAAGAAATAAACGTGGTAAGGGACTTGAATTCACCTAAAGAAGTATCGAGATTGAAACTTATCGTATATAGTTATTCTTGTTCGAAGGCTCACTCGTTATAATTAAGTGTTTTATTCGGGTCGAGTCCGAATAATTCAGGGTAAAATTCCGAAATTCGGANTGTCGATTTATTCGGTGTCCATGTTGTAAGAAAGAAAAATGGTGACATACCAACACGGCCATGAACGAAAGGAAGGAGATTCATCATCGGTGTCCTTGTCCTTCATCAATAGTAATGTTACGCTAAGAGGGAATGAATTAGTGTTAAAGTCCAATTAATAATTTTTAACTCCTTTTCGACAAACCCCGCAGCAGAAGAAAATTTTTGTAAGACAGAACTG
The DNA here is from genome assembly GCA_029817735.1 of Melastoma sanguineum. Lineage (NCBI taxonomy): Eukaryota > Viridiplantae > Streptophyta > Magnoliopsida > Myrtales > Melastomataceae > Melastoma > Melastoma sanguineum. The sequence goes on along the minus strand of JARUPW010000176.1, from coordinate 54,199 downwards.
TAGAGAAATATTTCAGTAAGACAGAACGTACGAATCTGATTACGATTTGTTTGATGGACGCAAGACTTTTATAGTAGTTTGACAACTTGCCTACATCCATTATTCACACATATTTTGGATGGTTATCACTCAGACTTAATGTAGTAGCGATTAAAGAAGGTGATACGTTATCAACCTTTTATAGCACACACCACAACATTCTGCACCACAGATTCTGAGTTGCACAACACAAACCATAAGGTTCTGTATCAAATGTGTCAACCCTCTACAGCACATACCAGAAGGTTTAGTACCAAAGGTGTCAACCCCTTACAACACAAACTAGAAAGTATGTACCAAAGGTGACTGATTTTTGCAGCATAGGCCAAAAGGTTCTGTACCACAGTGACTTGGTGCACGCGTTAACGTGACTAACAAATGTAACCAGTTGTCTGATATTTCTCTCAGGCGGTGTCCTCTCCTGTACCGCAGCCTGCCGTGACTTCCTTCTATACTTTCACTTCGGTGGCATCTCCACCTGCACCGCAACCCGCTGCGGTTCCAAATACCCAGCAAACCTCACAAGCAGCGGGAGATTGGAGGGACAAGTAACCTCCCAATGCCTTTTATCTTCCTCGGATTCCCCTTGCATTCACCAACTATATCTTTCTCGATTTTAAGGAGTTGAGAGCTGTGGAATAAGATACGATCTCCCTCCCTTCCCCGGGAAGCTGTTTCCCTTAGTAATACGAGTGTCTTCCCTATCCATCCTTTGGATAAAAATAGAAAGGGGACAGTCAATTGGATATGACTTCTTCACCAGGATGATTTTGCTCTCAGTTGCTCCTCCTCCCTCCAGCAAACTCCTAAAGCTTGACCACCCCTATGAATTCCAATCTTGGACAGATATATTGTCCAGGATGAAGAGGTACATGTTGCTTAAATCGAGAAGCCTCGCTAACAGATGAAGGGACTGCTCCACCTCCCCCTCTTCTTCATCTTCCTCTTCTTCATCGCTTAGACCAGCGATGATTTCCATCACCACCCTGTTCATGTCGAAGGGAGGAGACGTATTCACCCAGACTTAAAAGTAAAAGTAGGGTAGCGTGCTCTCTACCCGACTTTTACTTTTAAGTCTTAGGCATATTTTTTCAGCTCATTTGTTGACTTCTTACGTGTTTCAGGATCGGGTCTGCATACTTTTGTCCTCTACCTCGGTCCTCATATTGCATTTTTCACTATAAAAGCAATGCAATGTGGGAGAGTTGATCTAAAAAGTGCCCCCGATACAATTGAAAAAGACTCCTTCCTGGCTTGACAAAGACTGCTCTGAATTTGGAGCCCCCCTTTTTGCATTCAATCATGGTCTACGGGTTCCCCTTAGTAGCATATTACCACAGGTTCAAATGGAAGCCATTTTATGGGGAGTTGGCACTGCTCTTGGAGAACTTCCTCCTTATTTCATCGCAAGGGCTGGTATATTTCCAAACTTGTGTTTTAGATATTGCTCTATCGTTGTTATTTTCTCTGAATGGCATCATTACATGATGTAATTGTGGATTTATATGTTGCTGCTATTTGGACAGGGCATGACATCTGCACATAAGTTATAGTAAAATTTGGCTGTGGAAAGTTGTGTGGTTGGCCTTGGCAGAATCATCCGAAGTTTGTATAAATTTTAGGCGGTAGTTTCTTTACCCAGTGGGCTGACATGGAGAACATAGACAAGAGCCCTAATGAAATACAACAATTTTTTGTTCCAAATGTCCTTCAATTTTGTATCACTTTTTTGACATAGTTTTCCTTTTCTTCTTCTTGCTAAGAGTTCAAAATGGTTCAAATCGAGGATGATTTGTTGATGAAAAGTAGCATTTTATGGTGCTTGGAATGATAGGTGAATATGTTTGCAGCAAGGATATCCAGTAGCAATGCCTTGGATGAGCTTGATGTTTCCACAACTGAAGATAAAGGAGTTGTATCGAGGAAGCTTACTCAAATCAAATTTTGGTTTCTCTCACATGCTCAACATCTGAACTTCATCACAGTTCTACTGCTTGCTTCAGTGAGATACTTAACATCTGAAATTTACTGACGAAGTATTCCTTGGCTATTGTTGCCGTCTAATGTCTTGCTTTCCTTTCAGGTGCCAAATCCTCTGTTTGACCTTGCGGGCATCATGTGTGGACAGTTTGGGGTACCATTTTGGGAGTTTTTTCTGGCTACCTTGGTAGGAAAGGCGATCGTCAAAACTCATATTCAGGTTTGCCACCGTATATTATGCTTGGGGAACAATTCCCATAGTGTTTTGCCTTTCCAGTACATCTATCAAAAAGAGGGGAAATGGTGTTCCATAGAATAAGTGGGTGTTTTGAAGAAAATCCTTCTACTAGTGCTAGTTGTTATGGTGAAAATGTCACTTTGTTTATACTAAAGAGCCTTCATGATGCTGGTCACATTCTTGACCGAGGACTTGCTTAATTGAGGAGTGGGATTGTCATGTGTTGAGTTAAATATTCCGTTACTCTTGTGGGAACTTCTGGCTCTGATATTCTTCTTCTTCTTCTTTATACAATCACCTGCAGACAGTTTTCATCATATTAGTTTGCAACAATCAACTCCTAAATTGGATAGAGAATCAATTGATCCGAATGCTGAGCTCTGTACCAGTGGTGGCCACTGCCCTTCCTGATGTCGTCTCTAGACTCAATGAACTTAGGGAGAAGTACATGACTGCACCGTCTCCAACACCCTCCTATGCAAATTTTGCTCTTCACTGTTTTGTCCAAATTCAAATGCACAGCTTTCTTTTCATTCAATGAATTCTACTTGGCAATATTGTGTTGCTAGATGGGCACTCTGTGATCATTTGTCGATATCATTTTCGAAGACTGAACAACACCTTATTTGAGAATGCCCGAGGAATGAAAAAAAAATTGTTCTAGGACATCTATACAATTTCCAGTTCCGGACTTTTCCTCCAAAATTGATTTTCATTTTCTGAATTATGTCATTTGTAAAAGATTGTGGATGTTTACAGGTGAAGAAATGGAACCTTTCGTTTGCCTCGATTTGGAACAGCATCGTGTGGCTGGTACTTTTAGTGTGGATTTAGAGCTCCCTTTGGAAGCTTGTATAGATCTAGAAGAAAAGGGAAAGGGACAGAGAATTGGCATGGCCAATAGTGGTCCCTCTTGAACTACATAAAACCATTGTTCGTCGGTAGATGATTGCTGCATGTCGAATCACCTTATTCTTTCAGGACACGACTCATTTACTTTCACATCATTTTGTTTTACACTAACCTCGGTCCTCTCCAGTACCTTTGTTCATTGCACCCGTCAATGACTATCCTTGCCGTGCTTTTGCTCGATCTCATACTTGTGGAGAAACTCGACAAGATACACGGTATCCGAACGTCATTCACATAGCATTAGGCGAAGTGGGTGCCTCGTTTATTAGCATTTGGTTGAAATGTGCCCCTCTCTCTGATAAGGACACGTTGTTGGAGGAAAAATTGAGAGGTACGAGCATATTTAGTACATGGAAGTCGAATGATGGAATCATTGTCTTGTCCGGCTCAATCCATCTGTCTTCGCCAACCAACTCAAGTCATTTGAGATGGGACTATTTCTCCTCGTCTTGGCCGATCCGATCGGGATTCCACTCGAGGGTGTCAGATTCAATCGAGACATTTCACTGTGGCGCGTGATTCATAAGGTGTGTTGGTGATGGTCCAAGTACTCCACTTCTGATAGCCACGTGAATGTTGTCCTCTCCGTAACCTCGGGAAACCTTGCTCAGTCACGGCCGAGTCGGGGACAAATGTTTCCAGGATACCCTTAGTCGGCTATCCGGAAATAAGTTGAAAGGATCAGTTGGTTTGGTGGTTTGTTAATCCGCAAGCTTCTTTTAATCTCTTGATTTGGCAAGATTTATTCCAATTTAACGTTAAAAATAACTCATGAAATAAATAGTAAGGTGTGAAATCGCCATCCCACTTAAATAAGAAAAACGACTGTCTTGATCCATAATTATAGTGTCATAGAGGGACAATAATAATTTTTTTCCTATAAAATGGGGTTTTAGAAGGCCAATTTCCTCCGCAAGCATGAAATTAGTGTTTTCAACTCAGAATCCATGACATCTAGCATACTCAGTGAAATCGGGTTTCAAGGTCGGTTTCTAAAAATTTAATTTTAAGATATTATTATTAGGGATTTTGAAACTATCCATCTTATTTTACGAAATAATTTATCCACTGACGTTGAAATAACACCACAAATTATGAAGACAACTTATTCGAACTCGGTGGATTGAGACCCTTTACTCGGGTTAGTTGTGTCATAATCACAATGAATAATAACGTCTAATGATAAAATATTGCAGTGATTTCTCAAACATCGATTAATTTTCATTTTATTACATGATTTTTACGATATCAATCGCACATATTTGTAAACGATTTTCAAATTACAAAACAAATTATTTATAAGTGAAACTCTCTATTTGTTACAGCGATTCCTTAATCATATATCTAAAATTTTGAAAATTGAAAAACTATTGGCGAAATTATTCACCACCCGGTATCTTCTTACATAAAATTATTTATGGTCCCATTTGACCAATCTCGATCTCTAAAGATCATGCATTCATCAACGTGGCATCCATCTGTTGGCATGGCAAAAATCTCGGGCCTGATTATGAGGAGCCCATAAATTCAGGCCATTTAATGAGAAACCCACAAACCCATTTCGCCGACCCATATCAAGTCTACCAAGACCGTGAAATTTTGGGCTCATTTTATAAAGCCCATAAGTCCAGGGGTCTTTAAGAGTGTTTACAAACCCACCGTCATGTGAGCCCGCCAAGAAAGTACTAAGTCTACAAAGGACTGTCGGGGTTAGAGTCTACGAGGGTCAAAGTCTACGAGGGTTAAAATCTACAAGGATCGGAAAAGATCTCGACTCCGAGATTTTTGAAAAGAGGATTACAGGACCACGTTCTCATGAAATGAAAAGATCTTCAGCTGGAGAAAATTTGGGGATACGACTCTATTTTTTTAATTTAATATAAGAAAGAGAAGTTGTTAATTTTATGACGTGGATAAGAGCCGTATCTACCAGGATCAGGTTGTTACCAAGATTCTAGGAAGTTGATTGAGAGGGCCACGACCTGGAGAGATTCTTTGAGAACGTGTCAAATACCCTAGACGCCACAAGATTTAATATAAAAAGGGAGAAGATCTTCTTTGAAAAGATCACGATCAATCAGCTAAACAGAATCCTTGTATTGCTTGTCATCCCTTAGTTGTTAGGATTCCCCGACTTGGGGGAAACTCTTGACGTTTCATTGGTCTTCACTTTCGATGCCAGAGTACGCAACCGTAGCTCTGACAGCCGAACTCCGCCTTCACTTTCACCACCAGAGTGGGCAACCGTAGCTCTGGTAGCTAGTCCCCGCCAGCATTCCACCGCTAGGACGAGCCATCGTAGTCCCGGCACACAAGTCCGCCTTTGATTACGCCACCAGAGTGAGCAACCGTAGCCTTGGTATCCACATCCGCTGCCATTTTCAGCCACACTCCATTCACCAAGCCCCAGCAACCCGCTTCCGCCGTCCAAGATCGCAAGTCTACAGTCCCCTGCCATCAAATCTACGATGCACTACCCAGATTAACAAGTCCACAGTACCGGTCATCAAGTCTTTGAGGCTGCCATTGTCTAAATCCACCAGTCTATAACGTCCAGCAGAAGTTGACTGCGTTGCATCATTGTTCACTTGGTCTACAGCGCCCAGCAGCAAGTCTACGACCTTGTCTACGATGTTGCACCACCGTCCTTACTTTATTTTTATGGCCGTAAGCATCTTATTTTTATTGTAAGACTTCGTATATTTAATCTAATCTATTTATTTTACTTACTGGCGACCACATCTACAAACCCTGTGAGTATCATTGCCAAATATTTCCGACGTGATCCGTTTTCGATGCGAACACCATCCAAACTTAAACTCTTTCATTCAATTTGGGTGTCTCATTTTCCTGTAAGAAAAAAAAAATTAAGAAAAACAGTAAATAAGCAATTGGAGAAATTCAAATGCCATAATGAAAGTTGTCGCTAGTTCCACTCCCCAATAGGAAAGGCCACTTTTTGTAAATCAATTAAAAAAAAAGAAAAGTAGTTGGATCAACTGACAATGGTGATTAATCCACGTGGATTAATCTCGGTGGTTGGTAGATTTATAATTTGGGCCCCATCCTAAAATAATTCCCACCAATAATTAAAGCAGCCGCTTGGTGTACAATACGCTAGCTAGGAGATATTTATAGATATATAACTCCATTTTTCATGTGGACCAAAAAGCTTAAATTACTTCTCGTTCTTTTGCACTAAGCTAATAGCTTCCGGAGATTCTTAGCGTAAGAAGCATACGAGGTCGAAACAGGCGGCGGCGATAAGGGAGGAGGGGATATAGCGGGGGGTTCGCGGTTGCCTCGGAGAGGGGCCAGTTCGAGTCAAGGATAACCCCCATCGTCGTCATCTCTTGCATCATGACAGCCACCGGCGGCCTCATGTTCGGCTACGACGTCGGAGTTTCTGGTGAGCCCGTCCTCCTGTTCTTCTCCTCTTCTTTCAGGATGTTATATGACCGTGTTGTTCATGCAGTGTTTCCCATTAAAAAAAATACATAATCTCAAAGTAAAAAAAAAAAAAGATATACAATACTTGTGATATTAGAAGCTCAATATATCTTTACTTTATCAGAATAGGTTATTCCAAATTAGAAAAGAAAGTAATTTTAGAATCTGTTAACCATCTGCCATTTCTATATTTCAACTGGATATTATAATTACAAACATTATATGTATAAACTTATCTCAATTTTTTTTGTCAATATGTATTTAAAAAAAATATTAATTTTCTTATGGGAAAGATACATAATATCTCGACCAGATAAATTATTAGTGGCGCCAACTTTTTGTATAAAGTTGTGGAAATGAACCACCCTCTTTTGGTAAATGGGGGACCACCGCCTGTGCAGAAAAGTCAATCCAGCTATATTTTCTAAATTAATTTCTTAAATGACACTAATGTTTAACTGGTGCCTTAAATATGGGTGATGGTTTTTAGGATTGCATAGATTAATTTAAAAAAAAGTTATGAAATATCGTTTAAGTTTCGTAAATTAATAAATATCATTCGATTCTAAAAAAATTTGGTTAAAGCCTTATTTTAAATAACGATTTTAGGAGACTTGATAATTTTTTTTTATATTTCTTTTGTGTTAAAATTAAAGTCATTATTTGAAGCAACTCAAGTAGGCACTTTTATTAAAGACGCTATTAATAGCGACTAGATCCAACCAGAAAAAGTCGAAAAAATTCACAAATCTTCTAAAGTCAGTGTTTGAAATAGCGATTTAACCAATTTTATTTGTTGTCATGGTTTGAAACAAGTCATGTGTAAAATTAAAATAATTGTTCAATATTCAATAATTTATCGAAATCCTATTTTATAAGTTTTTTCCCAAAATAACCTGAAGTTTTTAGTTTGATTGTATGATTTTTGGTAGTAATGATTTATAATAAGTTGACTTTCAGGAGGCGTGACATTGATGCCGCACTTCCTCAAGAAGTTCTTCCCGGTGGTCTACCGGAGGACGCAACAACGCAACGTCGACAGCAACTACTGCAAGTACGACAACCAGGGCCTTCAGCTGTTCACGTCTTCACGGTACCTCGTGGGCCTAACCGCGACTTTCTTCGCGTCATACACCACTCGGAAGCTGGGCAGGAGGCTAACCATGCTGGTTGCGGGTCTCTTCTTCGTGGTTGGGGTGGCCTTCAATGCTGCAGCCGAGAACCTCGCCATGCTCATCGTTGGCAGGATATTGCTCGGTTGCGGTGTCGGATTTGCTAACCAGGTACGTCCCTTTTCCAAATATATGGTGGAAAAATATATATTCATCGTTAGTCATTCAAAGACCGAGTGTTTGCTGTTGTATATAAGGCCGTGCCGCTGTTCCTATCGGAGATAGCGCCGACGAGGATCCGGGGAGGGCTTAACATACTGTTCCAGCTCAACATGACCATCGGCATCCTCTTTGCCAATCTCGTCAACTATGCCACGAGCAAGTATGTGCATTTCGTTACTTGCTTTCGTGCCTCATAGTCATCTTGAATGCGAATTGAGATTGTTTCCTTGATTTTTTTTGTGCTCATCAGGATCAAAGGGGGATGGGGATGGAGGTTGTCGCTCGGCCCTGCTGGGATCCCTGCAGCCCTACTCACGCTCGGTGCACTGATGGTGGTTGACACTCCAAACAGTCTCATCAAGCGGGGTCACCTCAAGAAAGGAAAGGCTGTGCTCAAGAAGATTAGGGGGGTCGATGATGTTGAGCCGGAGTTCCTTGAGCTTGTTGAGGCAAGCCGTGTGGCCAAGGAGGTGAAGCACCCATTCAGGAATCTCTTGACAAGGAGAAACCGGCCACAGCTCGTCATTGCTGTCTCGCTGCAGATCTTCCAGCAGTTCACTGGAATCAACGCTATCATGTTCTATGCTCCCGTGCTGTTTAACACTGTGGGGTTTGGGGCCGATGCGTCCCTGTACTCGGCTGTCATAACAGGTGCCGTGAATGTTATCTCCACGTGTGTGTCGATTTATTCGGTCGACAAGGTCGGCCGTCGCATGCTGCTTCTGGAGGCCGGGGTCCAGATGTTCCTCTCCCAAGTGGCGATTGCGATCGTTCTCGGAATCAAGGTCAAGGACCATTCGAGCGACCTTGGGCACGGGTTTGCAATCTTCGTCGTAGTCATGGTGTGCACCTTTGTGTCGTCCTTCGCTTGGTCATGGGGGCCCCTCGGGTGGCTGATCCCGAGCGAGACTTTCCCCCTCGAGACACGGTCGGCTGGTCAGAGCGTCACTGTCTGTGTCAACCTTCTGTTCAAATTCGTGATCGCACAGACGTTCCTCTCAATGCTCTGCCACTTCAAGTACGGCATATTCCTGTTCTTCCCGGGATGGGTAGCAATTATGTCGGTATTCATGCTGTTTCTACTGCCAGAGACGAAGAACATCCCCATTGAAGAGATGACAGAGCGAGTCTGGAAGCAGCATTGGCTGCGGAAGAGATTTCTAGATGACGATGACGACGGCATCAAATCCGCCTACAAGAGCGAAACTCCCAGCAAGATCGGCCACTAGAACGGGTTTTGATCCCGCCACCCAGCTCCCCAATGTAACACTCCCTTTTATCACGTAATTTAACGACAGTTTGAGCTTGAGATCGAGCGGCTCCAGTTAATCAACATGGATTTGAGACTGAGGATTGTCAAGTCACTGTATTATATCCGAACCTCGACTAGACTCATGATCCTGAAGGATTTGACTGGCAAATGAAACCATACGACGTGAAAAGGAGAATTTGGTTCATTGTAAGATCAATGAATCGATCATCCCTTCAGAAACACCAACAATGCTCGACTCCAAGCCACTTCAAAAGCAGTTAGCCGACGATGTTCACTGGTACGTCCCACCAGGCAAGGAAGTCAGACGAGGCCAATGCTCATCTTCTCCTAAAACTGTATTCGAGTTTACGGCAAGCAATGGAGACATATTCTTCGCTTCCTGCAGTTTTTTAGTCCACTCCTGGGTTCTTCTTCATTTGATTACTTCCTCTCGGGTTTGGGTTCCCAAATTTATGAGCCCCTTTTGGGATGTGCGATTGGGTGATTCGGCTATGAAGTGAAAATCAGCTTTTTAGAAGTAAGTCGCATTAAAGTATATTCTATTTATTTAGAGCATGTGAGATGCTCGACCTCTTCTCCTCCTGACTTGTTCCACTTGTTCTTCTTCTTCCTCCGATTGAAACGAGTCATAGCGCCGTTCCCCTGCTACATGCCCATCTTCTTCTGCTTCGTTCCCTCTAAATTGACTCTCGAGGACTGGGCATCCAACAACTGTGAGCTTCTTCAGGTAGCTGCTGGTGAAGTTATGTATACCTTCAGGCAATGATGCTAGCCCAGGGCAATGAATCAGTTCGAGTGATTGTAGGTGCCCCATCCACTCTGGTAGCACCACCAGGCTTGGACACGATCTTATGGAGAGGAATCTCAGAGTAGCAACATGGGATAGCCACTCGGGAAGATGCTCCATTTTCAAGGCTCTGTAGATTGTCAGGCGCCTGAGGCTTTTAAGGCCTTGCAATTCCGTCACGACGTTTCCCTGCTCATCCTTGGACAGATTGAGCGCCTTGCAGTTCCAGATGGAAAGTGTTTCCAGCTTCTCGAGATGACCGATTCCCCACGAGAAAGAGCCCAGTGAAGGGCAGCTCCCAATGTGAAGTTCCTTGATATTTGTAAGATCTCGCAGCCATTCCTCCGGCAAGTGGTCGAGAAACTCGATATTCTCCAGACGTAAAGTCTTTAGGTTATTAAGTTGACAAGGATGCCTGAATATCGCTTCGCTTACATTAACCAGAGTCAGCTTCATGAGACGTGGGATCATCGGCAGGGAATTCAAATTTGGGCAGTCCTTGATGCATAATGACAAGAGATTGCTGAAAGGCTGCACATCATTTGCATCCTCGGTTAGGCTTCGTCCTGAACCTGACTCCAGATGCTCGAGATCTGGCAGCCCTTGAATTGTCAACTTCTTTAGATGAGGCAGATGGTCAAACAGGGGCAGATACATGCAATTTTCGCATCCAATCAGCGCTATCTCAACTAGATTTGGCAAGAGAGTTGAGAGTCGAGTCATCCATTGAGGATACTGGGTACCCCCGTAGTTGTGGATTCTCAGTCCTTTCAGATTCGGGTGTGGCTGAAGCTTCTCTAATAACAATGTATCTGTCGATAGATTCATGAATCGTAGTTCAACGGACTCTAAATAAATTTTCTTATCCAGCAATCCTTCCGATCCTTCGTCCATGAGCTCTTCATCGTAACAGCCCAGGTTTCTGATTTCGAGGCTTCCTCTGAGATCGTTCAGCTTACAAAGATCAGTGAGGCCAGCAGAATCAGCTTTTTTGCTTGAATCATCAGGAGGCAAGATGAAGTCGGTGAGTATGTTGAGGCATTTCAAGTCGCAGAGTCCCCTTGGAATGAGAGACAATTTCCAGCAGCCGTCGATGTAGAGATGCCTGAGAGCGGACAAGTTATTCATTTCACGGGGCAATTCCGTGAGGGAAGAGCAACCCGAGAGCTTGAGGGTCTGCAAGTTCAGCAGTCGGATGATCGCTGGAGGAAGCATTTGGAGCATGCTGTTGCCAGAGAGATCGAGGTATCTCAGATGCTTCAGCTTCCAAACACCTTCCGGCAACACATGTGCCTTCACATCATGGAGATCCAAGACACGCATGCGGTTTCCCTTGCGGTTTAGTTTGGGGATGAGACGGAGGTATATTTCCTCCAGTTTGTTACGGTCTTCCTCAAAATGAAGAAAGGTTCGCTGCCTGTGGGTTGGGAAACCATTGGGCCATCTATATCCCACATAAGCCATCATAATTGATTGGTGTGGAGCATATTGTCGCGGATAGAAGTCCCCCAGTAAATAATCCCAGTAAGCCAGACATTCCCAACCAGCAATGGAAGGAGCCAATGCTTGGGAATGGGGATGCAGAGTGACAGATTTTACCTTCCCAAAAATATCGGATTTCTTAACTCGGAACAGCTCTTCCCGGAGCAGTACATCCAAGTAATGGTAGGCGATATCCTCCGATGGCCGATGGTCATCTTCGTCATGGTTGTTGTGGATAAATCCAAGGGAGATCCAGAGCTCAGCCAGGGTATGAGGGTTGATGGGGGGACCTCTTGGGAACAAGGAACAGAGGGCGAAGCACTGTTTAATCCTTGGGGGAAGATTGTCGTACCTCTTCTTCACTCCTGGACTTGTTATATCAGCGAACGGATAACCTCCTCGAAACAAATGAGAGCTTGCTGGAGAAATATGTAGCTCGCGAAGAAGACATGTCAAATCCACAGCAGCAGGAGGTTGGAGGGACAAGTAACCTCCCACTGCCTTTATCTTCCTCGGATTCCCCTCGCATTCATCAATTATATCTCCCGCGATTTTAATGATTGCAGGGTTGTTGAATAAATTATGATCTCCCTCCCTTCCCTGGGAAGCTGTTTCCCTTAGTAATACGAGAGCGTCTTCCCGATCCATCCCTTCGATATAAACACTACGAATAGGAGACCACAGGCTGGGAATTTCCGACGCCAAAATATATGAAACCTTCACGAGGAGGATTTTGCTCCCACTGGCAACTCCTCCCAACAGCAAACTCCTGAAGCGTAACCACCACTCCTCTGAATTCCTATCTTGGACAGACATATTGTCGAGAACAAAGAGGTACCTCTTGGTATCATCGAGAAGCCTTGCTAACAGATGAATTGACTGCTCCCATCCAAACACCTCCCCCTCTTCCTCATCTTCCTCTTCCCTTAGACTACCTATTATTTCCTGTGCCACCCTGTTCGTGTCAAAGGGAGCAGCAGACACATTCACCCAGATTTTAACATCAAAATACCCACTCACCCCTGAATCCTTCATCACCTCCTGAACAAGTGCGGTTTTCCCACACCCCCAACTGCCGTCTACTGTCAAGGCGGCCGAGCCTCCATCCAACAGCAACCTGATAAGCTTTCCCTTCTCGTTGACTCTCCCGACGAACGGGATCTCGCACGCTTCCAGGACCTCCTGAACCTCGGCCGGAATGCTACGGATGATGCTGATAAGTGGATCTGTCAGACCTCGAAGGCGCCTTGCGATGGCCCGAAGCTCCCGGCACATCCTCCATACGAACCAACAACTTTCTACTTGCCGGAAGAGGCGGCGTAGCTTTCCATCCCGCAGCCGTAAGGGTTCCTCCAAGGACAGCTCCTCCAGCAGGTCCTCCGCGTCATAAATGGCATGCTTGAGCTCTTCAACCCAATGCTGCAGCCGAAAGCAATACGGGAACTTCCTTTCTGCCTCGGGCAAGACCCCCTGAATGGAAGACAAGAGGTCGTGGATCTCTCGGAGTTGAGCTTCAACTCCCCATTGAGGACCGAGCATCGTGATGGAGCCTTCTTTTCTCAAACTCCGAAGCAAGTCGTCAACCGGGACAGTCACAACAGCTGCAGCCATTTCTCCGGTCGTCTCAGTTGGGTGGGATGAAGAGCAGAGGAGGGGGGCGGGGGTTGTCTTGGTATTTGAAACGGAAAAAGTAGAAGCAGCCCGACTACCCAAAAGCAGTTTTGGATTCTAGCCAAAATGATAATTAATAAAAAAAGCAACCAATAATTAATTTTAAATAAGAAGAAGACTGTTGTTTCTTTTAAAACGGTAATTTATAAAGGAGAAAAAAAAGGAGGAGAACTACAGAGGTGGCCCAGATTCCTTCCTATAAGGCCCAAAGTGCGTCTGCAAGTAGGAAATAAGGGATTACATTACATTTGTCTCCAAAACAGATCCCATCCAATCGAATAATAGCAGGACTGTATGGATCACTTGTCCGTCCCCCCGTCTTTCCTTCCTTCCTCTTTCCCACCCTTTTTAGTTCACCCATCCAAGTCCTTAAGAAGCTAAGCTCTTTATGGATTGTTTCGCCGGCTTCCTTCAAAGTATCATCTTCCACTTCGCTTTCCTCGTCCCCATCTGTTGCCACCCCTGGATATAGCCATTTGGTCCCCCCCCCACCCCGCGACGAGCTGTACGGTACGACAGGCTCGATCATGCGGCGGTCTCCTACATGTTTATAAAGGCAGCGCATTTTCTCCTCAAGATAGCTTCATCGCCTGAAGAAGCAGAAGAATAACACCCCGTCTTCATCGTGCAAAAGCCTCGAAGATTGAAAAGTGGCGATACAACGAAGGCGAAGAGCAAGACGAAACTGAAGATAAACGGCTCCGCTTAAGCACAGAGCATGAACGTGATTAATGATCATTGGGGTGCTTTTGTCATTTAGTTCCTTTTGGTTTTTCTGTCCATGTGATAACCTTCATATTCTCACACCACCTTTACTAAGTCCAAAATCACATTTTTAAGTATGATATTTTAGGGCAAAGAATATGTTTTGTTTTTTGAAGTTGTTCCACTTTCATGAGACAACATTCCATTTGTTTAAAGACAGCCCATTCCCCACCCCCTTTCACAATTGTCCAAAAAATGACCCGAAATTTCATGAGACAACTGTACATCTCTTTATATAACCCCCACTTGCAGAACACAGCCACCTCGTTGCTAAGACAGGATCCCCGTGTTGTAAGAAAGAAAAATGGTGACATACCAACACGGCCATGAACGAAAGGAAGGAGATTCATCATTGGTGTCCATGTCCTTCATCAATAGTGATGTTACAATAAGAGGGAATGAATTAGTGTTAAAGTCTAATTAAGAATTTTTAACTCCTTTTCGACAAACCCCACAGTAGAAGACAACTTTTGTAAGACAGAACTGTAGAGAAAGATTTCAGTAAGACAGAACGTACGAATGTGATTGCGATTTGTTTAATGGACGCAAGACTTTTATAGTAGTTTTGCAACTTGCCTACATCCACTCTTCACTCATATTTTGGATGGTTATCACTCAAACTTAATGTAGTAGCGATTAAAGAAGGTGATACGTTATCAACCGTTTATAGCACACACCAGAACGTTCTGCACCACAGATTCTGAGTTGCACAACACACACCATAAGGTTCTGTATCAAATGTGTCAACCCTCTACAGCACATACCAGAAGGTTCAGTACCAAAGGTGTCAACCCCCTACAACACAAACTAGAAAGTTATATACCAAAGGTGACTGATTTTTGCAGCATAGGCCGAAAGGTTCTGTACCATAGTGACTCGGTGCACGCGTTAACGTGACTAACAAAAGTAACCAGTTGTCAGACGTTTCTCTCAGGCGGTGTCCTCTCTTGCACCATAGCCTGCCGTGACTTCCTTCGAGACTTTTCACTCCGGTGGCATCTACCTGCACAGCAACCCGCTGCAGCTCCACATACCCAGCAAACCATACAAGCAGCAGGAGATTGGAGGGACAAGTAACCTCCCAATGCCTTTTATCTTCCTCGAATTCAGCTTGCATTCACCAACTATATCTTTCCCGATTTTAAGGAATTGAGAGTTGTGGAATAAGATACGATCTCCCTCCCTTCCCCGGGAAGCTGTTTCCCTTAGTAATACGAGTGTCTTCCCTATCCATCCTTTGGATAAAAATAGAAAGGGGACAGTCAATTGGATATGACTTCTTCACCAGGATGATTTTGCTCTCAGTTGCTCCTCCTCCCTCCAGCAAACTCCTAAAGTTTGACTACCCCTATGAATTCCAATCTTGGACAGATATATTGTCCAGGATGAAGAGGTACATGTTGCTTAAATCGAGAAGCCTCGCTAACAGATGAAGTGACAGCTCCACCTCCCCCTCTTCTTCATCTTCCACTTCTTCATCCCTTAGACCAGCGATGATTTCCATCACCACCCTGTTCATGTCGAAGGGAGGAGACGCATTCACCCAGATTTTAACATCCAAATACCCACTCACCCTTAAATCCTTCATCACCTCCCGAACAAGTGTTGTTTTCCCACACCCCTCATCGTCATGTAACCCCACAACGGAACCCATCCAATAGATACCTGATAAGATTCTCCTTCTCTCTGTCTCTCAAGACAAACAGGATCCCGCACGCTTCCGGGACCTCCTGAACCTCGGCCAGAATGCAACAGACGATGCCAATAAGTGGATTTTTCATACCTCGAACGCACCTTGCGATGGCCCCAAGCTCCCTTCGCATCCTCCATCCAAACCAGCACGTTTTTATGTGCCGGAAGAGGCGGCGTAGCTTTCCATCCAAACCACTTCCAACCCTATCTCAGAAATATATATTGTGGAGAAGGAAGAGGTACCTCTTGCTATCATCGAGAAGCCTCGCTAACAGATGAAGTGACTGTTCCCATACAAACACCTCCCCCTCTTCGACATCTTCCTCTTCCCTTAGACTACCTATGATTTTCTGTGCCACCCTACTAGTCGATAGTTTTAGTTGTAATGCTGGTGTTCCTACCCTTTTGACTAAGACTCTTCTTATTCAATGCTTAATACTTCAACATTAGAAAGAGGGAAAAGTATACTAGTTTAGGGTCATTTATAATCCTGTGGAACGGTTTGGTTTATCTTTGATTTATTATATTTGCCAGCTAGCCACAGCAGATAAATGAGAAGAATGAACTCTCGGCTGTCAAAATCTAATAAAATTTCCAACGTTAACAGGACTCCAGCGAAGGCATCGGAGTGATCTGGAGAAGTTGACATTAACAACACAACCTATTAAGACTCTGAAGTACTTGGTATTGGCAATGGTGCAATATCTCCAAGGTTCCATATATTGTATTTTCTCAAAAGGTGGTTTCCTCTTGCTTTTGGTTGCTGCAGCAACGGCTGCTAGTGTTCTGCTATTGACCCCTAGATGTTCCCCATGGAAAGGTACTTTGCGGGTTGGACTGCTCTTTTTCTGTCTCCACTCGTCTTCATTTCTTTGAATACACTTGGCTATTGAACTAATTGCCCTGTTAATGCAGCACATCGATGAGATCTCTCAATATTTTCAATTTGGATTATGGTGGATTGCTCTTGGAGTGGCATCTTCAATTGCTCTTGGAGTGGCAAGCCGTGTGGCCAAGGAGGTGAAGCACCCATTCAGGAATCTCTTGACAAGGAGAAACCGGCCACAGCTCGTCATTGCTGTCTCGCTGCAGATCTTCCAGCAGTTCACTGGAATCAACGCTATCATGTTCTATGCTCCCGTGCTGTTTAACACTGTGGGGTTTGGGGCCAATGCGTCCCTGTACTCGGCTGTCATAACAGGTGCCGTGAATGTTATCTCCACGTGTGTGTCGATTTATTCGGTCGACAAGGTCGGCCGTCGTATGCTGCTTCTGGAGGCCGGGGTCCAGATGTTCCTCTCCCAAGTGGCGATTGCGATCGTTCTCGGAATCAAGGTCAAGGACCATTCGAGCGACCTTGGGCACAGGTTTGCAATCTTCGTCGTAGTCATGGTGTGCACCTTTGTGTCATCCTTCGCATGGTCATGGGGGCCCCTCGGGTGGCTGATCCCGAGCGAGACTTTCCCCCTCGAGACACGGTCGGCTGGTCAGAGCGTCACTGTCTGTGTCAACCTTCTGTTCACATTCGTGATCGCACAGGCATTCCTCTCAATGCTCTGCCACTTCAAGTACGGCATATTCCTCTTCTTCTCGGGATGGGTAGCAATCATGTCGGTATTCGTGCTGTTTCTACTGCCAGAGACGAAGAACATCCCCATTGAAGAGATGACAGAGCGAGTCTGGAAGCAGCATTGGCTGTGGAAGAGATTTCTAGACGACAATGACGACGGGATCAAATCCGCCTACAAGAGCGAAACTCCCAGCAAGATCGGCCACTAGAATGGGTTTTGATCCCGCCATCCAACTCCCTGATGTAACACTCCCTTTTATCCAGTAATGTAACGACAGTTTGAGCTTTATTGAATGTTTGTAGTAGGTTTTAAGGAAGAACGAAGAAGGAAGGGAAGAAGAAAGGAGGAGGAAGACGAAGAAGAAAAGGACAGAGGAGAAGGGATTCTGTTTTCATTCAACAAAAACAACAGAAAACCCATAATCCTTTTCACGCAGTCACCTCCTCTCTTATAACAACCCGACCTCACCATTCGAGGAAACCAACTCCTGTTTAATTACAAAGATGTCCTTCTTGAGCTGGACCAGCTTCATCTCTTGAGCTGGACTGCTTCCATGAGAAAACCAGGCTTGGTCGTGAGTAGTGAATTTTATCTGGGTTGGGCTTCACTAACTGTCCAACAAGCTTGAGATCGAGCTGCTCCAGTTAATCAACATGGATTTGAGACTGAGGATTGTCAAGTCACCGTATTATATCCGAACCTCGACTAGACTCGTGATCCTGAAGGATTTGACTGGCAAATGAAACCATACGACGTGAAAAGGAGAATTTGGTTCATTGTAAGATCAATGAATCGATCATCCCTTCAGAAACACCAACAATGCTCGACTCCAAGCCACTTCAAAAGCAGTTAGCCGACGATGTTCACTGGTACGTCCCACCAGGCAAGGAAGTCAGACGAAGCCAATGCTTATCTTCTCCTAAAACTGTATTCGAGTTTACAGCAAGCAACGGAGACATAGTATTCGCTTCCTGCAGTTTTAGTCCACTCCTGGGTTCTTCTGCATTTGATTACTTCCTGTCGGGTTGGATTCCCAAATTTATGAGCCCTTTGGGACAGGCGATCGGTGATTCGGATATGAAGTGAAAAACAGCTTTGTAGAAGTAAGTAGCATTAATGTATATTCTATTTATTTAATTTCAGTAAGCAAAATACGTTGCTTTAGAGCATGTGAGATGCTCAACCTCTTTTCTTCCTGACTTGTTCTACCTGTTCTTCTTCTTCCTCCGATTGAAACGAGTCATAGCGCCGTTTGCCTGCTACATGCCCATCTTCTTCTCCTTCGTTCCCTCTCAATTGACTCTCGAGGACTGGGCATCCAACAACTGTGAGCTTCTTCAGGTAGCTGCTGGTGAAGTCATGTATACCTTCAGGCAATGACGCTAGCCCAGGGCAATGAATCAGTTCGAGCGATTGTAGGCGCCCCATCCACTCTGGTAGCACCACCAGGCTTGGACACGACCTTATGGAGAGGAATCTCAGAGTAGCAACATGGGATAGCCACTCGGGAAGATGCTCCATTTTCAAGGCTCTATAGATCGTCAGGCACCTGAGGCTTTTAAGGCCTTGCAGTTCCGTCACGACGTTTCCCTGCTCATCCTTGGACAGATCGAGCGCCTTGCAATTCCAGATGGAAAGTGTTTCCAGCTTCTCGAAATGACCGATCCCCCACGAGAAAGAGCTCAGTGAAGGGCAGCTCCCAATGTGAAGTTCCTTGATATTTGTAAGATCTCGTAGCCATTCCTCCGGCAGGTGGTCGAGAAACTCGATATTCTCCAGACGTAAAGTCTTTAGGTTAGGAAGTTGACAAGGATGCCTGAATATCGCTTCGCTTACATTCACCAGAGTCAACTTCATGAGACGTGGGATCATCGGCAGGGAATTCAAATTTGGGCAGTCCTTGATGCATAATGACGAGAGGTTGCTGAAAGGCTGCACATCATTTGCATCCTCGGTTAGGCTTCATCCTGAACCTAACTCCAGATGCTCGAGATCTGGCAGCCCTTGAATTGTCAACTTCTTTAGATGAGGCAGATGGTCAAACAGGGGCAGATACATGCAATTTTCACATCCAATCAGCGCTATCTCAACTAAATTTGGCAAGAGAGTTGAGAGTCGAGTCATCCATTGAGGATACTGGGTACCCCCGTAGTTGTGGATTCTCAATCCTTTCAGATTCGGGTGTGGCTGGAGCTTCTCTAATAACAATGTATCTGCCGGTAGATTCATGAATCGTAGTTCAACAGACTCTAAATAACTTTTCTTATCTAGCAATCCTTCCGATCCTTCGTCCATGAGCTCTTCATCGTAACAGCCCAGGTTTCTGATTTCGAGGCTTCCTCTGAGATTGTTCAGCTTACAAAGATCAGTGAGGCCAGCGGAATCAGCTTTTTTGCTTGAATCATCAAGAGGCAAGATGAAGTCGGTGAGTATGTTGAGGCATTTCAAGTCGCAGAGTCCCCTTGGAATGAGAGACAATTTCCAGCAGCCGTCGATGTAGAGATGCCTGAGAGCGGACAAGTTATTCATTTCACGGGGCAATTCCGTGAGGGAAGAGCAACCCGAGAGCTTGAGGGTCTGCAAGTTCAGCAGTCGGATGATCGCTGGAGGAAGCATTTGGAGCGTGCTGTTGCCAGAGAGATCGAGGTATCTCAGATGCTTCAGCTTCCAAACACCTTCCGGCAACACATGTGCCTTCATATCATGGAGATCCAACACACGCACGCTGTTTCTCTTGGGATTTAGTCTGCGGATGAAATGGAGGTATATTTTCTTCAGTTTGTCACGATCTTCCTCGAAATGAAGAAAGGTTCGCAGCCTGTGGTCTGGGAAATTGTCGAACCATACACCTAAAAGATAATGCATAATTGATAGATGTCGAGGACCATACTTGTAATACACCTGGAAATCACTAGGGGAAGTCTCACACTCCCATCCACTGATGGAAAGAACCAATTCTTCGGCGTCGGGATGCAGAGTGACCGATTTTACCTTTCCAAAGATATCGTATTTCTTTACTTGGAACAGCTCTTCCTGGAGCAGTACAACCAAGTAATGGTAGGCGATATCCTCCAATGGCCGACGGTCATCTTCGTCCTCACGGTCGTTGTGGATAAATCCAAGGGAGATCCAGAGCTGGGCCAGGGTATGAGGGTTGATGCGGTGACCTCTTGGGAACAAGGAACAGAGGGCGAAGCACTGTTTAATCCTTGGGGGAAGATTGTTGTAACTCTTCCCCATCCGACTCGTTAAATCAGCGTACAGATAACATCCACAAAGCAAACGAGAGAATGCATGATATGGAGAATCACGTATCATGTTAAGAAGATGTGTCAAATCCTCAACAGCAGGAGGAGGAGGTTGGAGGGACAAGTAACCTCCCACTGCCTTTATCTTCCTCGGATTCCCCTCGCATTCTTTAACGATATCTCCCGCGATTTTAAGGATTGCAGGGTTGTTGAATAAATTAAGATATCCCTCCCTTCCCTGGGAAGCTGTTTCCCTTATTAATACGACAGCGTCTTCCCAATCCATCCTTTTACTACAAACACGATCACTACGGGACCACAGGTCGGGAAGTTCCCCCTCCCAAGTATTTAAAACCGTCATGAGGATTTTGCTCCCACTGGCAACTCCTCTATCCACCAAACTCCTGAAGCTTGACCACCACTCCACTGAATCGCTAGTTAAAATCCAATCTTCGGCAGACATATTGTCGAGAACGAAGAGGTACCTCTTGGTATCATCGAGAAGCCTCGCTATAAGATGAATTGACTGCTCCCATCCAAACACCTCGCCCTCTTCCTCATCTTCCTCTTCCCTTATACTACCTATGATTATCTGTGCCACCCTTTTCGTGTCAAAGGGAGGAGACAAATTCAGCCAGATTTTAACAGCAAAATACCCACTCACCCCTGAATCCTTCATCACCTCCTGAACAAGTGCGGTTTTCCCATCCCCACAATGGCCATATACTAGCACAGCGGAATTACCTTCCGAGCTTCCATCCAACAGGAACCTGATAATCTCTCCCTTCTCCTTGACTCTCCCGATGAATGGGATCTCGCGCGCTTCTAGGACCTCCTGAACCTCGGCCGGAATGCTACGGATGATGCTGATAAGTGGATCTGTCAGACCTCGAAGGCGCCCTGAGATGGCCCGAAGCTCCCGGCGCATCCTCCATCCGAACCAACAACTTTCTACGTGCCGGAAGAGGCGGCGTAGCTTTCCATCCTGAAGCCGCAAGGGTTCCTCCAAGGACAGATCCTCGAGCAGGTTCTCCGCGTCATAAACGGCATCCTTAAGCTCTCTAATCCTTTCCTGCAGCTCAAAGCTAGATGGGAGCTTCCTTTCTGCCTCGGGCAAGACCCCCTGAACAGAAGACAAGAGGTGGTGGATCTCTCGGAGTTGAGCTTCAACTCCCCATTGAGGACCAAGCATCGTGATGGAGCCTTCTTCGCTCAAACTCCGAAGCAAGTCGTCAACCGGGACAGTCACCACAGCTGCAGCCATTTCTCCGGTCGTATCAGTTGGGTGGGATGAAGAGAAGACAGTCGGGGGTTGTTCTCTTGGTCCCATTTATATATTTTATTTGAAACTGAAGGAGAAAGAAGAAGCCCAACTTACCTAACGCCGCCAGTTTTGGATTCTAGCCAAAATGATAATTAATATGACTAGGAACGAAAGACTTGAGAATTAAACCCAACAACTAAATTGTCGATTGAGATCAGGGGGTTGTTCTCTTGTTCCCATATGTATTTACCTAAAGCAGTTTTGGATTCTAGCCAAAATGATAATTAATATGACTAGGAACAAAAGACTCGAGAATTAGACCCAACGCCTAAATTATCGATTGAGATCAGGGGGTTGTTCTCTTGTTCCCATATGTATTTACCTAAAGCAGTTTTGGATTCTACCCAAAGTGATAATTAATAAAAAATGACTAATAAAAAAAGCAAACCAATAATTAATTTTAAATAAGAAGAAGACTGTTGTTTCTTTTAAAATGGTAATTTATAAAAGAGAAAGAAAAGGAGGAGAACTACAGAGGTGGCCCAGATTCCTTCCTATAATGCCCAAAGTGCGTCTGCAAGTAGGAAATAAGGCATTACATTACATTTGTCTCCAAAACAGATCCGATCCAATGGAATAATAGCAAGACTGGATGGATCACTTGTCCGTCCCCCTGTCTTTCCTTCCTTCCTCTTTCGTACCCTTTTTAGTTCACCCATCCGGCTTCCTTCAAAGTATCATCTTCCACTTCGCTTTCCTCGTCCCCATCTGTTGCCACACCTGGATATAGCCATTTGGAGCCCCCCCCTTACTTCGGCTTTGTTGTTCCCCTATGCGTTCCGCAGTCACAGCTCCTCCATCTTGGCTCCCTTTATGCTTCCCGGCATGGGTTCTCTCGTAATGGCACAGCCCAACACTCCCTTCAGTCGCCGTTCGGGCTTCAGTGCAGAGGCCAGTCACGTGAAGTACCTGAGAATAGACCTAACACCCACGTAAGGCTTATTAGTCAACACGTATAAATTCTCCAATGCCCAAACGAGATGAAACTCTTATATATCTGGAACTGCTCCGGTTCCTACAAAGCCCTCGAGCCCGACATCATTACTAAATAATAACGCGTGGTAAAAAAGAAAACAAAGCGTGTGATTATCTCTGTTTATGGAAAATACGCCTGCGACGAGCTGAACGGTACGACAGGCTTGATCATGCGGCAGTCTGCTACATGTTTAAAAAGGCAGCGCATTTTCTCCTCAAGATAGCTTCATCGCCTGGATCCATTCGCCTGAAGAAGCAGAAGAGTAACACCCCGTCTTCGTTGTGCAAAAGCCTCGAAGATTGAAAGGTGGCTATACAACGAAGGTGAAGAGCACGCCGAAACGGAAGATAAACGGCTCCGCTTCAGCAAGAACATGAGCGTGATAATTGATCATTGGGGTGCTTTTGTCATTTAGTTCCTTTTGGTTTTCTATCCATGTGATAACCTCCATATTCTCACACCACCTTTACTAAGCCCAAAATCACATTTTTAAGTATGATATTGTTGACAAGATTTTGATGATGNTAGATTTGAATACACACACTCGCGTTTGAATCCAAAATCATTTTCATATTATGTAAAAATATTACAATTTAATCTAGAAATTCAAGCTGAATATTGAGTTTTATGTTATATTCTTTTTATTAATCAATTAGTAGTGAATAACAGGCAAAAAATAATTGGTCGTGAATAACTAATGTACGTAATAAGACATGCTAAATCAAGACATAAAGAAATAAACGTGGTAAGGAACTTGAATTCGCTTAAAGAAGTATCGATATTGAAACTTATCGTATATTGTTATTCTTGTTCGAAGACTCACTTATTATAATTAAGTGTTTTATTCGGGTCGAGTTCGAATAATTCAAGGTAAAATTTCGAAAATCGGACTAGAAAAAATATTCCTGTTTAACCTAAAAAATCAAATTGATGATTGATTTTTGTTACATAGTTATGATATCACCATTCGTTCACCATGCGACACGAGAATTATAGTGTAATGTGAAAACGATTTTAAGAATCAAATCTTATAAGTCGAAAAATAAATCGATAATAAGGTTATTGCTTAAGAGGATCTGTTTATATGTTTTCTCTTATAAACTGAATCCCATAGCTATGCAAGCATGAGTCGCGTCGCTTTCTGTCCGGCTTTGCACGACGACTCGTCGCCCGATGCTCACCCCTTAGCCTGTTGTAATTATGATATTTTTGCTGTTATATTTAGTTTAGATTTTTTGTTTAGAATAATATCTTTGAAGATATTTAATATATATTAGTTTTATGTTTTTAAGTTATAAATATATGTCTCCTATGTTTTTTTTTTCAGAAATAAAATTAGAACGTATTTTCGTTTCCGCATATCCATACCAAAAGGTACCAAACAGGTATCAGAGCAAGCTCTCTGATACCACATTTAGATAATAATCCAACTTTCCATGCAGCAGAATGCGCCGTATGCAGATTCTGAATGGAATTGCTAAATATCATCTTTTGAAGACTCCAAAGATTTGTCAAAAATCACGTTGACTGAGGTTATCCATGCATTTCAAGCTCAAGAATAGATAAGGTTGTTAAAGATTATGCAAATCATAAAGATCAAAAAGAAGAAAAGAGCGTTAGATGTGCCTATGTTGCTAGACAATAACCGTTAGACCGAATGTATGATGCAGGTCATGTCAACAACTTGGTCATGTGGACAAAGTATGCCAAGAAAATTAAGATGATCAAATGTTTGTTGCTATGTATTTTTCGGCAAAGGTACGAGAACAAATCACATGACGCCAAATATGAGATATATCAGAAAAATTATGCTTTGCATTTTAAGGATATAACTTGCACCATTGTGAATTCCGATGATAGTGAATTTATGTCCTTGAAAATGAGAAAGAAAATCTTTCCTATTTTGTGGAAAGAAGAAATCGCTCTGATGGAAAAGCTCCCAGAGAAAAATTGAGTAAGATTTCAAGAAGATATCGATAGATTCGAGTAGCTCTAAAGATTATATTGAAGATCTTTTGAAGAAAAGTTTGAATAGATCGAAATTCAATCAGATAAAAGAAAATCTTGATCTTGTATTATGAGATTTTTGGGGTTAAATTTAGTTTAGATTTTATACTTATAATAATATCTTTGAAGATTTTTAAGAATTAGTTTTTATGTTTTTAGATTATAAATAGATCTGTTGAGGAGAATGTAAGTTTTCTTTAGCCAGAATGATGACCACGACTGACAGATTAAGGTATATACATCCCACAGTTTACCGAAGACGTCGTGCCTTTGGCTGCATGTCCATGGTCTTCGACTCCTGCGCCCGCTGGTTGGTCCGTATTTTACTTTCTTGGAGGATCCGTGATGTACGTGCAGAGTTGGACCCAAACGTGGCGAAGCTCCACCTGGTTCTAGACCTGGACAACACGTTGATCCATACGGCATTGCCGAACGCGGTACGTGAAGGTGACTTTATGAGGAGGGACATTTTCCGAGCCGGACGCCATGTCGCCAAGTTGAGGCCCTTTGTGCGGGAGTTCCTGCTAGAGGCCAGCACGATGTTTGAGATGAGTATCTACACACTGGGCAGTAGAGAGTACGCGTGGCTGATCGCCGAATTGATTGACCCCTTTGGTTTGTACTTTGGGGATAGAGTGATCAGTCGAGAAGATAGCACGGTGCAAAGATGCAAGAGCCTCGACATTGTGCCAGTGTCGCCGTCCAGAGTCATCATCGTCGACGACAAGAAAAGGGTCTGGCCAAGTGATGGCGCGAATGTAATAGAGATAGAGCCTTATCATTATTTCTCGACCGAGGGGAAGGGGAGGAAGGAAGAAGAAGGACCGGCTCTGTTGGCCCTCTTGAGGCGGCTGAGAAGGATCCATCGAAGCTACTCGGCCACGGGATGTGGGTTTGGAAAGAAAGATGTTAGGGTTTTGTTGAATACTATCCGAGATTGAATTATCGTATTCGATCTGTGCTGACTCAACATGGCTCTTGGCCTGTAATGTTATTACATACATACTATAAATTTCAACCAAGTATCATTTGATAACCACGATCACTATTTTGTCTCGAGTCTTCACGTTCCTATTAGGTGAAGCACTTGGCTGTAAGAGTTCCCAACACCGATCAATGCCCAACCACGCGCTCCAACAAAGTACGAGGATGGCGAAGAGCTTTCCTCTACTCCAGAAGGTAGGAACCTTCCCTCCCCCGACAACATAACCAAAACCATGCTGGAGGAAGGAAGACGACGGGGGGCCCCGTCCCACGGGCTGCTGCTGGCAGCGGTGGTAGGGGCGGTCGTGCTCGTGCCGTTCATCGTCGGGGACGGAGGAGAGGCCATCACGTCTGCGATCGCGGACACGCTCAGCCCCATCGGCCTGCCCCTGCTGCCGATACTGTTGCTCCTAACTATCCACTTCCTCTCGTCAGACCAGGGCTCAGTAGTCGCGTCGATCCTGTCGACCAGGGAGCCTGAGAGCATTCACCGTGTCAGTGGGTCCCCAGTCAGGGTCGCCCTGTTCTTAGTGTTGATAACGGTGCTGCTCTACAACAGAGTTTCCATCTCCGGCGGGCAGGACGACTCGGCCGAGTGAAAGGGCTTCCGCAATGTCGTTGTTAATGGTGGGATTGTGCTGGGAGCATTCCATTTTGCTAAGTGATGGTAGTGTTCGGTATGATGGTTTGGAAATTGTGATTATAGGATTATGACACGACAAAGTACTGCAGATGTAAGAATGTAGCAATTTGATGCAGATAAAAACCCAAGTTTTTGTGTTGTTGCACACCCCATGCCGCGATTTACACTTTGTATTCACAGACACCAATGTTCGTCGACAGCATCCACCAGGAAGCAAACCTACAATCTTTCAAAACATTGGCAATCACAGTACTGAAAGAACATTAATTTATTCTGATGAAGTAAATACTGCAAAGGGAATTCTCTCACATGTAATTACAGTAAAACAACTGACTATGGTAATAACAAAACCTTCTAATTTAGTCGTTCAGCAAGTGATGATATATGACCAAACTCTTGAGAATAATTTAAGAACCCCATACTTTGTGAGCTTACTGTAATCTCATACCTGAAATCTTTTCTTTACGACATCTAGAGGATGACAGACGAGTTTGGCACAAGTACCGGCAGCCAGCCTACACAGGAAAAGCTGAAAGCTGGAAAGCGCATCATCTGTACTAGTGATGCCATTCTGGGAAGCTCGGTAATGGTTCCAAACCTGAGGGACAGAGCGCAGGAAACATCTCGGAATTGGAACTTACTAATACTTAATATTTATGCCGAGTTTTAAACGTTAAAGATTGAAATTGTATCATAGAACCATGCTTAAAGCCAAAGGCCTCACCTTTGCCCACCTCTTAAATGTGTCGTAGGTGCCAAACTGAAGGCCAGCATAGGGAACAATTTCGACAAGAGTTGGAGACAACCCAGCATACAATCCTCATACACCACGGGTTTCAACAATGTCTAATAATGCTGGCCTCATATTTGGGTAAACCTATAGAATCCAATAAAGACTGATATCAGATATCTTCTCCTTGTAAAGAAAGCCCAGAGGAATTCGACAGATGATCAGAACGAGCGCAAAGAAGAGAAATGTAATATCGCTTGAAGCCATTTCACAGTAACAATAAGATTGAAAGCAGTATCGGGTTCAACACCCAGCTAGGAAAAAGAAGGTAATAATACCTTCGGTTCACCTTGTGAAGCTAATAAAGTTCTCAGAAGATCAAATGGATACGAACCAACTGTAGCTGCACAACCTGCCAAAGCCCCGCCGACATAGGACAGGTAGGGACTTGAATGTAGATGATCCTCTGCATGTTTTACGAACAAATATAATCAGTTGTCAGAATCAACAATATAAAACTCCGAAAAGCCAGTGTCATGCCATGTAAGTGTTTTTCCCAAGCAAATCTGTCAGGCAGAAGGTGACGGATAAATCAAATCAGGAAATCGCCATTCCGTGCAAAAGATAAAATACAAATTTCATCCAAGTATCTTCTGAAACAAGAAAAATACGATAACTTGACGACATTGTGCTAACCTGTCTTCGAGGAACCGGCTGCAAAAGTTTTTAGTTTGTGTAAGACCTAAATTGTGTTGCCGTATAGGACAGAACCATCAACAAAGCTGGGACATTGCCACGCCAAAAACCCTGTTAAAATTGACCAGCTAAAACCCAATGAAATAAAAGCATGACATAGCTCCTGAAAGCAGCAGATATACTTGTCCTCAGACATATTCCTTCCTGTCGCTGGCATGCTTTGTAGGCTAATGGAATTTGGCCTCTATCTTTGATGGAGTCCTCGAGACAGAGTACCGCATCTCTCTTTAGATATGACGTTACAGTCTCCGAAATCCGTATACGTGTATCTCTCTCAATTGACTCTCCAGGAGTGGGCATCCAACAACTGTGAGTTTCTTTGGGTTGCTGCTGGTGAAGTGATGTATACCTTCAGGCAATGATGCCACCCCAGGACAGTGAATTAGTTCCAGCAGTTTCAGCGATCGTAGGCTCCCAATCCACTCTGGTAGCACCACCAGTCTTGGACATGATCTTATGCAGAGGAATCTCAGAGTAGCAACATGGGATAGCCACTCGGGAAGATGCTCCATTTTTAAGGCTTTGTAGATCGTCAGGCACCGGAGGCTTTTAAGGCCTTGCAGTTCCGTCACGACGTTTCCCTGCTTAACCTTGGACAGATCGAGCGACTTGCAGTTCCAGATGGAAAGTGTTTCCAGCTTCTCGAGATGACCGATTCCCCACGGGAGAGAGCCCAGTGAAGGGCAGCTCCCAATGTGAAGTTCGTTGATAGTTTTAAGATCTCGCAGCCATTCCTCCGGCAAGTGGTCGAGAAACTCGATATTCTCCAGACGTAAAGTCTTTAGGTTAGGAAGTTGACAAGGATGGCCAAATATCGCTTCGCTTACATTCACCAGAGTCAGCTTCATGAGACGTGGGATCATCGGCAGGGAATTCAACTTAGGGCAGTCCTTGATGCATAATGACGTGAGGTTGCTGAAAGGCTGCACATCATTTGCATCCTCGGTTAGGCTTCGTCCTGAACCTGACTTCAGATGCTCGAGATCTGGCAGCCCTTGAATTGTCAATTTCTTTAGATCAAGCAGATGGTCAAACTGGGGCAGATACTTGCAATTTTCGCATCCAATCAGCGCTATCTCAACTAGATTTGAGAGTCGAGTCATCCATTCAGGATACTGGGTACCCCCGTAGTTGTGGATTCTCAGTCCTTTCAGATTCGGGTGTGGCTGGAGCTTCTCTAATAACGATGCATCTGTCGGTAGATTCATGAATCGTAGTTCAACAGACTCTAAATAACTTTTCTTGTCCAGCAATCCTTCCGATCCTTCGTCCGTGAGCTCTTCATCGTAACAGCCCAGGTTTCTGATTTCGAGGCTTCCTCTGAGATCGTTCAGCTTACAAAGATCAGTGAGGCCAGCAGAATCAGCTTTTTTGCTTGAATCATCAGGAGGCAAGATGAAGTCGGTGAGTATGTTGAGGCATTTCAAGTCGCAGAGTCCCTTTGGAATGAGAGACAATTTCCCGCAGCCGTCGATGTAGAGATGCCTGAGAGCGGACAAGTTATTCATTTCACGGGGCAATTCCGTGAGGGAAGTGCAACCCGAGAGCTTGAGGGTCTGCAAGTTCAGCAGTCGGATGATCGCTGGAGGAAGCATTTGGAGCGTGCTGTTGCCAGAGAGATCGAGGTATCTCAGATGCTTCATCTTCCAAACATCCGGCAACACGTCTGCCTTCACATCATGGAGATCTAACACACGCACGCGGTTTCCCTTGCGGTTTAGTTTGTGGATGAGACGGAGGTATATATCCTTCAGTTGGGTACGTCCTTCCTCGAAATGAAGAAAGGCTCGCTGCTTGTCGTCTCTAATATTGTCGTCCCATGTAGTTGTATGATAATATATAATTGATACATGTCGAGCATATCGTAGCACATAGTTATCCAACAGTAAATCAAGAGGGTAAGTCAGACATGCCGAACCAGCGATGGAAGGAGCCAATTCTTGGGCATAGAGATGCAGAGTGACCGATTTTTCCTTTCCAAAGATATCGTATTTCTTTACTTGGAACAGCTCTTCCCGGAGCAAGACACCCAAGTAACGGTAGGCGATATCCTCCAACGGCCGCCGATGGTCATCTTCGTCATGGTGATTGTTGATAAAACCAAGGGAGATCCAGAGCTCGGCCAGGGTATGAGGGTTGATGAGGTGACCACTTGGGAACAAGTAACAGAGGGCGAGGCACTGTTTAATCCTTGGGGGAAGATTGTCGTACCTCTTCACTGCTGGACTTGTTAAATAACCGTACGGATAACCTCCACGAAGGAAAAGAGAGAATGCATGATCTGGAGAATCACGTAGCATGTTAAAAAGACGTGTCAAATCCTCAACAGCAGGAGGAGGTTGGAGGGACAAGTAACCTCCCACTGCCTTTATCATCCTCGGATTCCCCCGATCGCATAAATCAACGATATGTCCCGCGATTTGAAGGATTGCAGGGTTGTTGAATAAATTATGATATCCCTCCCTTCCCTGGGAAGCTGTTTCCCTTAGTAATACGACAGCGTCGCCCCTAGCCATACTTCTAATATCAACAAGAGTATGGGTCGGCAGGCTGAGCATTTGCCCCTGACAAACGAGGAGGATTTTGCTCCCACTGGCAACTCCTCCTTCCAGCAAACTCTTGAAGTGTAACCACCCCAATGAATGCCTAGCTAAACTCCAGTCTTCGGCATATATACTGTCGAGAACGAAGAGGTACCTCTTGGTATCATCGAGAAGCCTCGCTAACAGATGAATTGACGGCTCCCATCCAAACATCTCCCCCTCTTCCTCATCTTCCTCTTCCCTTAGACTACCTATGATTTCCTGTGCCACCCTGTTCGTGCAAAAGGGAGCAGACACATTCACCCAGATTTTAACATCAAAATACCCACTCACCCTTAAATCCTTCATCACCTCCTTAACAAGTGCGGTTTTCTCACACCCCCAACTGCCACATACTTGCACAACGGAATCACCTCCCGAGCCTCCATCCAACAGGAACCTGATAATCTCTCCCTTCTCGTCGACTCTCCCGAGGAACGGGCTCTCGCGCACTTCCAGGACCTCCTGAACCTCGGCCGGAATGCTA
This sequence comes from Melastoma sanguineum, assembly GCA_029817735.1. Classification (NCBI taxonomy): domain Eukaryota; kingdom Viridiplantae; phylum Streptophyta; class Magnoliopsida; order Myrtales; family Melastomataceae; genus Melastoma; species Melastoma sanguineum. The sequence continues at coordinate 23,268 of JARUPW010000176.1, read as the reverse complement.
CTGATGATGCTGATAAGTGGATCTGTCAGACGTTGAAGGCGCCCTGCGATGGCCCGAAGCTTCCGGCACATCCTCCATCCGAACCAACAACTTTCTACGTGCCGGAAGAGGCGGCGTAGCTTTCCATCCCGCAGCCGTAAGGGTTCCTCTAAGGACAGCTCCTCCAGCAGGTCCTCCGCGTCATAAACGGCATCCTTAAGCTCTCTAATCCTATCCTGCAGCTCAAAGCTATACGGGAACTTCCTTTCTGCCTCGGGCAAGACCCCCTGAACAGAAGACAAGAGGTCGTAGATCTCTCGGAGTTGAGCTTCAACTCCCCATCGAGGACCGAGCGTCGCGATCAAGCCTTCTTCGCTCAAACTCCAAAGCAAGTCGTCAACCGGGACAGTCACAACAGCTGCAGCCATTTCTCCGGTCGTCTCAGTTGGGTGGGTGGGATGAAGAGCAGAGGAGGGGGGTGGGGGGGTTCTCTTGGTATTTGAAACGGAAAAAGTAGAAAGAAGCCCAACTTACCTAAAGCAGTTTTGGATTCTACCCAAAATGATAATTAATATGACTCGGAACGTAAAGCAAACCAATAATTGAGTTTAAACAAGAAGAAGACTGTTGTTGCTTTTATAAAGGTAATTTATAAAGGAGAAAGAAAAGGAGGAGAACTACAGAGGTGACCCAGATTCCTTCCTATAAGGCCCAAAGTGCACCTGCAAGTAGGAAATTAGGCATTACATTACAGTGTCTCCAAAACAGATCCGATCCAATCGAATAATAGCAGGACTGGATGGATCACTTGTCCTTCCTTCCTTCCTCTTTCCCACCCTTTTTAATTCACCCATCCAAGTCCTTAAAGAAGCTAAAAGCTCTTCATGGATTGTTTCGCCGGCTTCCTTCAAAGTATCATCTTCCACTTGGCTTTCCTTCAAAGCACAGAGCATGAGCGTGACCAGCACTTCCCGTATATGTCAAGGATTATGCTTTCCTTACCAAGACAAAAAAAAAACGATGAAGCTAAATTTGAAAAATGCAAACATATTCAAATTTATGACATTTCACCATAAACATTTATAGAAACAATCTTTTTTCTTTCTTTCTGCGAATTACACCAAACATTGATGAAAAAGAATTGGATATGATGATTTATTTTTCACCATCATCATGTCCTTCATCAATAGTACAAAGTGCAATGGATTTATCCGAAATTCATGAGATTGGCAGGGTAAGATCTGATTATTTTTTTAGGAGTTATTTTCATTATTTACATCTTTTCTTTTATAACTCGATGATTCCATAAATTATGGAGTAAGATGAAGGGAAAAGTCAGGCTCTCGCTATATCTATGAAAAGCTTAGTGCAACATGAACCAACTATATTGTATTCCAAAATCTGAATCAAGGTCATACTGATTGAGCTTTGTTTCGAATTAATTTTTGGTGGAAAAATATTTAACAAAATAAGACAGCAAATCGGAAGCACATGCAGATAAAAACCCAAGTTTTCGTGTTGTTGTACATCCCATGCTGCGATTTGCACTTTGTATTGACAGACACCAATGTTCGACGACAGCATCCACCAGGAAGCAAACCTACAATCTTTCAAAACATTGGCAATCACAGTACTGAAAGAACATTAATTTATTCTGATGAAGTAAATACTGCAAAGGGAATTCTCTCACATGTAATTGCAGTACTACAACTGACTATGGTAATAACAAAACCTTCTAATTTAGTATCTCGCTGTACGTTCGTTCAGTAAGTGATGATATATGACCAAACTCTTGCGAATAATTTAAGAACCCCATACTTTGTGAGCTTACTGTAATCTCGGGGGGGTCAGAAGAAATATCAGGAAAGGAATTAGTAATGCCCCTAATATGGGAAGGGAACCAACCAAAAGTGGAGAAGGGTTCTAATGTACGATTGACTCCAACCAATCTGAGACGTATTCGTAGTCGACAAACGTTACAGCACCGGCCGGTGCAGCTTTCACCGTTGATGGAACTATGCCCTTGTAAAGACCTGCCCAGCCCTCGCACCGCAAAATCTGTTGGATTGCATCAAGCATGTTCTTGTAGGCACTTGGCTCCACACGTGCACCGTACCTGGGATGCCACTTTAGACCCTCGATCTGCGTTCAAGAGGAGATTCAGCTTTCACATGAGGACAGCATATCAAATGTAGAGACAGGTGCAGCATGAGCATACAAGCAAATTTTTTCATACCTGAAATCTTTTCTTTACGACATCTAGAGGACGATAGACGAGTTTGGCACAAGTACCGGCAGCCAGCCCACACAGGAAAAGCTGAAAGCTGGAAAGCGCATCATCTGTACTAGTGATGCCATTCTGGGAAGCTCGGTAATGGTTCCAAACCTGAGGGACAGAGCACAGGAAACATCTCGGAATTGAACTTACTAATACTTAATATCTATGCCGAGTTTTAAACATTAAAGATTGAATTTTTATCATAGAACCATGCTAAAACCAAAGGCCTTACCTTTGCCCACCTCTCAAATGTGTCGTAGGTGCCAAACTGAAGGCCAGCAGAGGGAACAATTTCGACAAGAGTTGGAGATAACCCAGCATACAATCCTCGTACACCACGGGTTTCAACAATGTCTAATAATGCTGACCTCATATTTGGGTAAACCTATAGAATCCAATAAAGACTGATATCAGATATCTTCTCCTTGGAAAGAAAGCCCAAAGGAATTCGACAGATGATCAGCACGAGCGCAACGAAGAGAAATCTAATATTGCTTGAAGCCATTTCACAGTAACAATAAGATTGAAAGCAGTATCGGGTTCAACGCCCAGCTAGGAGAAAGAAGGTAATAATACCTTCGGTTCACCTTGTGAAGCTAATACAGTTCTCAGAAGATCAAATGGATACGAACCAACTGTAGCTGCACAACCGCCAAAGCCCCGCTGACATAGGACAGGTAGGGACTTAAATGTAGATGATCCTCTGCATGTTTTATGAACAAATATAATATCAGTTGTCAGAATCAACAATATAAAACTCCGAAAAGCCAGTGTCATGCCATGTCAGTGTTTTTCCCAAGCAAATCTATCAGGCAGAAGGTGACGGATAAATCAAATAAGGAAATCACCAATCCGTGCAAAAGATAAAATACAAATTTCATCCAAGTATCTTCTGAAACAAGAAAAATACGATAACTCAGCGACATAGTGCTAACCTGTCTTCAAGGAACCGGCTGCAAAAGTTTTTAGTTTGTGTAAGACCGTAAATTGTATTGCCGTATAGGACATAACCATCAACAAAGCTGGGACATTGCCACGCCGAAAACCCTGTTAAATTGACCAGCTAAAACCCAATGAAATAACAGCATGACATAGCTCCTGAAAGCTGCAGATATACATTGTAAGAAAGTTGAGGGTAACGATGAGGAATTTACAGGAAGACCTTCTCTTCCTTTTTATTTTTAATTTTAATTTCACTGTCTCTTCAGAGCCTGTGAGATGCTTGACCTCTTTTCTTCTGGTTCTTCTCTCTCAATTGACTCTCGAGGACTGGGCATCCAACAACTGTGAGCTTCTTCAGGTAGCTGCTGGTGAAGTCATGTATAACTTCAGGCAATGATGCTACCCCAGGGCAGTGAATCAGTTCCAGCGATCGTAGGCTCCCAATCCACTTCGGTAGCACCACCAGTCTCGGACATGATCTTATGCAGAGGAATCTCAGCGTAGCAACACGAGATAGCCACTCGGGAAGATGCTCCATTTTCAAGGCTTTGTAGATCGTCAGGCACCGGAGGCTATTAAGGCCTTGCAATTCCGTCACGACGTTTTCCAGCACATCCTTGGATAGATCGAGCGCCTTGCTGTTCCAGATGGAAAGTGTTTCCAGCTTCTCGAGATGACCGATTCCCGGCATGAAAGAGCCCAGTGAAGGGCAGCTCCCAATGTGAAGTTCATTGATTGTTGTAAGATCTCGCAACCATTCCTCCGGCAAGTGGTCGAGAAACTTGATATTCTCCAGACGTAAAGTCTTTAGGTTAGGAAGTTGACAAGGATGCCTGAATATCGCTTCGCTTACATTCACCAGAGTCAGCTTCATGAGACGTGGGATCATTGGCAGGGAATTCAACTTAGGACAATCCTTGATGCATAATGACGAGAGGTTGCTGAAAGGGTCCACATCATTTGCATCCTCGCTTCGTCCTGAACCTGACTCCATATGCTCGAGATCTGGCAGCCCTTGAATTGTCAACTTCTTTAGATGAGGCAGATGGTCAAATAGGGGCAGATACATGCAATTTTCGCATCCAATCAGCGCTATCTCAACTAGATTTGGCAAGAGAGTTGAGAGTCGAGTCATCCATTGAGGATACTGGGTACCCCCGTAGTTGTGGATTCTCAGTCCTTTCAGATTCCGGTGTGGCTGGAGCTTCTCTAATAACGATGCATCTGTCGGTAGATTCATGAATCGTAGTTCAACAGACTCTAAATAAGTTTTCTTGTCCAGCAATCCTTCCGATCCTTCGTTCGTGAGCTCTTCATCGTACCAGCCCAGGTTTCTGATTTCGAGGCTTCCTCTGAGATCGTTCAGCTTACAAAGATCAGTGAGGCCAGTGGAATCAGCTTTTTGGCTTGAATCATCAGGAAGCAAGATGAAGTCGGTGAGTATGTTGAGGCATTTCAAGCAGCCGTCGATGTAGAGATGCCTGAGAGCGAACAAGTTATTCATTTCACGGGGCAATTCCGTGAGGGAAGAGCAACCCGAGAGTTTGAGGGTCTGCAAGTTCAGCAGTCCGGTGATCGCTGGAGGAAGCATTTGGAGCGTGCTGTTGCCAGAGAGATCGAGGTATCTCAGATGCTTCAGCTTCCAAACACCTTTCGGCAACACATCTGACTTCACATCATGGAGATCCAACACATGCATGCCGTTTCTCTTGGGCTTTAGTTTGGGGATGATATGGCAGGTTATTTCCTCCAGTTTGGTACGGTCATCCTGGAAATGAAGTAAGGTTCGTAGCTTGTCGTATGGGAAATCGCCGTGCCATAGAGGTATCTCAAAATCTATACTTGATCGATGTCGAGCAGGTCGTTGCGCATGGTAATCCATCATTAACTCAAAAGAGTAAGCCAGACACTCCAAACTAGCAATGGAAGGAGCCAATTCTTGGGCATGGGGATGCAGAGTGACAGATTTTACCTTCCCAAAAATATCGAATTTCTTAACTTGGAACAGCTCTTCCCGGAGCAAGACACCCAAGTAATGGTTGGCCATATCCTCCACTGGCAGACGGTCATCTTCGTCATGGTTGTTGTGGATTAATCCAAGGGAGATCCAGAGCTCGGCCAGTGTATGAGGGTTGATCGGGTGACCACTTGGGAACAAGGAACAGAGGGCGAAGCACTGTTTAATCGTTGGGGGAAGATTGTCGCACCTCTTCGTTGCTGGACTTGTTAAATAACCGTATGGATAACCTCCACCTAGCAAAAGAGAGAATGCATGATCTGGAGAATCACGTAGCATGTTAAGAAGACGTGTCCAATCCTCAACAGCAGGAGGTTGGAGGGACAAGTAACCTCCCACTGCCTTCATCATCCTCGGATTCCCCCTGCATTTATCAATTATATCTCCCGCGATTTTAAGGATTGCAGGGTTGTTGAATAAATTATGATATCCCTCCCTTCCCTGGGAAGCTGTTTCCCTTAGTAATATGACAGCGTCTTCCCGATCCATCCTTTCAATATAATCACCACGAACACGAGACCCCAGGTTGGGAACTGGCAACTCTGAACTGTCTGAAATAATCGTCAGGATTTTGCTCCCACTGGCAACTCCTCCCTCCAGCAAACTCCTGAAGCTTAACCACCGCTCTGAAACCCATTCTATGACATGTATATGGTCGAGAACGAAGAGGTACCTCTTGGTATCATCGAGAAGCCTCACTAACAGATGAATTGACTGCTCACATCCAAACACCTCCCCCTCTTCCTCATCTTCCTCTTCCCTTAGACTACCTATGATTTCCTGTGCCACCCTGTTCGTGCAAAAGGGAGCAGACACATTCACCCAGATTTTAACATCAAAATACCCACTCACCCTTAAATCCTTCATCACCTCCTGAACAAGTGCGTTTTTCCCACACCCCCACTTGCCACATACTACCACAACGGAATTACCTTCCGAGCCCCCATCCAACAGGAACCTGATAAGCTGTCCCTTCTCGTTGACTCTCCCGACGAACGGGATCTCGCGCGCTTCCAGGACCTCCTGAACCTCGGCCGGAATGCTACGGATGATGCTGATAAGTGGATCTGTCAGACCTCGAAGGCGCCTTGCGATGGCCCGAAGCTCCCGGCGCATCCTCCATCCGAACCAACCACTTTCTACGTGCCGGAAGAGGCGGCGTAGCTTTCCATCCAGCAGCCGTAAGGGTTCCTCCAAGGACAGATCCTCGAGCAGGTCCTCCGAGTCATAAACAGCATCCTTGAGCTTTGCAACCCATTCCTGCAGCTCTAAACTACGCCCATACTTCCTTTCTGCCTCGGGCAAGACCCCCTGAATGGAAGACAAGAGGTCGTGGATCTCTTGGAGTTGAGGTTCAACTCCCCATTGAGGACCGAGCCTCAACTCCCCATTGAGGACCGAGCATCGTGATGGAGCCTTCTTCGCTCAAACTCCGAAGCAAGTCGTCAACCGGGACAGCCACCACAGCTGCAGCCATTTCTCCGGTCGTCTCAGTATCTGGAGCATCAACTTGTAATCAATCATAAGCTCAAGAATTCTTTTTTTTTTATGAGATTTCGCCAGCTAATCGTATCTTCATTTCTCGATTACTACCCACGTCCTCGTCTTCTGTTCTCACCTTAATCTTCAGGGACACACATTTTAATCATTTTTTAAATGAAGCCCGAACCCAAATCACATGGATTTGGGCGTTTACTTTGTCAAGTTAAATTTTAATCTTGAGTAATAAATTAAAATAATATTTCCTTCTTTTCATTTTTGCTTAAAATCATTTTAAGCACTTTCAATTTCATCAAAACCATCTGAGTTGATGCCCAGCAGCATCATGAAAAGGACGATTAACTCCCTCTCTTTCTAGAGGTTCCTCTTCTTTCTCGTCGGTTGGAGTTTAATAAAGGGGTACACCATTCTTCGTCCCTTCGTCGACCGTCCGATGTTTCTTAGATGATCGACGAGATTGATCGGCTCTTCGAGTTATGGGCCAATGATTAAGTGAGATTTGAAATAATTTTCATGAATTCGGCCACCAAGTTAAACCAAATTGTTAACCTGATTTTGATGATGAATTTAAGCAACGCGTGACTGATGGTCAGCAGTAATATTTCATGAGTTGCGTGTTTAACTCTAGTGATGAGCTTGAGCCATGTGTTGCTGAATCATAGCTAGTAACTGTTATATGCTACAGTGAGTTGTTGCTGTGATATTACGAATACATATTGAAAATATGGAAACAAATTTTCAATACCCACGTTTAATTTTGGGTTATCTCAGATCATTCGTCTGAGTGTCCAAATTGTGTTCACATAAAGATCAATCATGCCATCTGGTCATGATTGTGTTCACGATCCAAATAGATAGGGCTTACAGAAGGTTCAGACATATAAGATCCGTCGGGCTTCTGTAAATGGAAATAAGATAATCTTTGTTTCCATAAGTGGTTGGCAGACCTTCTGGATACAGACAGGTGTAAGATGCGTCTATATTCAGATGGGTTCCTTTACCATGATTCATAACGAATCTGGACGTATTTAGATGCAAGATGAAGTACAAATTGACTGTTGGATTGTTCCACATCAATCAGCAGAACATTGCATTAGTGATTTCCATATATAAAGTAATTTCTTTCCTTAAAGAGAGTAGATCAACTCACATGAAAATAAATAGTAATAAAAATGATTTAGAACCATTTTAATTAATATGAAATACCATATGAATGAGGTGATAAATTTAAATTTATCAGCCATTTGGGATGTGCGACTGGGTGATTTCGGCTATGAAGTGACAAAGAGCTGGTAGAAGTAGCATTAAAAGTATATTCTATTTATTTAATTTCATTAAATAAAATACTCTATATTTTTATTTTTAATTTCACCGTCTCTTCAGAGCCTGTGAAATGCTCAACGTATTTTCTTCCTTTCTTCTTCTTCCTCTGATTGAAACGAGTCATTATGCCATCCGTCTGCTACATGCCCATAATCTTCCTCCGCCGATTGAAACGAGTCGCTGAGCCATCCGTCTGCTACATGCCCATAATCTTCCTCCGCCGATTGAAACGAGTCATTGAGCCATCCGTCTGCTACATGCCCATGTTCTTCTGGTTCTTCCTGTCTCAATTGACTCTCCAGGAGTGGGCATCCAACAACTGTGAGTTTCTTTGGGTATAAGCTTTTGAATTCATGTATACCTTCAGGCAATGATGCTACCCTAGGGCAGTGAATCAGTTCGAGCAGTTTCAACGATCGTAGGCTCCCAATCCACTCGAGTAGCACCAGTCTCGGACATGATCTTATGCAGAGGAATCTCAGAGTAGCAACATGTGATAGCCACTCGGGAAGATGCTCCATTTTAGAGGCCTTGTAGATCGTTAGGCTATGGAGGCTTTTAAGGCCTTGCAGTTCTGTCACGGTGTTGCCCTGCTCATCCATAGACAGATCAAGCTCCTTACAGTTCCAGACGGAGAGTGTTTCCCGCGTTCCGAGCTGACTGATTCCCGGCATGAAAGAGACTAGAGAATGGCAGTTCCCAATGTGAAGTTCCTTGAGACTGGTAAGACCTCAAAGCCATTCCCCCGTCAAGGGATCGAGAAGCTCAATGTTTTCCAGCCGTAAAGTCTTTAGGTTAGGAAGTTGACAAGGATGCCTGAGTAACTCTTCACTTACATTCACCAGAGTCAGCTTCAAGAGATGTGGGATCATTGGCAGGGAGTTCAACTTGATGCAGTCCTTGATGCATAATGAAGAGAGGTTTCTAAAGGGCTGTGCACCATCGGCATCCTCCGGCAGGCTTTGTCCCGAACCTGACTCCATATGTTCGAGATCTGGCAGCCCCTGAATTGTCAACTTCTTCAGACAAGGTAGATGGCAAATCAGGGGGAGGTACATGCAATTTTCGCATCCGATCAGCGCAATCTCAACTAGATTTGGCAAGTGAGTCGAGAGTCGCACCATCCACTCGGGAAACTGGGAACCCCCGTAGCCATAGATTCTCAGTCCTTTCAGATTCGGGTGCGGCTGGAGTTTCTCTAATAACGATATATCTGTTGGTAGATTCATGAATCGTAGTTCAACAGACTCTAAATAACTTTTCTTATCCAGCAATCCTTCCGATCCTTCGTCCATGAGTTCTTCATCGTAACAGCACAGGTTTCTGATTTTGAGGCTTCCTCTGAGATCTTTCAGCTTACAAAGATCAGTGAGGCCAGCAGAATCAGCTTTTTTGCTTGAATCATCAGGAGGCAAGATGAAGTCGGTGAGTATGTTGAGGCATTTCAAGTCGCAAAGTCCCCTTGGAATGAGAGACAATTTCCAGCAGCCGTCGATGTAGAGATGCCTGAGAGCGGACAAGTTATTCATTTCACGGGGCAATTCCATGAGAGAATAGCAACCTGAGAGCTTGAGGGTCTGCAAGTTCAGCAGTCCGGTAATCGTTGGAGGAAGCATTTGGAGCGTGCTGTTGCCAGAGAGATCGAGGTATCTCAGATGCTTCAGCTTCCAAACACCTTCCGGCAACACATCTGCCTTCACATCATGGAGATCCAACACACGCACGCCGTTTCTCTTGGGGTTTAGTCTGCGAATGAGATGGAGGTATACTTCCTCTAGTTTGTTACGGAGTTCCTCAAAATGAAGAAAGGTTCGCAGCTTGTGATTTGGGAAACCATCGGGCCATATAGGTATCTCATAATCTATAATTGATCCATGTCGAGCATATTTTCGCACAAAGTAATCCGCCGGTAAATAAATACTGTAAGCCTCACACTCCCAACCAGCGATGGCAGGAGCCAATTCTTGGGTATGGGGATGTAGAGTGACAGATTTTACCTTCCCAAAAATATCGGATTTCTTAACTCGGAATAGCTCTTCCCGGAGCAGTACATCCAAGTAATGGTAGGCGATATCCTCCAATGGACGACGGTCATCTCGGTCATGGTCATTGTTGATAAATCCAAGGGAGATCCAGAGCTGGGCCAGGGTGTGAGGGTTGATGGGGTGACCTCTTGGGAACAAGTAACAGAGGGCGAAGCACTGTTTAATCCTTGGGGCAAGATTGTTGTAACTCTTCCCTATCTGACTTGTTAAATCAGCGTACGGATAACCTCCACGAAGCAAACGAGAGCTTGCTAGATATCCAAGTAGCACGTTAAGAAGACGTGTCCAATCCTCAACAGCAGGAGGTTGGAGGGAAAGTAACCTCCCACTGCCTTCATCATCCTCGGATTCCCGTTGCATTTATCAATAATATCTCCCGCGATTTTAAGGATTGCAGAGTTGTTGAATAAATTATGATCTCCCTCCCTTCCCTGGAAAGCTGTTTCCCTTAGTAGTACGAGAGCGTCTTCCCAATCCATCCTTCCAATATCAACACGACGAGTAAGGGAGGACCACAGGTTCGGAATTTTTAACTGACGAACGAAGAGGATTTTGCTCTGACGGGGAACTCCTCCTCCCTCCAGCAAACTCCTGAAGTTTATCCACCATCCCGCTGAAACCCAATCTGGGATGGGCATATTGTCGAGAATGAAGAGGTACCTCTTGCTATCATCGAGAAGCCTCGCTAACAGTTTAAGTGAGTGCTCCCGTCCAAACACCTCCCCCTCTTCGTCATCTTCCTCTTCCTTTAGACTACCTATGATTTCCTGTGCCACCCTGTTCGTGTCAAAGGGAGCAGCAGACACATTCACCCAGATTTTAACATCAAAATACCCACTCACCCCCGAATCCTTCATCACCTCCTGAACAAGTGCGGTTTTCCCACACCCCCTATCGCCATATACTTCCACAACGGAATTAAATATCGAGCCTCCATCCAACAGGAGCCTGATAATCTCTCCCTTCTCGTTGACTCTCCCGACGAACGGGATCTCGCGTGCTTCCAGGACATCCTGAACCTCGGCCGGAATGCTACGGATGAAGCCGATGAGTGGATCTGTCAGACCTCGAAGGCGCGCTGCGATGGCCCGAAGCTCCCGGCGCATCCTCCATCCGAACCAACAACTTTCTACGTGCCGAAAGAGGCGGCGTAGCTTTCCATCCTGCAGCCGTAAGGGTTCCTCCAAGGACAGATCCTCGAGCAGGTCCTCCGCGTCATAAACGACATCCTTGAGCTCTTTAACCATATCCTGCAGCTCTAAGCTATACGGGAACTTCCTTTCTGCCTCGGGCAAGACCCCCTGAACAGAAGACAAGAGGTCGTGGATCTCTCGGAGTTGAGCTTCAACTCCCCATTGAGGACCGAGCATCGTGATGGAGCCTTCTTCGCTCAAACTCCGAAGCAAGTCGTCAACCAAGACAGTCGCCACAGCTGCAGCCATTTCTCCGGTCGTCTCAGTTGGGTGGGATGAAGAGAAGCCAGTAGGGGGGTTGTTCTCTTGGTCCCATTTATATATATTTATTTGAAACTGAAGAAGGAGAAAGAAGAAGCCCAACTTACCTAACGATTCTAGCAAAAGTGATAATTAATATGACTCGGAACAAAAGACTTGAGAATTAGACCCAACAACTAAATTATCGATTGAGATCAGGGGGTTGTTCTCTTGCTCCCATATGTATTTACCTAAAGCAGTTTTGGATTCTAGCAAAAATGATAATTAATGACTCGAAACAAAAGACTTAGAGAAGTAGACCCAACACCCAAACGTATAAATTATCCAACCCCCCCATCTTTAGCAACGTTGACGAAACTCTGATGAACTTTAAAAAAAAAAGTCTCAACCCAGATGAGATCTGGAGCATCAACTTGTAAACGATCATAAGCTCAAGAATTCTTTTTTTATGAGATTTCCCCAGCTAATCGTATCTTCGCTCAACAATTCTTTTTTTATGAGATTTCGCCAGCTAATCGTACCTTCATTTCTCGATTACTACCCACGTCCTCGGCTTCTGTTCTCACCTTAATCTTCAGGGACACATATTTTAACCATTTTTTAATTGAAGCCCGAACCCAAATCACATGGATTTGGGCGTTTACTTTGTCAAGTTAAATTTTAATCTTGAGTAATAAATTAAAATAATATTTCCTTTCTTTTCATTTTTTAAAATCATTTTAAGCACTTTCAATTTCATCAAAACCATCTGAGTCGATGCCCAGCAGCATCATGAAAAGGACGGTTCACTCCCTCTCTCTCTGGAGGTCTGTCCGTCATCTTTCTCGTCGGTTGGAGTTTAATAAAGGTGTACACCATTCTTCGTCCCTTCATTGTCGACCGTCCGATGTTTCTTAGATGATCGACGAGATTGATCGGCTCTTCGAGTTATGGGCCAATGATTAAGCGAGATTTGAAATAATTTTCATGAATTCGGCCGCCAAGTTAAACCAAATGAAAGAAAAAATCTTTTTAAATAGATTTGAAGTCGTGCTTTGAAAGTTACGAGGGAGTGTTAGTATAAATATTATTTTGTAGAGTTTTAGTCATATAAATTACTATAAAAAGTCTCGAAAACTTAAGTTGTACATCTCTCTTTCCTCGGTATTTTGTAGTATCGTACTTCGTGTTCTTTGATAATCGAGCATTTTACTATGTAAATTTTCCGCTTGTTGTCATTTTTACGTTTACGTAGGTATAATAAATCGGATTTTCGAATACGAGACCTTATCTTCTAACTACATCCCGAAAATTAGTCAAGATATTTCATAATCCAGAGAGTTAATAAAAGACGAGTAGAATGTTATAAAACAAAAGGTAACGGATTGTCTTCAGAAATGAATTATAATTAGGTTGTGACAGTGGAAGGGTTAAAAAAATGATAATTAATCATGAAAAGCCAAAGAGTATCCCAATAATCGAGCTTAAGGAGAAAGGAGAAGGAGAAGAAGATGGATGGACCGAGACCGGAGGAAGACATGTCACCGATGCAGATGACAATGGAAGAGACGAAGAAGTCCCCGGAGGATTCCCTCACCCAATGGATCAACGAATTCAAGTTAGTGGAGGAATCCCTTACCATGGGAGGAACCTCCCTCCGCCCCAAATTCACCCTCCTCTGCCGCCGTCTCGCCTCCGCCAGGCGCACCCTCCGCACCCTCTCCATGCTGTGAACGGATGTCCTTGGAATCTGCAGGTGAACAGAATGGAGAAAATAGAAAGAAGAAGAGATGGGAGGAACATGGGCCATGTGTAGGCTTCGTTAGTTAAGAAGGCTTGTAAATAGAATTTGTGTCTTAGCCCATTATCTATAATGATATATATGTAACTAGTTACAGTTTGGAGGGTTCTAACAGAAATAACAGAAGTGGTTCATCTGTTCTTAATTTTCCAGAAGTCCTCTCTGTAACTGCTCCTCCGGTGGAGTGTTTGTTGCTTCCGGTAGAGTCGTCGGACTTGCTCGCATGGTATCAGAGCTTCAGGAAGACAAGAATGGGAGATCTGACTCACGGCAGAGCATTTGTGGAGTTGGATCCTTCCTCGCCCTTCTTTGTAAGTCCGGCTGATAGTCAAATGGCAGTACTAGTTACGCCTGAGTTGGTAGAAGGTAATTACATGGCTTGGAGTAGGATGTTCTTGGTTGCATTGTCGATTCGCAACAAGATTGGGTTTGTGGATGGTTCGATTACTAAACCAGCCGAGAATGATCCGTTATTTGTTGCTTGGAAAAGGTGCGATGATTTAGTTAGAACCTGGATATACAAGTCAGTCTCGGTTTCGATTGCTGCTACAGTCTTCTTTCTAGAATCGGCGAAAGAGATATGGGAGGAGTTGAAAGAAAGGTTCGCGGAACCTGATGACTCTAGAATCTGCCAACTGCAAATGCAGTTTCATAATCTGATTCAAGGTTCAAATCCTGTGACAACGTATTATAGTGAGCTGCTAACGATCTTAAGAGAAATCAAGTTGTTTAGACCCTTACCTCAATGCTTATGCAATGGTTGTAAATGTGATTGGGTAAGGATTTCGGCTGAACAACATCAAAAGGATATGCTTTTCAAGTTTTTGAATGGACTAAATGAGGAATTTGCTGGGTTGAGATCACAAATCCTAATGAGGAAACCTTTGCCCACTCTTGGTGAAGCATATAACATACTACAGCGGGAAGAAATGCAGAAGGGACTCAAGAAGAGTATGCATCATACAGCTGAAGGTTTGGCTATGACAGTAAATTCGGACAGATCTCAATTTGTGGACAGAAGAAGAGGAAAATTTGATGTGATTTGTGATCACTGCGGAAGAAGAGGGCATCTGAAGGAGAAGTGCTATCAACTAATTGGGTTTCCTACTGGACTTTCTGGTGGCAATAGAGGTGGACGAGGCAGAGGAACCCGTTTTGTTTCAACTAGAAGAGTTAATCAACTCAATGTGGCAGAGCAGACTAAACAACAGGAGGGCTTAGTGATGGCTTCTGAGTTGGGTCTTTCAAAGCAGCAGGTTCAGAAATTAATGGCCATTCTTAAAGAAGATCAGTCTGGTGTCTTGGGTGAATCGTCTACTTCCTCTGTTTCTCTTCTTGAAAATCAAGCAGGCAAGAATTCTTTGGTTCGAGCACTTTCTGCTCATAATAAAACTTTCGTTTCTAAACTTTGGATTGTGGACACAGGTGCTACAGACCATATAGTGGCAGATTTATCTTTGCTGACGAATGTTAAGCAATTTTCTGTTTCTTTAAAAATACAGCTTCCCAATAATTCCTTTGTTTTAGCCACACATACTGGTCTGTGTCATTTGAATAAGCACTTATGTTTACAAAATGTCTTGTTCGTTCCAAATTTCAAGTTCAATCTTATTTCAGCTAGCAAACTTGCTTTGCACAACAAGGTTTGTTTGATATTTCTTAAAGAATTTTGCTTTATCCAGGACTTGCAAAGCTCGATGACGATTGGATTGGCTAAGCAAAAAGATGGGCTCTATATGATGGAAGAGATTAAGGGTACTGATGATCCTACAGACTGTTGCTTGTCATTTTCTAGTCATAAGCGCATTAGTAAAGTGTTTCAAATCATGTATTCTCAGAAAAATTTGATCTGTGGCATTCAAGGCTTGGGCATGCATCAATAGAAAAGCTGAGAGTGTTGAATAAGATGGATGTTTCCATTTCTTTCATTCCGGATAATGTTTGTACTTCTTGTCATGAATCAAAACAAAGACGATTGTCTTTTCCATTAAGTTCCTCTACTAGTTCAGCACCTTTCGTGTCTCTTATACACATCTAGATGTGTATAAGAGACAGCTCTGGTGTTCTGTCCGTCATCTTTGTCGTTGGTTGGAGTTTAATAACGGTGTACACCATTCTTCGTCCCTTCGTTGTCGACCGTCCGATGTTTCTTAGATGATCGACGAGATTGATCGGCTCTTCGAGTTATGGGCCAATGATTAAGCGAGATTTGAAATAATTTTCATGAATTCGGC
>JARUPW010000175.1:149337-314221 GCA_029817735.1 Melastoma sanguineum | reverse complement strand
AGTACAGAAAGTCTAGAAAGCCGAAACCAAATAGGCAAGGGAAGTAGGCGCTTATGTTATAACATACTAGACGCTCTGGAAAGAGAAAGAGTTTAAAAAGGCCTGAGATCGAGGCGACCTCTGGACTGGAGAGTACAACTGGAAAACCAGTCGAAAAATTGATTTTGGGAGGAAGAAATTCCAGACCAAATCAGGCAAAAGTGTGGAAGAATTATAAGGAGTCAGTAGCTCCTTTCATTTTAGATTACACAGAAGCGAAGTGCAAACTTGAACTCTTCAAGTGGAGAGTTGGCAAAAAGACTTAAGGAAAGCCTTAGGTCTGCAGAGATGCTCCGTTCATTATAGACAACAGAACGTTTAAATGAACTGGTAACTGCGAAAAGGAAAATTACAGGCCCGACTATCCTCTAGAACAAACAAGAGTTTGTTCCTAGGGATAAATGTTTTAAAAGCCTATAATTACCCTGTGCTTTTCTGGCGAATAGATTGTGAAAAGCATGTATCTAAAAGATAGAGAGTGGTTATCACTTATTCGAATGACGGCCTCTGCAGGGAGGAATACCTCCTGGAGCAGTCTATGAATTATGTGTGGCAGCCCTCATGGGAACGGCGCAGAAAATACTGGAAGTCTTTGGTGGCTCATACAGACATCAAAGAAAAAATAGATCAAGCGCTGACGGTTGATGGTGTATTAGCAATAGTTGCTGATGCCCTTGAAACGAGAGTTCTGTGGTTTTTCATTGTCCACCGAAACTGTGGAAAAGAGCAGTCATTAACCGCTCTAGTTAAACTACAGATCTGCGATATGTGCTTGGTTTGATAAGCTACGTATGTGAATTCCAGAAGTATTATTACAATCTGGATGTAGTATCTCACAAGTCATATTGGGAACCTTTTTTTGCAAAACCTTCCAGAGCCTTGCGGAAGTGGCGCAAAAGGCCTATGAATTACTTCTGAGTGAGGAGAAGATCGTCTCGGGACTCGGAGGAAAAATTCAGGCGGTGAAGTACGCAATGCGTAAAGCATGTACTGAGCTCCAGGTAAAAGAGGCAGCTAAGAAGCTACCTTACCTAAACAAGAGCTGTTGTTCTCAGATAGAGTATGTGCCCTGGAAGATACGGATGCGATATCGCAGTAATCCAGGAGACTCTTTGAAGAGAAGGAACTTTCCTCGTAAGAGGAAGTTTGTTGGGTATAACAAAAGGAAAATTTGGGCCCAAGAAGGACGTCCAGCGTAAGCAAAGAGGAAGTCCTGCTTACAAACCAAGAAGGTTTGTGAGGAGAAGGGATAAACCTGAAGGATAAAGATAGGATTGATGCCTTTAAGAGAAAGAATGGCAGAGAGCCTAAATGTCCTAAAGGGAAACCTTTGAGCAGCTGTAATTGCTGCTGTTTGTGGTTCAAAAGACCACAAAGCGGATAGTTGTCCTAAGAAGAACCAAAGGAGAGAAAGACTCCGTATGGTCTTCCTGGATGACAGGAGTCATGAGGAAGAAGTCCTTGCTTATGAACCAATCGACGAGCAAGAGATTTCCGACTTAGACTCGGAAGTAGAATCAAGTTTACGAGGTAGTATCTGATTATGATACAGACTCGAAGAAGATTCTGATCTTTGGAATGGCACCTGTTCATGATGAGAGCAGTGCAAAAACGAAGAATGGTGATAGTGGTTCCATTGAAGCATCGATCAGGTACTGGAAGATCCCACCAGTACGAGGATCCATCCCAGTCGGTACTGGAATGGAGGTTGCTAATGTTATGGTGAGGAGTCTATAATGTATCGAGATTTAATTTTAGATCGATAATAGATATCTTCACAAACAGAAGCAACGGCTCAAGTTACAAGCACGGAACTTGAGACGATGGATATACCTTTACTCAACGTACAACGCAATTAGGGAAACCATGCAACGTGCGAGAGGTGTATATAACATATACATATAGGGTTAATCCAGATAGGACTAATTCCGCTGTTTCATTTTACCAGCAGAATAGTCCTGTGGTAGCAGCCGTGATTGATAAACGTTGGCGAGAGTTTAAGAGATCAGCTGATATCAGGAATACAGGCCAACCTAGCGCATGGCCCGTATGGTTCCAGGTCCATCCAAATTTCATGATGGCCCTGAACGATCGCTGTTTTTGGAATTCATTAACCTTAAGAATTTAAATCAAATGAATATGGACAGAAATGAATTCCCAGGCCAAGTTTTTGGCGTATCACACTAGAGTGATTTACCGATTGGTAAATACCACTAGTCCTGGTGTGAGGAACATCTCAAGCTTACTGAGTTTTGTCGAAGAAGGTCATAATAACTACCAACAGTTTCACAGGCGAGAGGTAAACCCATTAGAGTTAACCTGGCCAAGAAACTGGTTATGACTGAACCTGGTAAGTAGCTCTAGGCCGATTAGTGCGGCCAATATCCGACAAAGAGGTATGAGATTACTTTAATGTTGGTGAACCGTCTAGAGACAGTTTTAGAGCTTGATAGACAATTGCCTATGCTTAGCGAAAGAGCTGACAGGCATTTGCCTGTGAGGATGCCACTCCTGAGAGAGCCGCTCAATAGAGCGCCCTCTGAAGTCTCTTCAAGAGCTAGCGATGTGGGAGAGGACGTAATAGTCTCTCGACCGGAGGTTGCCAGCCCCTGAATGGTTAGCTGAGTTAAAACATCGTTTATACTCTTGCTCATTCCAAAGGGAGACAATCTAGTCTCTGGAACGAACTCCAACCGTGATGGAGTCCCAGAAGGATTCCCCGAGGATTTTCCTTCTCCAGCCATTCAGAAAATCTTTTCTATGAGCCTTGATGGATATTTTCGAAAATGGGTCAAAATTTAGGATATATGGTGATATTATCTAAACCTTAGGATAGATTGGAAAAATTTTGTAACTTTGGGATATATTTGATAAAGTGCCCTAAAATTTATATGTTACGAGAAAAGATATAGATTTTATATAAAAATCTTCAATCAGTCTCAAGAAGATCTGATGTATTGAAGAGCTCTCGAGATCTTTTATTTAATATAAATATTATCTAAAGTGAAAATATATTAAAATATATTTTCAGCAAATCAGATTATCTTTGGCTAAATATATTAAAATATATTTAGTCAGATTCTCCCCAAATTAAGGAACAGCCCAAACAATTTGATAAAATGGAGGATGTGCGTGAAGATCAGAAATCGCCAAATAGAACTTGGATCGTCTAAAGACGTTCTATAAAAACCCCAGTTGAACCACGCACAAACACACACAACAACTCAAACACAAACTCAAGTATTTTATCTTTTTACTTTTCCGGTTACCTTTCTCCTTCAACCTCAGGGACGTGCATTAAATTCCGTCGTTGTTGACACACCTCCGTCCATCCTCTGCATTGTACATTAAATTCCGTAGCTGCTGACCTGTCGCCACTTCGACTCCTCCCTTGGACTTCGTGCAATAAATTCCGACGTCGAGCTCCACCCTCGGTGCCGTCGCATTAAATTATGGTGCTGTTGATCACCTCCTCCGCTCCACAAGGGTGAATTCTAGCAAAGGGGTTTGCCTTGACCGCCACTCGTCCAGCCCCAACCTTCGTGAAGCGTCACAAGGCCTTTCTTGTTGTTTCCCGTTCAAGTCATGTCTATAAGTGTAACGTTGTAAACTTGATAGCGTCGTATTAAATTCCGGTGTCTTGCCTACTTGTTATAGTTGTATTCATTTACTTTGCGGTGTACAGCACCAAATGCTGTAAATTCAGTACAATCGTATTGAATTCTGGTATTTCCGGTATTGCGTTTACTTTCACTTTACGGCGACCACATTCACTGTAAAATTCAACACGTGTTATGGGGAACAACTTTTCCGCGCCAACATCAATGGATGATTTCCCCGTCGATTAGAGTCGATAGAGGATTCTCCCCGGAGAAAATCTGATTCCATGGAACAAATCTAACTTGGAAAATTCTCTAGGAGAGACTCGATGGAGATTTTTCCCGGTTGATGGAGAAAATCTAATCCAGTCTTGATAGGAGATTCTCCCCGTCGATGGAGAATTCCTGGAGATAACTTTGTGGATAAGATTTTACAGGTGAAGATTTAGAACGTGCGGAAATTGAAGATGTGATCAAAGAATTTACACACATGCGTCGAAGCCAAGTGACAATGAACCGCCAACCAAGATTCTCTATATATAGCTTTGTTCTTTTAGGTAAAAGGGACAAGTAAAAGACATTTCAGACACTTTTGTCTTAGTTTTAGGTAGAAAATCTTAGGCAATCTCCTTGTAAGCGTCTTTGTAATCAAATTCATCAATAGAAATCTTCCATCCTCCCTTTTCTTCTCTCTTTTTCTTCTTGAACCCGATGGGTTCGTCACGATTTTATCGCAAGGTGTTGCGGTTTCCACCTAAAACAATCACACGGAGTGATGAAAACTGCATTAAACCTTTCATAACTAGAGCCACACAAAGTCGACGGTTCTGATCCTAAACCTCTCTTCTTAAGTCACGGTCATCGCTTCCATGGAAGATTCTCTTTCTTAAAGCATCTGGATCGACAACGCGTCCTTCAAAATCCAGGAAAGTGGCCCACTACAACTCAAAGCGTTGAGAAATACAGGGTTTTAATAAACAAGTACAACAAAAGGTACCACAAATATCGAAGGAAATGCTGATTACACCAAGGAACTTACAACCATGGCAAAGAAACTGGAAGTGTTGATGACAAGGACAACAATTACATCCACGACAACTCCATGTATGGGAAACTGCCGAGGGGGTGTTGGCGATCGGATGCTTGAAGGGTAAAAAAAAACGGCGGACACGATTACCGCGACCTCCTTTGCTAAAGACCAACTTGGAAACGTGACGGTGGACGTGTGGCAACTTAACAGAATGTAGGAAGCGAAGAAGGAAAAGCAGTTGCGATCATTTTTTAACTTATGAATGACTGTACCTCGACTTGGGGCATTTCGAATCCTTTTATATGTTTATTTTAACCACGGATGATCGGAGAAGTGGGTTAATCAGATCGGTGATATTTTCGCATTAAGGTAGTTCCCTCCTTTGCAAGAACATATATGTCGATCGTGTCTAGATAAAAGTCTTAATTGCTCTGTTGCTTCCGGTTCCCATGTAGAAAGGCCAACCCTTCGGGCGCTCCAATTGCTATCTTAATTAGCGATGAGCATTCGGACCGGACTCGGATATTCGAGTCTGAATTTTATCCGAGTCCGAAATTCCGAATTCTAATATTTGAAGTCCGAGTCCGATTCCGAATTTAAAAAATTCCGAACTAATTCGGACTCGGAATTCGGATAATCCGAAATTCCGAAATTTCAATCTTCAATCCAAAACTATCCATTTCTAACACTTCAAAAACTAGTTTAAAATTACTTGTCCACATAGGATTAAGAAAGATTCTCGTGACATAATGATAATAATAGTAAATTTAGATAAAAAAAGAGCAAGGGATATGCCTATCTTCTATAAATCTTCATTCTTGAATCCTTGAAATGTCATCAAACTTCAAATACGCTTTCATACCCATCTTTTCAAAATCTACAATTCAAATTAAGTTATGTTAGTCACAAAAATAATACCAAAAGTCTAAAACTGTAACTTTTGACAAAACATACTAAAAATATGAACATTACCATCTTCGAGTTTTTCAATGTCGTCTGTATCTTCTTCAATATCAATAGGTGAATAAGAATCTCGAAGCCAATCTTGAGTGCATAAGAGTGATTCCACAATTCTAGGAGATAATGAACTTCGAAATGAATCAAGCACTCGACCTCCGGTACTAAATGAAGACTCTGAAGCAACAGTAGATATAGGAATTGATAAAATATCACGAGCCATTCGGCCGAGAATGGGAAGTCTATAACTCAATACTTTCCACCATGCTAAAATGTCAAATGACTCGATATCATCCTCCAAGTCCTCAGCCAAATACTTATCCAACTCTGACTTATTACTTTCACCATCTATTTGTTCCGCCTTCTTGAAACGATTCCTTCTTCGTCTTATCATATTCTCATCATCGTCATCATCGTCATCATCAACATCATTAACACCTCCTAATGTCACGACTTGAGAAGGAGATGATGCAAACTTGCATTTATAATCATTGTACAATTCGTAAAGTGCACTCTTCACATTTTCAAATACTTGCTCACCTTTTTCAGCTTCATACATATCTATCAAAGTAAATCTCAAGAACTTCAACTTTTGTCTTGGGTCAAGAGCTACTGCAAAGTATAACAACATGTTCATTTTTCCAGATACACCCCAATATTTGTCATACTTTGCTGCCATTTGTGATGCCATCATAGACAAATCTATATCACCACTCTCCTTCCATTTTCTAAAAAGAGCTTGAAGATTTGCAATATCATGAAAGAAAGAATGAGCACTTACAGATTTTGATCCAGAAACCTTCAAAGTCAAGTTGTAAAATCTCTTCAGAATATTTACCAACCTTTTCACAATCTCCCAATCCTCATGAGTAGGCAACACTTCACTTCCATTATCATCTCTAAGATCAAATTTCATCAAACGATCCAATTGTTCATATTTCACAAAAGCCTTTTGTAACTTTTGAGCTGCATCCAACATCTTGTAAGTAGAGTTCCATCTAGTGGGTACATCCAAACTCAACCAACCTTTATAAGTGACATCTTCCATACTCACTGCTTTTTTGAATAAAGCATATCGACCACATGAATTTTTAATGTACTTAACAACAGCTCGAACTCTTCTAATGGCATCAAATACACCATGCATACTCATGCCATCGGTAACAATGAGATTTAATATGTGAGCAACACATCTCATGTGAATGTACTTTCCTTCTAACATAAGCTTGCTCTTATGCTTTTCTCTCAAATAATTCACAGCAACTTCATTAGCACTTGCATTATCCATCGTCACTACGAACAACTTATCAATCCCCCAGTCACGTAAACATATCTCCAAAGCCTCCCCAATATCATTTCCTTTATGAGAAAAGATAGGAACAAAGCTCAACAACTTCTTTTGGAGATTCCAATCATCATCAATATAATGAGCTGTCATGCACATGTAGTTCATCTTTTGAATTGAAGTCCAAGTATCAGTAGTGATGGAAACAGATTGAGAAGACTTCCTAAAATATGCTTGTAACTTCGCTTTCTCGTTGGTAAACATCTGAAAACAATCTCGCTGAATGGTCCAACGAGATGGAATGCGAAACTTCGGGCATGCAACTTCCATGAACGATTTAAATCCTAAACCCATGACAAATTTGAACGGCAATTCATCCAATATTATCATCTTAACTAAAGCTTTTCTTACGGCCTCAGAATCAAACTTGTAAGTACCTAAAAGTCTCTCACTAGTTGCAGAGCTCAAACCAATCAATTCTAGTTGCTTATCATCCGAAGAAGCCTTACCTCGACAACTATTCAAATGATTCTTCAATGGGGCAGTTCCATTTTGCGACCCTGCTCGAATTTCCTTTTGACAATTGTGGCACCTTGCCATGACTTGACCATCTTTAAAATATCTGTCGAAATGCTTCCAATGTACTGATCTTGGCTGAATTGATTTTCTCTTCTTTGTAGCAGAACTTCCAGAAGCAATTGACTCAACAGGAGTGTCGACCATGTCCGCATCATTTTGTGAAGAAACATTCGTTGTCTCCATAACTAAATCCTAAAACAGAAAATAAACATGAATGTAGATTAGAAATCAAGTTTGAGCTTTAAACTTGCATAGAAATCAAGAAATTGGACAGCTAATTGCTTGGGATAGATCTTGTCAATAGTGATAGACTCTTTCAGATTTCTCCCACATGAAGTTTCAGCCCCATTGATTGGGAAGAAGTGATTCATGTGAAGATTGAATGAAACTTAATGATAAAGGTTTTGAGGACACACTCCTATCTCCCCAATCAGTCATCGCTCATAATCGTTATCTTATCATAATGCTGGGATGCACCTCCTTCTCTCCAAGAACATTAAATCAAATAATATATAAAAAAAACATTGCCGAAGTCCCCCAAAGTGACATGTTCATGTCAATTATGACTTACTGTTTGTTTTCCTTTGTGGGTCTGCTGTGTGGCTATGTTGTCCCGCGGCTCTCTCTTTCTCTATCTCTCTCACAGATCGCTTTCCTTCACACACACTCCCCTATGCCTCACTTGTCGTCTTTCTTCCCTCTCAATGCCTGTGTCCTTTTCCCTGACCATGAATAAAGGACTTTCGTTTGAAAGATTAAAAAACAACCCCCTCATGCCCAAAGAAAACCCAGAACCCCCCAAGTAGAGAAACACCCAGAATCAATATTTCCTCCCAACCAACAGGAATTACCCAAACTCTTCCTTTTCTGCTCATCAAAATGTAATTTTTATTACGAGAAAGTAACAAGGTTGAAGTATGGCACGGAATCGGCTCATCTGTCAAGTTATGGTTTATGTGGTTCGTGGCAATGGTAATTACACGGAGGACAAGAATGGAATCGGTACATATGAGAAAGACGAATGTATAGGACCACGAGGAAGAAGAATGCGCTTATGCAACTTAGAAGAAGATGGTGCCTTTGTTAATGGACGGAGTGCAGGATACCTACCGTTTCTCAAAGCAGAAGCAAAGTTGCAAGGAAACCGACCACACTAGAAACGAGCAATTGTGCAGCGGCTCTGGTTTGCCCGTTCTTGCTGTTGACAGGTGGCGGAGAAGATGCACTGGGCGGGCTTGGAGTCGGAGGTCACGCAGAGATGATATTGGGGAGGATGGTCTACGGTGCCCTAACCCAAATCAGAAAGAGGAAATGAATATTGGGGAGGATGGGAGGAACGATGGGTCATGGGATGTTGGAAATAAATTACAAAATGGGCATGGGCTTCTTTTTTTAATATTTTTCGGATATTCGGATATCCGAATTTTATATCTTGAAATCCGAATCCGAATCCGTTTTCGAAATATAAATTTGTAATAAATCCGAATCCGAGTCCGAAATTAAAAAATTCCGAATCCGAGTCCGAAAAAAATTCGCATATCGAACTCGGACATCGAAAATCGGATTTTTTGCTCACCCCTAATCTTAATCACTCACGTTCGACCAGGGAAGCGGCACCCGTTCCTTCATGTGAAAATGCCAGCATTTATCTTTTCTGATAAACATGAAATCAAGTAAGAGGGGATTTGAGAACATACTTCTGAGAAGATGATTCTCGAGGCTTCCTCGAGTCATGAACTCGTAGACTAGCAGCTGCGGAACATCTTCGTCGCTGCAGTAATCAATCACCGAAAATTAAAAGAGAAAATAAGAGAAACCAAAACACAATAACTTACGTCTATTACACGGGAGCGGCTAACGTCCCGTGCGTGGGACGTCCCCCGCATTGTACTAATTCCGACCCTGATTTAGTACAATGTACTAACACAAATTAGTACACTTGTTATTACTAACGATGTACTAACTACAGAGTTAGTACAATGTACTAGTGGGTACTGTTTTTGTACTAGTACAGTTAGTACAATGTACTAATGGTCACTGTTTTTATACTAGTACAGTTAGTACAATGTACAAAACTTTTTTAGTACATACAGGTGTACTAATTGGTACAAAACAGTAACAATGATTTTTAGTACAATGTACTAACCATTACTAGTACAAAAACAGTGACTAGTAGTACAATGTACTAACACTGTAGCTAGTACATCGTCAGTAATTATAAGTGTACTAATGGGTACTGTTTTTGTACTAGTACAGGTAGTACAATGTACTAATGTACACTGCTTTTGTACTAGTACAGTTAGTACATTGTACTAATGGTACTGTTTTTGTACTAGTACACTTAGTACATTGTACTAATGGTACTGTTTTTGTACTAGTACAGTTAGTACAATGTACTAATGGGTACTGTTTTTGTACTAGTACAGTTAGTACAATGTAGTAATGGTTACTGTTTTTGTACTAGTACAGTTAGTACAATGTACTAATGGTTACTGTTTTTGTACTAGTAATTGTTTGTACAATGTACAAAACTTTTTTAGTACATTTTTAGTACGTTACAGGTGTACTAATTGGTACAAAACAGTAACAGTGATTTTTAGTACATTAAACAAACCATTACTAGTACAAAAACAGTAACCATTAGTACAATGTACAAACCATTACTAGTACACCAACAGTACGATTAGTACAATGTACTAAGTGTACTAGTACAAAAGCAGTACCATTAGTACAATGTACTAACTGTACTAGTACAAAAGCAGTGTACATTAGTACATTGTACTACCTGTACTAGTACAAAAACAGTACCCATTAGTACACTTATAATTACTGACGATGTACTAGCTACAGTGTTAGTACATTGTACTACTAGTCACTGTTTTTGTACTAGTAATGGTTAGTACATTGTACTAAAAATCATTGTTACTGTTTTGTACCAATTAGTACACCTGTAATGTACTAAAAATATACTAAAAAAGTTTTGTACATTGTACTAACTGTACTAGTACAAAAACAGTGACCATTAGTACATTGTACTAACTGTACTAGTACAAAAACAGTACCCATTAGTACATTGTACAAACTGTACTAGTACATCGCTAGTAATAACAAGTGTACTAATTTGTGTTAGTACATTGTACTAAATCAGGGTCGGAATTAGTACAATGCGGGGACGTCCCACGCACGGGACGTTAGCCGCTCCCCTATTACACAGAATTTGGGTTACAATTTGAAGGCTAGAACAAAAGTTCAAAGGAAACGACAACCAAATTCCCTCTGTGGGTTGAACGAGATTGTTGTATCTTATTACAAATCAAGTTCAATTATTTATAAGACGAACGAGGTTGCTTAACCACTGTCGTCGACAACTGCCATCACGTGTTTGAATTTCAAGAGAACCGCCACAGCCATTGTTAACAAATATGTGCACATTAACTTTGGCTCTGGAGCATGATGCAATTGGTCTTCATCGACTGGACTGACTCCATTGACTCTAATGTTTCTTCGACTGAAAGGCTTCTTCTATCGAAAGATTGTTCCTTCTACTTTTATTCAACAGGCTCACTCCATAGTCCCAAAATCAGTTTAACAGTAGAGTTTCCTCAAAAACTATACTTCCCCCTGAAAACTAATTGTTACTCATGCATCCGAGCCCAGAATGATTCAATTCCATCGTTCCACCGCAAATGAGATATGGATAATCATATATTCTCTGTGTCCCTGTAGGTCGTCCAGTTTCAAGCTCTACACGACTGTGATCCCCGTCCTCAGTGTTGCCGGGCACATGTCCCTTCGTCTATCGATCCAAACCAAACCCCCCCCCCCCGAGTATGATGTCCGACCGGAAGTTTCCAGTAGCCGACTTCAGCTCTTGGAAGGTGAACCGGCGAAGATGGCACCTCGCCTTATCACTTCATCAGGCATGTTCGACGTGGATACTCCCCTGTCATTAGGAGAGGGCACATTTCACGGTTACTATCAATGAGGTTTCGCGTCTCGGTCGCTCCAAAAGACGTCCAAAATTGCAAGTCTCATCAATTCATGTTCCAGATTGAGACAAGCACATTCGTGTGAACCAAAAACCATACAAGGATTAGCCCGGATCACATCAGCTACACAGTGTCCCAAAGATAATAGTGATGAAGCTGATAAGCAGTGGGGCAATAACCACTCGCCTGCATCGTGGACAATGCAGATACAAGGTATCGAGTTGACGGGATCCCTCGAAGCAGAGGACCTCACGCCACTTGCGAGGACTGCCCAACACCTGCATCCGATCGCCTTCATGATTTCAAACTGAGTCTGCTCTTTTTTTTCCCACCCCGGATCTTCATCTCCAGAGCATGTTTTACACCCATTCCAGCAGAAGATAACTCATCCTCAAATTTAGGGAGGAGTTACAAATGAGACAAACAGGGGAGAGGCAGAGAGCAGGATAGAGCAGGGAAAAAAAGGTGAATAAGAAATGGAAGGAGTACAGAGAGAACTCTCTCTTATAGAATTACGAATTTTTAAATACTTCTCGTACAATACATCAAAAAATAATTATTTCCAGATTTGGCTGCTCTTTATAACAGAGAGAAAATGATGATGTCGGAAACTGAAAAGGAAACGTTAATGAAATGCGAGGAGGGCGTCATCGACATGCCTCAATCTACCCCGTCCAACCCAAACCCTAATCCCCAAATCAACACCAACCCATTTCGATTCTCCTCTCCGTAGGCCGGTTTCAATCCTTTTTCCCTGCGATTAGCCCTCAAAGATTCGGTTTTTTTTTGGGAGGTTGAATTTCGGGTTTCCTCGTTGCGAACCATGTCTGCAATGATCGTCTGCGGGAAAAGATCTTATTTTGAGGAACTCGGCGGCGGCACTTCTTCTTCTCATTCTTCTTCCGCGTCGTCGGCTTCTGCTTCTTCTTCCGGGGTGTCGTCCGCCACTCCGTCGGCGAAAAGGATCCGCTGCTCCCCGGTTAGGTTCTCCGCCCCCAGGCAAGGGTTGGGGGCTTTAATCGAGCAATTGGGTTTGATCTTCCCCGGGATGGATAAGGAGGTGATGGGAAATTCTCTCTTGTTGAAATTGGAAATGTTCTTGATGTTGGGTCGCGGACTTCTGTCTTGATTTTGTGTAGAATCGTCGGATGTTGCAAATCGATCGAGTTTTATTACCCTAATGTTACTGGCTTTTAGGGTGCTCGTTGAATCAGTGTTATGGTATTGGGCGAAATTGATTATGACGGGAACGAATTCTTATATAATGAAGGGATGCAGAATTGGGCATGATTAGATTATGTTTACTTCTTGCTGGGGAACCCCACTGGCCATAATGAAAAAACTGTTTTTGATTGCAAAGGTAATGCGGATGCATGAGGTCCAATTGTGCATTTGAATTGGACACAATTGATTGACCTTTCTCTGTGAATTGATTTCAGCTTCTTGAGAAGACTCTCGATGAGTGTGGAGATGATTTGGAATCAGCAATTAAACGTTTGTATGAGCTTCACTTGGGTTCGGCTGATAATCAGTTAAACTCTGCTCCAGATAGACCTGACATGGCCCTTGGAACGAGTGATACCCATGTTCAACCGCATGGTTTGTCTTTGTGCACACCTGGCATCTCTAGCACCATAACCTGCACATTTTTTTCTTAGTTTTTGGCATTCTAATTGTTCCAAAAAGAAGCAGTCAATCATCTTATTAGAATTTTCATATAAATTAATGAAGGAAGAATATTGTTGTTCTGACTTCAGATTATTGTTGCTAGTAATAGAACCGTGTTATGTATGTTCAGATGATCAGTCAGCCCTGCAAACTTCTCCTCATCTTAATGCCGAGTGGGTTGAGCTATTTGTCAGAGAAATGGCGAGTGCAACTGACATGAATGATGCCAGAGCCCGTGCAATAATGGCTCTTGAGCTGTTGGAGAAGTCCTTTCTTGCAGGAGCTTCTGGGGAAGTATCCCAGCAGGTAGGTTTCTTTTCTTTTCTTTTACAACAACGTACCTCAAGGGAGCGCTCGGATGGAAAATCCAAGTTGAAATGTTTGTATGTTTGTAGGAAAATGTTGTGCTGAAGCATCGACTAGAAGCACTGATTCAGGAGAATTCCATTCTCAAACGAGCTGTTGCAATACAACATGAGCGGCAGAAAGATTACAACGATAAATCCCAAGAGTTGGATCACTTGAGGCAACTGATCTCTCAATATCAGGAGCAGTTGAGGACCCTCGAGGTATATTCCCGATGATCAGTCTAGTGGGTGATATTGACAGAATCAAGTAGATAGATGTTTCGTTATCATTACCAGGTACAGTTTGATTTATTTTTGTGGGATCTTCAGGTGAACAATTACACCCTGACAATGCATCTGAAGCAGGCTCTGCAGGGCAACTCAATGCCGGGCCGATTCAATCCGGACATTTTCTAGCCTGCCCCTAATTATTTTTATCATCGGCAAACCCGATGTTTAAATCTTACCACAGCTCCAATGTCGAAATATTGCAGAAGGAGGACGATCTCAATCTCCATAGAAGGAAAGCCAATCAGGGGTAACTTATATAATTCGTCAGGGCGACATCTGCTCTCCATGGGTGGAATGGCTCCTCTGCTGTCCTGCATTATATGTTTTGTCATGATGAGATCCGACTGCCATTCGGTAATGTCTATAAGGGAGGTTGGGGGTGATTTAAATAGCTGAAAGGCCTTTTAGAAAAAATGGGTATCTTGTAGTCCTAGTTCTTTGTTTGTGTTATCCCTTCTCTTCTTTCATAGGACCATTTTGTTATCATACCTATTACATTATTGGAGAAGAAATAACCTTCTTTCGAGGGCAAAATTTATTACTACCTGTTCGTTTTCCTTCCCTCCGTCGTTTATTTTTAATTTTTCCCTTTTCCCATTGGGGTCAGGGGAGCGGGAACGAGGGTCGTGCGGGCTCACTGGGCCAATGTCTGGAGGTCTCCATAGGCCCAAACAATTAAGGTCCATTTTCAGCCGGCCCAAAATCAAGGAGATGCAACCCCAAGCATGGACCGGGGTGGTCGTGACAAAAAAGGGCAAGATGAGGTGGTAGTTGGGCCCAGAGTCAGGACGTGGGGCCCAATAAAAGGAAAATAAGGCCCACCAACCCATAAATTACACAGCCCCCCACTGGAACGTGCCCACTCGGGAGGGGATGATGTTTAGAAGACGAAGAAGAAGATTTTGTGGGATATGTGACATTGGACAGGCTCTACGCCCAAAAACTCAATGAACCCAGCAGTCCCCCTCCTCTTTCCCAACTCCATTTTGTCCCCCCCGCCCCCCTCTCAGGATCGCTTTATCTCATCGTTGATATGAATTTTGGGTGGGATCGTCTCATGGCTCATCCACGTCTTTCTCCAACTCACCCGTCACTTTTCCTCGGAAACCTATGGGATGCCACCACGGCAATTTAAGGACTTCAAATGTAGCCACGTCTTTTCTTCTTTAGGTGTCTTGTCTCTTGGCGCCTCTGATTGCTCGCGCGCCTCCTCACAGCTTCCAACACGACCTTAGTTTTTCCCTCAGGAAGGCCTCGGAGGTAGTAGGGGTTCGGGATGGCCAGTGAAGACAGGGAGAAGGCACCCGGGGTTGGTCTCTATTGGAAAGTTTTAATATTAGTCGTGATAATATTTCTTGATATAGCTTCAAAATTCACCTAGAAGTATTTATCATATTTATTTCTTGACTAACGATTGGCCGGCAAGGAACTTCGGGAATGGAACCGGAAAACTCCATCTCTCTTCCCGAAATGTTACATCTGGTTTTCTTTTCACTCACTGCCCCACATATGCAAAAGTGTGAGAGTGAGAGGGAAGAAAACAAAAGAGTGGGGTTACAAGGGTTTTGCCTCTTGTCTGTATTCATGCTTTGGCTTTGCTTGCTGCCATTTTACTACTGCAACTCCAACTACAACTACTGCTGCTGCTGCTACTTGGGATTTTCACCCAATCTTCATCTGTCTGTTCAAGACCTACTCTTTCCTTTTCTAAACGCTGCACATCACTTTTCTGTTTTTGTTTGGTGTCGAAAGTTTTATTTCCATACTCGATTCTGACATCCATGGCGAAATGTCTAGGCAAAGAGACTCGTTTTGAGACATATAATCTGATAACTGATGGTGGTTTAGGACTGATGATACATGGTAAGAAGATAGAGTGGCTGGTAGGATAAGATTACTAGGGAACCTCATCAAAGTCGCTATTATTGCATCATGTAATAGTTCTGCAGCGACAGCCTTGTCGATAAGGGCTTTGTTCCCTTAAATCGTTTCGGAGCCCAAAAGGGTTTAACATGAACTCGTTGCCCTACGTTTTTTTAATTTAATCAAAAAGCATGAACAGGTGGATCGGGTCGAAGGATGAGTATAAAAGTAAGGCCCAAAAGTGGAGGAAGGAAATGCTAATCGCATCCCCATCAAAACTATAGTTAAAAAGGCGAGGGCGGCCGCTTAGTATTAATGTGTGTAAGAGCTGGCTGGAAATAGTAAGCTGATCAATCAATCTGTAAGGAATCTCATAAGAACAAGGCTGGAAGAAAAATCATAGGATGGATTATCTACTTAAATAACACCGTCTTGGAACTACCACACCGCTTTTAACAGCCAAAAACCACTAATTAATACAAAAGATTGGATTAAAAAGGAAAGTGGGTGGCCCCCTTTAGTTCCAGCTAAGAAACATTTCAAAATTAGCCCGTGACGGCCAGCCTTGGCAACAGAACCCCGACATATAACTATTTTTCGAGAGCCACAGTTCTTTCAAGTCGAGCTGTACAAGCTCATGAGAGATCTGGAGCAGAACAAAGTCGAGCCGGGTCTTTCTTTTCTTACTTCCTTTGGAGGAAGACAAGATTAAAAGATGCCTGCAAAAAGAAGGGAAACGAGGGGAGAATCTTGATCAGACTTGGAAGGGGGAGGAGGGGAGGGGCCATATACGAATTTTACAATCAATGCTTTAAACAAGACAAGACAAACAGATTTCTTTCCGAGCAGCAGTTGTCTTGGTGGGGATGGGGATGAGGGCATGTTGGTGGGGACCTTTCCTCTCCTTTTGTGCTTTTACCAGTTTTGTCTTCATTTCCATCCATCCGACTAAAATCACAACAAAACAAACATTAAGAACCCTAGCAATAAATAATGATGTCCTAACCATACACATGAGCAAATGCATTGTTGATGCCACTGATGATTGAGAACATGTGGGGGCGGGAACAACATACCCATCAGTCAGACATCAAATGGGTGTGACATCCAGCACGATTCAATGTAAAAGACAGATGAGGAGGGGGAGTTGGGTAAAAAGGAAAGGAGCAGTTGGTGTAAGAAAGAGAAAGTACCAACACGGATGTTAGATCAGATCAGTTTCTTGGGCCAATCACTTTGCATGTGCTGTTGTCTCTTTACATCAACAACAACCCCTCTTTGGCTTTTCGTGATCGCATCGGATCCCGCTCTTGTCAATCATCCCCCCCCCCCTCCTCCCCGTCCTTCTCTTTCTCTTTCCAAAAGGACCCTGTCCGAAGCCAATTCCACGATGAAAACCATCGCGAGAAAAAGACAGCCAAAACTCGAGTTTGAGGCGACGGATGATCACTAGGGTTACCGTAAAACGTTTCAGAATGTAAGAATTCACAGGAGGAGAGATCTTGCGGGCAGGCAGGCTGATGTTCGAAGAGGGAAGGGACCGGGGTGTACTGACCCTATTTGTACCTTCCCACAGCTTTATTGAACCGCGGCCGAATAGGAGACGGGAAGGGCGAGGATTCAAGGAGGAAGAAGGGTGTCGTCCAATTCTATGCAGTTCAAGAAAGCTGTGGAAGGACACAAAGAGGGTCATGTAAAGAGATGATCAACGAAACCCTAATTCAAAGGAGGAGGGGAGATCGACAAAACTGCCAAGAACGAGGGGGGGGTTTGATTTTGGTGTTTTATGTTTGTTGTGAGTTGAATGTATGAGACGCAGCAGCACTTCATTATATAGGGGGGGGGAGGCGATGTTGGGCTGTCTACATAGTTACTGCTGTCTCTCTAGTCTTTGTTTATAATGGTCGGGATTGATTTCAGTAATTAATTTCAATAATAAAAAAGATGTTGGTTAATATAGAGTTTGGTCCCCCTCGGGATATGATCGTAGCCGTCCAAGATGGAACCACCCCTCCTGAATAATGAGCATTAGGTGAGTCTTGACTCATGTGGCAACTTTAAATGAAAGAACAAATATCTGAAATGGAGGGTATAAAATCTTAAGGAGGAGATCATCTTGACTTTAAAAAAAAAAAAAAAGTCGTCGTAGACACGGACGGCAGAGGAGCAAGTGTGGTGTTGTTGTTGGTCGTGTAATAATTTTTTTAGTGCGGTCAGGATGGAATGTCGTCCCAGATCCGACGGCCGTGGATACCCCACGCCACACCTGGATGGATATTATCATTCTCCATCTCCCTTCTCTTCTCGGATGTGAGGATGTGAAAAGAATAGTGTGCTTTGCTTTCTTAATCGTGGGGGGTAAAATTAATCAGGGGATCAAGATTATCGGGTAAAGGCTGAGAATCTCGCTTTAATAAAAGGAAGGGAGTGATTAGTGCTAATTAAAAAGGAATTGGAGACATCTTCTTTTAAAGAAAGAGGTCCAAGTGCGATGATTATGTCCTCCTAAAGCCAAAAAAAAAAAAAACATAAGAAAGGGAGAAAAGGAAAAGGTTTAGCGGCAAACTTTATTTTGGCAAAATATACGTTTATGTCCCTAACTTTTGACGAACTTTCTTTTCTGTCAACATCTTTTTTTCATATACGAAAATGTTACTAATTATGTCATCAATCTTTTTTTCTGGCCAATGTTAGACGATGTTAGCCATAATACCGAGGTGGACATAATGGAGGTCCATGTGGCAACCCCGTAGGACGTCCTACGTGGAAATGAGCAGAGACGTGGAAAGGTGTCCTTGATCCTCCTACCCAAAAAAAAAAAAGATTTTGGAACCCTAATCGGAACCCTAAGCTTTCGACCTGTACGGTTACCTCCCTGGGAAACCCACCTCGGAGATCCCACGGGAGTCGAATCCCGCCCACTATATCTTCGAGCCGACCCACCGCCAGGAGGTTCTCGTTCCGGCCTAGCAAAATGAGAAGGCAGAGGAGGAAGAAGATGTGGAGGGGACTAGGGTGGAAGATGGGTCAGAGGAGGAGAGGGAGATGAAGATGGAGACAGAGGTCCCAGGCCTGCTGCTGCGTCGGGGGATTCGGAGATTCGAGAGCCTGAATGTGAAGTTCAGCTTCTCGAATGTTAGGGAGGAGGAAGTGGGAGCAAGGGGGCCGCACGAGTCGTTGGAGAAGCGTAGGCCAGCGACGGTGAGGGAAGGGAAGGGGAAGGGGGTAAGGGAAGGGGAAGCGTAGGTCTGCTCTTTTCCACGTAGGACGTATTATGTGGGTTGCCACATGGATCTCCGTTATGTCTACATCGACATTATGCCTAACGTCGTGGTTGATGGTATAGTTAGTGACATTTTTGTATATAAAAAAAATATTGACAGAAAAAAAAGTTCGTCAAAAGTCAGATAAATAAACGTATATTTTGCATTTTATTTTTTTAAACAAAATGAAAGTGAGATCGACCCCACTTTTCTTTCCTTTTTTTTTTAATCTTTTCGAGGGTAATTACAAGAAATTTTGAACAAAAATGTTTGAAAAATGATAATGAGGCCTTCAAGGGAAGAAATCGACTGAGTTGAGGCGGAAGGCGAGGTACGGATAAATAATAAATCGTCCAGTCGATACGACCACGACCTCTTTCGCAATCAAGACCCGTTCACATGGGCGGTGGGGAGGGAGGGTCATCTGAAGTTGAAGTCGAGATTCGAGGGAACGTGTGTCGTTTATTAATAATGGGGGTGGGGGTGGGGGCGGGGACGATCCAACCCCGTTATTTCCGGGACTATGAATTCCCCCCACCCCCTTGTCACGCCTCTTCTTCAATCAATCTTTTGTACATAGAGGAAGAGGATGGTACGTTACATTCGCGGATAAATGTTTCGCGGAGTAACTTTTAAAATTAGTTGAATAATATACATAACTCGGCGTTATAAACATTAAATTTCATTTACATAACATTTGGTATTTCTAATACTGAATTCATTTTTAAAATTGGCCATTTGTAGGGAACTTGGTATTTGAATCCGAATTTTTAACACCGAATTAGAGAATTCACCTGTATTTCTAACACCGAATTGATGAATTTTGAAAGCTAATATCTTATTTTACGAAATATTTTCGTTCGAACGTTATTTTATAACAAAACTCTCTCGATGAAGGAGATGAAAAAAGATGGATGGTGTTGTTGTTGTTGTGTGATTTGTAGTTTGGTGCGTGGCGTCTGGTGTTTGCCGGTGGGTGAAAGGTGTTGGATGGACTTCTTCTTCTTCAGTTAGCTGGCGATCACTAAATTCGTGCCAATCATGTCTCTTAGTATGTGGATTTAATCCCATTTTGATGATATATAATGGTGTTGATGGTGATGGCTAATCATGGTGATTAATGGGTCCAACTCTAATAATCCTCCCTCGTTCGTGTTGGGGTCATCCTCCCTCCTCGGTGGGTGTGTGGGTGGTTGGTGGAGGGACCGCCCACATTGAATACTTATGATTTTTTATACCAAAACTCGTGCCTCATGTCTACCTTGCATTTGGCTTTTGGGGAACTCTTTGTTAATCGAGTTCGCTTTGTAATAAAAACAATGCGTCTGGCGGGGTTCGAATCAGATCAATACACTAAACGTAAACACCGCGAGTGGCCTCCCCCCCTTCCCCAACGACACGAAAGAACAGAAATTCTTCGAGATCGGGAGGGTTATGAACTGTTCAAACCTTACTACACGGCGAGAATGAAATGGTCTATGAAGGTGAAATGGGCCGTATATTGGGCTTAAAGTGGAGCTGTTTGAGAGGCCCAATAGTATTCTGAATGGGCCACGTTGTCCGAACCTTTTTGAATACATTTATTTCATAAAAAGATTAAGTCCACCTCCAATTTCCTTTTCCACACACACATCCAAATTCGAACCCGATCTTTTCTTTTTTTTTTTAAGCTTATCGACAAAATTTCCAAGTCCGAATGACATAAGATGAACCTAAAACAGAGACTCAAATCCTCGTACCCGGTTGGTCCAAGTCCAATCGAACACGAACGGATTTTATCAAAAGCCCAAAATCGGGATCGGATCTGACCCTCTCTCGCTTTCCCTAACCCTCCTACGAAAATTCTCCCCCTATCCCTTGCTTCTCCCACCCACCCAAGACCAAAAAGATCTGGTGGGAAGCCCGTCGCGATCTGGGTCGTCTCGTCTCGTCTACTCGGGTTTGCCCCATAGACCCGATCTCCATCCCCACTCCACCCCCCTCTCTCTCGGTTTTGGGTCGGTCCCCAGCAACAGTTTTCCCTCTCTCCCCCGGTAATAAAGTCCGAAACTTTTGCCCCGTTCCTCTTTTGGGTTGATTGCCCCTGGCGTTTTTTATATGGATTGCCCCATCGTTTCTGTTTCTGGGTTCTGGTTTTTGTGATCTGTTGTTGTGTTGGGGTTGGGGATTTGTAGATCTGGGAAATACCTGTCTCTTATACACATCTAGATGTGTATAAGAGACAGATTTAGGGCTTCGAAATGTACGAGTTTTTCTTTTACCTTTTGAGCCCTTAAATTTCTGGCGTTGGTCTGGCGGAAGTGGTCTGTTTCTGGGCTCGTCCTGATTCGGGGCCGAGTATGTTAGGGGAGGTCTTCTTGCAGAGAGGAGTTTGTAGGAAGTCGAATTTGGTCGTCCGGATGATTTACCTTGTCCCTATGTCATTGTTCTGTAATCTGAAGATGTTGACCGGTACGGTCAGATGTCTTGGATTCTTAAATCGGCCTGTTTTTGTCAACTGGGAGCAGGGTTTTCTTGCTTAGATGGAGCTCGCCGTGTATGAAGATGAGGACGAGTTCCGGACTCCCGAGACTCACCCGACCAAACGGAGGAAGAAGAAGTCTGTCGTTTGGGAGCATTTCACCATCGAGAACGTGAGTCCTGGAGTCCGCCGAGCATGCTGTAACCAGTGCAAGCAGAGCTTTGCGTACAGTCAGGGAACTAAGGTCGCCGGGACCAGTCACCTGAAGCGTCACATTGCCAAGGGAATCTGCCCTGGTATTTTAAGGATCCGGGATAAAAGCCATGTTTCCCCAGCTTCTGCACCGGCGAAGATTGTCTCAGATGCCCCGAAGCGGCGGTACAGGACGTCCGCGGCTCCTTATGTGCCCTTTGATCAAGATCGTTGCCGACATGAGATGGCTAAAATGATCATCATGCATGATTACCCGCTTGACATGGTGGAGCAACCCGGGTTTGTTTCTTTTGTGCAGAACCTTCAACCCCGATTTGAGTTGGTGAGCTTCAGTGCTGTCCAGGGAGACTGCATCGCGACTTTCCTCAGTGAAAAACAAGGTGTGATGAAGTTCATCGAGGGGATGCCCGGTCGCTTCTGTCTCACCGTTGACCTGTGGACTTCCAGTCAGAATTTGGGTTATCTGTTCCTCACAGGACACTTTATGGATCACGACTGGAAGATGCATCGCAGACTTCTGAATGTCGTGATGGAACCCTTTCCCGAGTCCGATACCGCATTGAGTCATGCGGTCGCTACTTGTCTCGGTGATTGGAACTTGGAGAGCAAGCTGTTTTCTATTACTTTCAATCAGGCGTCGACTCAAGCTGGCCTTGAAAATCTCAGAGCCTTCCTTGCTAACAAGAATCCAGCCATCCTAAATGGCCAGCTGTTGATTGGAAACTGTATAGCTCGTACTCTGAGTGCTGTGGCGAAGGACGCTCTGGTTGCCGGGCAAGATATTGTCCAGAAAGTGAGAAATAGTGTGAAGTATGTCAAGACTTCCGAATCGCGTGAGGAGAAGTTCGACGATCTCAGGCAACAGCTTCAAGTACCGAGCGACAAGATTCTAGTATTGGATGATCCGAATCATTGGAATACCACTTGTGAAATGCTGATTGCTGCCTGCGAGCTGAAGGAAGTCTTCTCGTGCTTGGATACCTCAGACCCGGATTACAAGGAATCCCCGTCACTGGACGTGTGGAAGCAGGCGGAGATCCTGTGCACGCACGTGAAGCCCATATACGAAGCGGCCTCCATTCTGATCACTACCGTGAGCCCCACAGCAATCACCTTCTTTCACGAGGTATGGAAAATCCAAGCAGATCTTGCTCGTGCGGTCATGAGCGAGGACCCCTTTGTGGCCGATCTCACGAGGCCGATGCTGGAAAAGATTGACAAGTATTGGAAAGATTGCTGCCTTGTGTCCGCGATGACTGTCGTCATGGATCCCCGGTTCAAGATGAAGCTTGTGGAGTTCAGCTTCACTAAAATCTTTGGCGAAGAAGCGCCAAATTATGTCAAAACTGTCGAGGATGGCATACACGAGCTGTTTCTCGAGTATGTATCGCTTCCCTTGCCACTGACGCCCACTTATGCGGAGGATGGAACTTCTGGGAACACTGCAAAGACGGATGACTCGGGTGGGCCCCTTCTGACTGACCACGGTCTGAATGATTTCGACGTTTACATCATGGAGACCAGCGGACAACACATGAAGTCGGAGCTGGATCAGTACCTGGACGAGAACCTGTCGCCACGGGTGCCGGATTTCGATGTCCTGGGGTGGTGGAAGACGAACAAGATGAAGTACCCGACTCTATCGAAGATGGCCCGAGACATCCTGTTGATCCCGGTGACGACTGTGCCGTCCGAGTCCGTGTTCGACCTGACGAACGGGGAGATGGACTGGTACAAGTGCTCGTTGCGTCCAGAGACAGTGGAAGCCCTGGTTTGCGCAAAGGACTGGTTGCAGTATGGGCCGCCTCAGGTTTCGAATGCACTGGTTAAGGTGGAGTTGTCGGGTTAGTTGTGCTTATCATTGGGACGTGTTTATCGTTAGGCTCTCTTTTTATGATAGATGTAATATCAGATGTGTAACAGCTTTGTCTTAGTGTTTGGAATAGGACTGTTGATAATGGCTGTGACTCGTTCGTGAACTGAAATTCCTAGTCTTGGCTAGTTGATCTGGTTTACTTTTGTTATCAGTGCGAGGCCCTTGATGATGCCGGAGGTCCTGTCCAGTTCCCGGCAGCTGCAATCTCTGTTCTCTCATATTTAAATATTACCAATGTTTGTATGTATTTGAAATTTATACAACTTTCTAACATGAACGGATATAGCAAAATCCCTACTATTTTTTTTTTTGTTAAATAATAACTACTATTTCAAAGAAAGGATTGTGAATCCCTTGAATTCTCAAAAATTTTAATGAATATTGGAATCAGAATACTGAACCATTTAAAAAAATGGACCTTTCTCCATTTAAACTCGGCGTTGATGAGCTCATGCTCATAATGAGTTCGCCGAGGTACGGCCGAGCACAATCTTTTGTGCAGTTGTTTATCCGCCAACGGTTTTCATGATTGATTCCGGGTGATCATGGTAACGGATCGACTACCCCGGTGGATAGGAAGGCCGTGTGGCTCTCCCGGAAGTTCTCCTTCATTTGCCAGGCCTCTCCTTCCTACAACTCGACCTTCTTCATGCAGATATTGTACCATAAATCGATAGGCATGAGGACCGCGTGTGATTGTACATGTTAAAATCTGGAGGCGGTAGTGACCGGAAACATGGGCGCCTTAGGTTCTTAATCATCTTTGCTCTGTTGTCCTTTCCAGGTCATATTGTTGGGTCCGAGTCATTGTCGCACCAGCTGGGCAGACTATATTGCCTGTCTTTGGCTAACACACGGATCGAACCGTATGAATTTGGTATGTTTCTTCTACTTACTAGTGAGATCTTCCGTGAAGTAAAACGAGATACCATTCAGCTATCTGAACAGGCCTAGGATGACAACCTCTGTTCATAAGCAATCTGAATAATGGTGGGCCAATCAGGAACAAGAGTGACTGCTAATGTTCTTTTAGTGTGACTGCACACGGTTAGGCTTTTCATTTCTCAGTTTCTTAATTGACATGCTGTGACTATTGGAATCAATGTGCATTTGATTTCGCAAGTGTTCTTAGGGATGCTGTTTTCTTAATGGTAGTTTGAAGTAAATCATATATGTTATCATGTTAGAAACACTCGAGATCGACAGAGAAGAAATAAAGAAGGAAGACTGTTCTAGTGGAAACATTGTTTCTCCTAACTGCGGGGGTGATGGCAACTGGACTGGGCACCAGAATATTCCCAGCTACTCTGGACGAAGTGCGACAGTTTCCAGTTGATATTGTTGTTTTGGTGTGTTTAAGGGAGTGACATGATCAAGGCCGACGGGTGTAAGTTGGCTGTACTGCCCCAACCAAGTGGACAGAGCTGCGGTTGTCCCCCGTGGGTCTTCCATATGGCTTGACGCGGCAAAGGGACCGGCAACTACAGCCCTGCATGTAGCCCCGGGGAGATTTTTCTGACGAGATGTTCGATATAATCAGAAGTCAACCAAACGTGAACATAGTCATTAATTTAGATGAAGGAAAGCCAGCAGAGGATTAAGATTGAGGATTGACAGTGAAGAGTGGATTGAGTTGGCAGAAAACACAGATTGATGAGTTCGATGGTCGTGCATGAATTTCTAAAATATAACCAAATCCGACAGTTTAATTCCGCGTTTAGTTTTTTCTCCTTTCCTATAAAAGACCGAGCCCAACCTCCCAGACATTCCATCCAAACCTCCAGCTGAAAAGCGCAGCAGTGAAAAAAGGCGGACAAGAAGAGCCTGGCCATCATCGGCATCTCTTCCCTCCTCCTGGTTGTCATCGCCACCGCCTTCACCATCG
Organism: Melastoma sanguineum; assembly: GCA_029817735.1. Taxonomy (NCBI): domain Eukaryota; kingdom Viridiplantae; phylum Streptophyta; class Magnoliopsida; order Myrtales; family Melastomataceae; genus Melastoma; species Melastoma sanguineum. The sequence goes on along the minus strand of JARUPW010000175.1, from coordinate 288,876 downwards.
GCATCTTGTCGACCAGCTCGGACGACCAGGCTGATGCCTCCGAGTCCCAGGTCCTCACCACCCTTAATGCCCATCCAGGCTATGTGCCAGCCCACCAGGTTCCAGCAGAACTGTGTCGACGCCCTCCAGTCCGCTAACGTCAATTCTACCGACCCCAAGGAGCTCATTAAGACCATCTTTGATGTTGCTGCCAAGTATGCCTCATAGGCTGCCGAGCAGTCCGTCACTTTGCACGAGCTCGAGAAGGACCCCAGGAGTGCCAAGGCTCTCGAGGACTGCAAGGAATTGCAGGGTTACTCCACGGGCGAGCTCCGTGCCTCCTTTGACAAGCTTGGCAATCTCGAGGTATCCAAGGTCGTGCAGCTCCTGGGCGACCTCAAGACTTGGCTCAGCGCTGCCATCACGTACCAGGAGACCTGCTATGACGGCTTCCAAAACACGATGTCAAATGCAGGCAAGAAAATGAGGAGGGCACTGAGGACCTCGGCCAGGTTGACGGCCAACGGCCTTGTCATGGTAGACGAGATCTCTCTTGCCCTACGGAGCATGGGCATCTCCAACTTCCGACGCAGGCTGCTTTCTGTAGAGGAGGCGGAGGTGAAGGGAGAAGTTCTAGGCCATGGAACGGATGAGAACATCTCATGGATGGCTGGACCGTTCAAAAGGAAGCTGCTGGCGGAGATGGAAGAGGAGATTTTGGGACATAGTGAGGATTCTTGGGAATCCAACATGATTTTGCAGAGGAAGTTGATGTCAGAGTCGCATATGAAATGGAAGCCCAACAAGAAGAAGCACAGGAAGATTACGACGCCCTTAGAGAAATTGAACCCGGACATCATCGTCGCAAAGGACGGAAGCGGAAACTACACCACCATAAATGCGGCCTTGAAGGACATTCCCTTCAAGGGAGAGAAAACCTTCGTCATTTACATCAAGGAGGGAGTTTACAGGGAACAAGTCGAGTTCAACAAGAACATGACCAACCTGATGATCGTCGGAGACGGTCCGACCAAGACCAGGATCACCTTCGACAGTAACTTCATCGACGGCACTCCCACGTTCAGGACTGCCACCGTTGGTAAGTCCTTAACTATTCTAGGCGTTTCTTGTCATATGTTACCAATCTCAGGGATTCTTTTTTTCTGATTTTCTTCTATATTAACTAATGTTACGGCTGCTGTGGGAGAGAACTTCATGGTGAGGGACATCGGTTTCGAGAATTCGGCCGGAGCAGAAAAGCACCTGGCGGTGGCTGAGGACGTGCTACTATGCTGAGTATAAGAACAGGGGACCAGGGTCGGACAAGACGAAGAGAGTGTGTTGGCCCAAAGATTACATTAAGAGGGGGGTGAATTAGTGTCAAGTCCAATTAAGGAATTCTTAAACGCTTGTTACGCAGAACTTGTGAAATGGACTTCAAAATGAATCGAAGAACACAAGGGATTTTATAGTGATTCGGTGAATGCACCTACGTCCACTTTCGGTCGTTTTCACTAATACTTTGAAATAGTGATTACAGTGTAGAAGGTTGAACCTTCTGTGGTTTAAAAAAATAGTTTCTTTAACCACGATGTGGTTAGACTAGCTTAACCAGTGCAAGAAACTCTCTTACTGAGTTTAAGATGAGTCTAGGTCGAATCCCAAGGAAATCAACCAGACTTGCACGAGCACAGAACCTTGGCTGGAAGCTTCAGCCTTCTGTGACGTTGTAGCAGACTGTCGCTTCTGTGGATCAGCGAACAGATTGAACGACGCTTTCTCCAAGTGTTGAACGTCTCTGATGTGCTTCTCTTTTTGGTATTTTTGGTTTAATCTGCAAAACAAATAAAGATAAACTGTCTACAGTAGGTTGCAGTCCCTCACCACTTAAGCCTGCTGCAGAACCTTCTCTTAGACCTGTTGTACGCCTACTCGCCACCAACGAACCCTTCCCAAGCCCTGATGCATGCAGTCCGACGTCATGGACAGCTTCCCGGTCAAGTCCTTCGCATTCACAGCCAACGACGCCTATGGAGTGGCTTCATCAGTGCACACCTGCTGCAAACACACAAACAATAAAATAACCAACTACAGAAGGTTGGTGGTCCCTCACCACTGAACCCCTGCTACGGACTCCTTCTCTCCAACCAACTCTGTACGCCTACTCGCCACCAACGAACCCTTCTCCCAGGCCCTGAGGGACTCTGATGCACGCAGTCAAACATCACGGACAAAGTTCCGGTCGAGTCCCTCAGATCCATACACAACGAAGTCACCGGAGTGGCTTCACCCACGCTCAACTCGCTGTAGTTACCTCCTGCGAGAACTCTCGCCTGGAGAACCCGTCCTGCACACTCACACACACGTTAAACAACCAATAACATTGCCAAATGTCAAGACTTACGCTCTGATGTATATATTAAAATGTTTTTAGGTTGTTCTCTTATATAGATGTTCCGTCATCCTGTAGAGAAGGAAACTTATTTTACCAAATAATAAATTTGACCCGATTCATCCCCAACGTGCATAAAATATTTGGAGACAATCTCTAATTGATTTCAGATCAATCAGATAATCCAATTGTAAGATCTCATCTTACAGAAGGTTAGAGCCTCGGTCAGTAACCTTCTATCGTTGGAAAGAAAGAATATTTTATTTCTAACTTGAGAAATCCGATAATGGACACGTTTATTTATATGTTGGAACCGTCCTTAATTAATTTTGTATTAATCGGACGTTTTATTCCCCAGATATTACATTATAGAAGGCTCAGTTCCTCAGAGCAAGTTATCCTTCCATAGAAGGAAATAATCAATCAATTATTTCCAAATTGACATAATTCATTCCAGATAATATTTTCATTGTATCTAGACGAAATTGGTCTGAAAACATTGTTTGAGAATGGTTTCTAAATAACTTAATATTTTACAGAAGGTTATATAGAAGTTACCAAATATAACAAAATAATTCCTTGATTAGGAAATATTTTATTTTTGACCTTCAGACAAATATTAATTCAAATAATATTCTTAAGAATATTCTCTTTTTGAATTAATAATATAATTAAGATAATCAATAATTAATTAATTATTGAAATATCTTATTATAGAAATATTCTCTAATCACGTCTCTTGATCTGATAAGATCATTGAAGGGTAAAGAAAATATTTTCACGATATGTTTCCTTTATTACGAAGTATATCTTCGTTACAGGAGGTTACAGCTTCTGTAAAGTCATAGCAGGTCAAACCTGCTGTTTGACTCATCATCAAAATCTTGTCAACAGAGTAAAATGGCTTGGGATAAAGAGCAACATAACGGATAGACATGCGATGTTGTTCATGGCAGAACCTTTGCTGATTGCGGAAGAATGGCTAGACAAAATTGGAGTCCCTTTTGTCACCGGGATGATGAACACGACTTCTTCCTTGGAGTGACTTCAAGTTTTGTTGTGTTTTTGGTTTGTTTTTGCTGCATTTCAAATTGTTTTTTTTATTCTCTCTTTTTTTTTTATCCATGTAGCCACTTCCTACCATTTATTATATTAATATAGTACAATAGATTTGTATATTTTTTGGAAAGAAAAACAAACAAAATTTACGTAACAAATGAATTCTCTGGTTTTAAATAATACTAAAACATAATAAACATATGTTCAGGAAAGCAACACAAAAACTTCGTATTGTTTTTAAATCTAAACCAGAAAATTGTAAAAAAATCCTTAATAAAAGCATAAAAAATGAACAAGTACTATACACACACGGACGTTTCCTTCGTGTACATTATAGTTCCTCTAATATTTGCATTTTCATTTAAGAAAGAAAAAATATAAGAGTTAGTTTGCAAATATTTCGTACAAAAAGTCTAATATTTTGGATAGAATTAATTTGATTATATAAACAAATTTCTGGTACACAGACTACTACAATATTGTAGCAACATAATAAAAAAACACATGCGAAATGGATGTGGTGTATGAAATTTCGTAAAGCTATACATAAATTTTGTTGTACTGAGAATATACAACACAAATAATTCGTAATTAATTAGTCGAGTTTATAGTTTTTATGTCGTTAACTATGAATAAACATTACTTTACGAAAGGATTGCGTTGCACTTACTGCTAAAAAATTTCCTACAAAAAAAAAATGTTTTACTATATACAGGATCTTTGTCACAAGGGAAATTCGAATACGAAATTATTTGCTTAGAAGCAATTGATTTATTTTCATTTACAAATAATTAATAGAAGCAAAAAATGACCATCACAAAAGTAAAAATATGTAAAGTTTAGGGTTTATTTAGTATTTACAAAAAGAAAAAAAATTTCATAAACAACAAAATATACAAATGTTTTGTTGAATTATTTCATAAAGTTTTAAAAAATTAATTCGTAATGTGTTTGCGAAACTTTATGTTACAAACATTTATGCTATTATTACAAAATATATTTCCTTTCAAATACGAAATATAAAATATTTCTTGTGATACGAATTTTTCTAATAACCGATAATGACAAAAATAATGAAATAAAACTTACTCTGGCGAATGCGAAATATTTGCTTACAGAAATATTTATAAAGAAATAACGTAAGTTTCATTTAGTACGGATAAATTGCTGACAAACAATTTCGCATGATCTTTTAATTTTATGAATTTTTTGCCGAACAAAAAAAAGTCTAGCCCACGACAATACCACTACCCACAGCAATTAAAATGCTCCCTGTAAACACCATGCAACAATTTCATTTATGTAAACCGGAGCTTTTTCATCAATCATCCTAAATTTTTACTATTGAACATGAAAAGATTGTATTCCGCACAGAGAAGTTTTCTTCGTGGGTAACATCTCTATGGAGTCTTCCCTTCCCACCACTTACTTCCTCATCTCCATGTCCTCCTCGTCCTCCTCGATTGCTGCCATTGATGCATGGAGTTCTTGAGTTTTATATTCGAAAATGGAGGCACATAACTAAGGAATTCGAAAGCTCGGCTCTCCCTTCGTCCATTGACTTTAAGCTCGTAGACTTCGTTCAGAAGGTTTATCTCGTAGACTTATGGTGGGTTCGCTCGTATACGCAAGTTTACGACTGTTCAGCTCCCTGCACTCTTTATCTTTTACTATTATCTTTTCTAGGCACCTTAAGTACAATTTTACTTTTCTTATGCACCTTAAGTAGAGTCGTTAGTTGTTGTTAATTTTAATGGTCCTTATTCATTGAGCCATTTTCCCTTCTTCCTCTCCCAAAAATCCATGGAGAGTCTCCTTTCATCATCATCCTCACCGTCTTCACAACCACTCTTTTGCCCTCCTCTGGACTTTGATGAGTCTCTTAGAGGTCATTCGGCGACTGTGCACAACCTTTTCATAATCTTTCTTTTAGTGTTCTTAGTGGTGCGAAGTGGTTGTGGTTTAGCCAAAGCAAGGAAGGCGTAATTCGGCCCCTTCACACCTCGATTCATCATTGCAACACTTCCTCCAAACTTCCTAAGTAAAGAGGCAACTTCAATCGACTACAACTCTGTTGGAATAGGTCGTTGTCCCTTGTTCGTGATCATGGAACTGATCAAACCTAATTAAGACTCATCCGCCCCATGTCCATGGCATTCCTGCCCTTTCCGAATGCGTCAAGTCGTTAGATGATACTTGATTTGATGGTTGGTGGTTTCATTCAAGGGTGCAGGTTATTGATACATTAGGAAGAAGTCAACGCGAAGAACTCTACGTGACTAAACAGAGAAGCCACCACACCTCTCCCCCTTTTTGCCCCTTGAGTGCTCCATTGGAACACAAACTGGAGCATAATGAGGCATGATCTGGTATGAATTAATATCTGTCTCTTATACACATCTAGATGTGTATAAGAGACAGCCCCATGTCCATGGCATTCCTGCCCTTTCCGAATGCGTCAAGTCGTTAGATGATACTTGATTTGATGGTTGGTGGTTTCATTCAAGGGTGCAGGTTATTGATACATTAGGAAGAAGTCAACGCGAAGAACTCTTCGTGACTAAACAGAGAAGCCACCACACCTCTCCCCCTTTTTGCCCCTTGAGTGCTCCATTGGAACACAAACTGGAGCATAATGAGGCATGATCTGGTATGAATTAATATAAACTCACCTTAATAGATGAAGGTATGCCTTAGAATAACCTGTAGTAGTTGTGGTAATTCGTGTATAAGTTTTTGCTTGCCTATCGAAATTGAATGAAACAACTCGCATTTGATTTCAAACTTAAATACGGATATAACAAGACATACCATGTATGATTTGGAATCTTGTTAACTAAACACTTAAGCGACGTCGATTTTGACAATTTTGAGTGTATCGCATACTAGCTTTGAGATTTCACTTGGTGAACTGGGTTGAACATGTGTAGAACTTACTCTAGTATGTTTCCATGGTAGTTTAAAGATTGTAATTGTGAAGTTGTGAATGTTTTGTTGTGTGTTGGGGTTGTTTGCCCTGTTTTTTATGCTTAGCATTATTAATTATCCGACATACGTGACATATAATTATTATTATTTAATTCATAACTCGAATTTCACAAATTGAATTGAGCTAAAATTTATTTCTTTAGTTTTTGGATCCCCCGCCTCTTGGGTCAACACGTCGAACATTCCTTGTTTTATTTATATCTTGAATTAAAATGATCGGTTTGAGCTCAAACCAATTGCATTCAATCACAAAATTGATCATTTTCCTTTTACTAGCAAAATCACTCATTTTCCTGCTCTCTAGACACACACAGCTTTACTCTGTTTTGCCAAAGGTGATAAATTTTTCGTGGCTGAAATAAATTCATCTCACTTATTTACTTAAAAACCTTGTGATTCTACCAGGATTGTCAACTTTCATTAATATCTTTATTTTCCTTTTATCACATTGGATTAAGAAATATTAATCATGTCGTGATTCGGTCAGTTATCCTTAGTTTACGTCCGAAATGTGCGTGCACCCTCAGGCCCTTGCTGCACATGGGGCGGTTTAGACGACATGAAGAACACTAGAACGAAGAAATTGATCGCGATCAAGAACATGCCAAGACTGCGAACACTTATCGACTTCTCTTCGTTTCAGCCATTGGCTTTTGTCATCTGGTTCAGGCTAATTCGATTTCTTTCGGATCCGGAGCCATGGCTGATGTCCAAAATATAGTGTACACAGCCGCCGACAAGAACCCGATTGGAGACGCATTGGAAGGTATCATCACAGATGCATGGGATTCACAGGAGAAAGCATACAACCACCAGCAGATAGGACTCTACCAGATTCCTGGCAACAGTCGGCTTAAACAACCACAACCAGAACACCAGCCACATGACAAAGAGCCGCGAGAAGGCGACAACAGCGATGACCTTGACCTGGAACTTGAACCACTTCCGTCACGATCATGAGATGTTTCCAGAGCTATAGTTACATAGCCATCATTCATCCGCCACGGTTATCAGGGGTGCTAATGAGCCGGGCCTGGCTCGGATACCCCTTACCCGAGCTTGGGCCCGGGTAAAAATGTATCAGCCCGAGTTCGAGCACGAGCCTGACCGGGCTCGGATAATCTAGCCCGAGCCCGAGTCCGATTAAAAAAACTTCAACTTGGGCCCGAGTTTGAGCTCGGCCCGAGCTCTTTGCCTCTTTCCCTCTCCCTGTAAATTTTAGAATTTAACTGTTATTTTTTATTTTTTATATATTTAATTTTAATTTTTTATAAAATTTATCAAGCCGGGACGGATAGCTTGTCAGGTCAGAAAATCGGCTCGAACCCGGCTTGATTGAAAAAAGTAACGCCCAGGCTCGACTAAAGTTTGACTTTTGTCAAACCGTCGGGTCAAAAGACGAGTTAGAAGGAATAGTTCGCGAATCGGCCCGACTCATTCTAAGCTGTTATAGAGTTATTTTTCTTAAGCAATATTATAGGCAAATCTTTTGTCATTCACTCTTGAAGGGATTCGAACCATCGTGAACATGACAATTTAATAATGTCAAGTACAAGAAAAAAAACAAAATAATGTAAAATTTTCCTCCCACGTCGCCCCCTTTTGGCGCCGAAACTCCCTGGGCGACGCCGTCGCAGGTTGTCTTTGTAAGTTCCCGGGTTCGGTTCGATTCAGTTCAGTTCGGACTGTGTTGCGCGGGAAAAGGGATGTCGGAGTTTTCTGCCGAGCTGGAAGAAATTCTTGCCCTAACCGCTTCCCCCAACGTCAATGGGAACAGGACCCTGGCTTACTCCAAGCTGTTATGCCTCCAGGGACGGTCGAGCGATAACCCCAGCTCGATCCGGGCCCTGGGGGAGAGCTGCGGAAGCATCTTGCCTCACCTGGTCAGCGACATCCCGGCCGATGACGAAGAAATGTGAGTCCTTTCGCTGCGTCTGAGTCCTGGGATTGATTGTTCTTTTTGTTTCGGTTAATAAAATCTGCCGCAGTCCGCTTTAGTATGTTTAGGGAGATCTCTTATTTTTCTTTTTTCAGTGCTGCACTGGCGTTGAAGTGTTTGGGTTTCATGATATATCATCCCATGATCGTTGCTGTGATTCCAGGTGACAATGATCCTTATTCGTTATTTTGAAAAATGGGAGAAAGGGGTAGATGTTTATTGCTCGAATAGTTCGGTTCTTTTGCAGGGAATGTTGCTGGGGAAGTACTCGCGTCGATCGCCGAAGTCGCCAGAACCACCAAGATGAAGGTCTGATTTTTTTCAAAAATGTTAGGTTCTTGTTCCATGACGTAAGATGGCGGAACAGGTGTGGACTTCTTTCTATTTTTATCCGTTGCAGTTGGTTTGCAATCTTGGAATGTGGTGCATTTCGATGCAGCAGTTGGATGAAGAGGCCATAAGGGGCCATTTCCAGTTGCTGGTGATGGCAGTCGTTCATGCGATCGACAATCCTTTTGGATCTTTGTCTACAACCTTTGAGGCTTTTCAGGTACAAACAAGAGCCAGGAAAACTAGCTTGTCCATCCTGCATTTTCCTTTAAGACAATCGTTGAACCTTTATAGTTAGTAGCTTTCCGAGAGCACCTTTACGCGAACCCCAAATTCCTTCTTGTCAAATATCAGGCGGTGATAAAGCTTGTGGACCAAACTGATCAGATGATGCGAGAGTCGTCGGATTTGTGGCTTCCTCCTACATATAGGAGACTTTTGAGTGATGACAAGAGAGCGAGGGATATGGCAGTTAGGTGTCTCTTGAAGATCAAGCCCACTGTTATTCCTCCGACACTGATGCTCTTCAAGGTAGTATTCATAAAAAGTTAATTATCACAAAGAGAATGCATCATTAGACGATTCTTTAGGCCGTTCAATCTTGTCAGTACAGGCAGTTCGCATTGATCTGAAGGATAGTTTGCTGTTGAAGATGAAGGAGATGATAAAAGATGGGTATAAGGTCCAAGCAGTACAAGCATGGGGATGGCTTATCCGCTTGCTAGGAAACTATGCTACGAAGGACCGTCATGTATTTAATGACATGTTAAAGGTCCTCGAATCAGCTTTCTTAGATTCAGATCCGCAAGTCCAGATTGCTTCACAGGTGCTTGTAATGTCAGCAAATTTTTCAGTAGATTGTGAATGTTTTACTTCAATTCATTCTTTTCTGTTTCAGGTTATTTCATGTTAATGATAATTTCACCACCTAACCGAATATATGCAACCTTTCTTTTGCTCAGGTGGCGTGGCAAGGTCTAGTTGAGGCTGTTATACCCCCTTTGCTTACAGGCAAGGAGAAAGACATGGGAAAACAGACTCCGGACAGGGAAAAATTTACACTTGATGTAGGTGAAAGCCGAATAAACGGTCTGTTAAGGATCCTCAAGCTCATTATGACACCTATTGTGGGCATTGTTTCAAGTCAATGCAATCTTGCAGTTCGGTCTGCTTGCTTTGACACTTGGAGTATTCTGCTGCACAAACTTCACACCCTAGTCAATCATCAAGCCATCAGGACAGTGGTGTTGAAGCCTGTTTTTGAAGTTGTATTTCGTAAAAAGGAAGAAAACGTGGGGAACGGGTCGTGGGATTTATGTGTGGATATGCTTGACCATTCTATGCTGCCACCAGAAGGGAGGAGGACAACTCTGGCGAGTGATAATGTCATTTTGGATTCATTAGAACACGTGATGTTTAGCAGGTCTACCTGGAGGCAATACCCAATGAAATTGCTGCCTTTTGATCATTCTCAGTTCGATTTCTACCTTGAAGTCATTGAAATGCTGATAGGAGTTCCACAAGCCGCGGTCATCGGAGGTCGTAGGGACATAGAGTGTGCTGCTGCAATAAGAATACTGAGATCTCTTCTGCAGGTGATTCAGATGGACCTGAAAACTTACTCGGACAAATATGACGATATTATGGCAAGTGTTAAGAGCATTCTATCCTTTGTGAAACATATTTCTGAAGACAGAGACTCGAACGAAACACGTCAGATGGTGCTCCATTTCATCCGAGCCATATCACAGGAGCTAGAACCCTCTTTCCTGGTCTCTCCACTTTACAAAGTAACATTGGATATCAAATACATGGATCAACTTAACTTGGTGGAGGATGCCAGACATGCCGAGAAGCTTCCCATCCATTGTTTTTCTTTCGGAGATATGGTTTGTCCAATGGTGTATATGGTCATACTCTACTTCAACGTGCTGTTTCAGCTGAATCAGTCAATATCTGATGCAAAAAGTTTGGAGGAGGATGTCTCCAAGTTCGTGCGGATTATACTCTCCTCGGATGGTTGGTCAGAAAATCTAGCCATTGTTACCACGTTCTTCTATAGACATTTGGACTTGGCCTGCGTAAACTTATGGAAAGCTGTTGCTTTGGGCTTAAGAGACATATTGGACGGTCAAAATAGCAGTTCGTCTGTGCAATTGGTGTCCGCCTGCCAATCAACCATTGTCCATTTCTTAACTTATCCAGTTCAGGCTGTAGCTTTTCATACAAACAATGTGGAATCACACAGAGATGCCCTCAAGGAGTTTCTTCCATCCATTAGAAAGGATCTCAATCAGAATAACATTGGTGGCGTGTGGGTCTCTCTGTTTGCCGCCATCAGTAAAGCAGACATTGAAGATTCATTTGGGAATTCTTGCAGAGATATACTGTGTTTAACTTTAAACGACTTCCTCCAGAGGAATGCTGTTCGACTCGTGGTTGCGGAGAGTAACAGTAATCTAGTGACCCATCTCCTTTCTCTGTTTGGGATTATCCTCACCAGTGTTTTGGAATTGATTCTGACTAACGAGGTGTATGCTAATGGAAGACCAATTTGGACAGGCGGTGTATTGCCTGTCACGCTAAGGTAATGGCTGAGATGATCAATTACTACAAATTCAAATTTCATCTCATTCTTCGGTTAATGCTTGCAGATTTATGGAGTTGTTGATGGCTGATGCAGCTGCAGTATGTCCGAACCTGCAGGATTTGAACTCAAGGTAACAGTGTCTTTTGCCTAGGGAAGTTGTTTCTGCTTGAATTATATTTACCAATACTTTGTTCAGGGTGTTGGATTCTCTTGGACGTGTAGCCCAGCGCATCAATTCAAAGCAAGATGTCCTTTTATTCATTGAGGTTCATCCGCTATCCTCATCTAGTTCATATTTTGTAGAACTTGGAGGTGTTAAGTATTACCAGACACTGCAATCCTTGTAGTTGTCGTGTTCTTGTCTGCGTCAAGCCACAACAAGTTTCTTGGACTTCTCCAAATGTGATTTTCTTCCCATGCTCTTGATGTCGACTGCGTCTAAATGTGCACTTTGCTTTGGAATTCTTCCTCTTGCCTGCAGATCTTTTCCGATCCACTAGCACTGTGGTTATCTCAGACAAAATCATCCTGGAGTGATTGCATTCTCCAGAAACTAGAGCAGCTCTCCTTCAAAGCACTGAGATGTTCGACCAGAAGCCAACCGAAGATAGAGTTCAACTCCTCGCTCCTCAAGGTTCAAGCACGCCTCCTCGAGCAAACTCTTCGCCACTCCAAGCAGTCCATCAGCGATTCTGCCGTCGGCTTGTGGAACTCCACCTACGGGGTGCAAACAAATTTGGACTACCCCAAGACTCTACTTCCTATTCTCGACAGCTTATGGAGAAGCGACAGGATATACCTAGGCAATGTTCGAGGGATGCATCAAACAATGACGATGACACGTAACAGGACCTCGAAGAGAGTGGAGCTAGCGGCACCCGACCATTCTTCGAAGCAGATGGCGAGGAAGAAGCAGAAGGGGACGGAACTGACTGAGCATCAGAAGGAAGTGAGGGCAGCTCAGCAGGGGAGGTCGATGGACTGCGAGGGGCGTGGCCCCGGTGTCCGGACTTACACCATGCTGGATTTCTCCCAGGGAAATGAAGATTCGCAGGAGGCAGGAACATCAGAATGAGAGCTAACCAAGAGATCAACAAGGAACCAGACAAGAAGAATCTATCCTTTTAACAACTAGTGAAATCAGTCTTTTAGCCCTATCCAATGTGAATCCATTTTGATTAATCTTTCCAGGACATCTTCATAAATGTTGAGCTTTGTTTTCAACTTCATCATTTTGCCATATAGTAAAACGTTACAAAATTTCTGTTTTACCGCTTTGAACTCATAGTTACGAGAGTGTTCGATTTACAAAAATCTCACTATTAGTAACAACTAATTTATATGTAAAATTTGGAATTCTTGCAAATAGCGAGTTCATGAAACCGTGGAGAATACCATGAACTCGTAGTTTGGAACAATGAATCCCAAATTTTATATACGAACTCATCATTTTTAACGGCGAGTTCATTGTATAGTTGGAACTTGAAGAGTAAAACTATTTTTTCTAAGTTAGGCGAACTCGTTGATTCTAACAGAGAGTTCTTCAGGGGCATTTATAACAATCGGATAGAAAGATTTTGCCATAAGTCTATTCTTCTGTCCCCCGGTCGTCCGTCACCTCCCCTTCCGCCGTCCTCCCAGCCTCCATCCTCATCCTCCGCGGCTCCTCTATATAGGTAATTCCTCCTGGCCTCCTACCCCCCCTCTCTCTCTCTTTTCATTCCTCTGTCCATCCTATGCAACCCTCTTCAGTTGAGTTTTTTTCCCCCTTTGATTGCCTCCTTCCCGCAAGTGTACCGGTATCGCCGTCTCTGGGACGACATAAATTATGTTGGTATAGAGAGTATGTTATGTGCGACAATGAGTTTATATTTTTTTTATTTAGAAGATTAATAGTTGCCTATAAGTATTTATTTGTTAAGTATAATAATACATGAGTGAAATATACGTTGGTACCTTTGCAAGAAGAGAATAATTTGATATTACTTATTAAATTTGTACTTGCAAATCCAAGGTATATTCCGTAGTCGATCATCGCCTCATTTCAGTATCAGAATCATGGATGGGGAGGGTTGAGCCAATGGAAGTAAAGAGGTTGGATCCTGTTGGAGAATGTTCTAGTTCCCTTGTGGAGCTTGAACATCGTATTATTGGTTCTTTGATGGCTTCCGAAGCAAATGTTGACATTGATGATGAAATGTTTAATGATGTCAATGATGGTTATGAGATGTTGGAGGAAGAGTTTTGTTCAATTCAAGGGATGGTGACTGTTGAAGTAGGTGAAGGGTCTCGTTGACAAAATGAGAAACCACTATCTTATTATAACAGTTATGTTGATGATGTTAATTATGTGTATGATGGATGAATATGAGAAAAATCCTTTTAGAAATGACAATGACATGGTTGAAGAAATCTGTAAAGGAATGAAGTTTAATAACAAAAAGGAACTTATCTTTGCGTGAATAATTATCACATCAAGAACCACTTCAATTATCAGATATTTTGAATTTGATAAGAAGTTGTGGTTTCTTTTTTGCTATGATTGTGAAAAAGGCTGCAAGTGGAGATTACGGGCTACAAACAGAGCATGTTTTGATGAATTCGAGATAACAATTATTGGGAGAGCCACATACTTGCCTCAATTCTCTTTTAGCATTGACCGGTTAGATTCAAACTTAAATGCACCTTTATTTTGACATTTTGTTAGGGGAACTCCTTAAATTAAAGTTATATTTCTTTGATGTTATTGAGGAGAAGTATTGATAAGATGTACCACGAAAAGAGTGTGGGATGTAGAGAGAAAAGTAGTTGCAATGGAGTATGGTGATTGGGGAGAATCTTACAATGAGTTGCCTCATTTGATGAATGACATTCGTGATTCTAACCCAGGCATGTGCATCGATTGGGGCAGATCATACACTATTGGAGATTTATAATTTCCATTTCAAATAGTGTTTTGGTGTTTCGGTCCCAACATAACGACATTTAGATATTGTCATCAAGAATCATTGACGACATATTCCTCTATGGAAAATACAAGTATAAGTTATTAATTGCTTGTAGTGTTGACGACATGAATCATATTGTTTCTCTTGCTTTCACAATTATCTATGAGGAAAGATTTCAGTAATGAGAATGGTTTTTAAAATGTTTGAAGCATTATGTGGTGGGTGATGAGAGGCATGGCATATGTTGATTTCGGATAGGCATTCGGGTATCGACGGGTCAATTATGTTGAAGTTAGTTAGACGCCTCCATTTGCATATTAGAGATTATGTATTCTTACATTGCTAGCAATTTCAACACATGTTATAATAATGTCATTGGCAAAAGAAGGCTAATTGCCGCAAGAAAATGCATGAAGGCAAAGTACTTTCACATTTGAAAGCAATACACAAGTCAATCGATTTCTTTAAGGAAATAAAATTAGATCAATAGGCTTAGGTTTTGAGCTACTATGGTTTTCATCGTTGCGGTTTAATGACGACGAATCTAAGTGAGAGTTATAACTCCGTCATAAGGGGTGCAAGACCGCTTCATGTTTTTGCTTTGTGTAGGAAGAAATGATATAATTATGTTGCTTGGATTAAAAGAAAACATGAGTTAGAAGCAACGATAAATAGGGCAAATAAGTACATCAAATTTTGCATGGATCGATTCAACAAATTTATAAAGAAAGCAAGACATTTCAAGTTAAATTAGTTTATTGAAATTTGGGTAACTTTGTTGCTCAAATGAAGGGAAAGTATGATAGTAAGTAATCATATTACAATTGAAGAGGACCAGAGTTTTCTCAGACATGTTTGACAACCTTGTGCATCTTATATGAGTGTCATTACTTGAGGATATCGAGGTTGCGAGTCATTATAGCTGGGGATCCACTTGTCTTGCTTGGTTATGCCGTAACCTATGTCGCGCCTCCCACAAAGATGTTTCCTAGGCAGCTAGATGTTTGATTTTGGTATAGATATTAACGTGGGATATATTTTCACATAGTTTGCCCTTTAAGCGTTACACTAGGCATGTAGAGGGTATGCCACTGGCACATAGATGGGGTGTAATTCGACACGTGGACATTCCCCATGCATGTCTTATTCGTTTATAGAGTAGCGTTTGATAGGCATAGTGCATAACAGGTAACTAACTCATTTATTTTATTGTCGGTATATGCGTCGTTGTTTGTTTGTGCTCTAACTTAACATAGTTTGTACTTGCAGGCTATTTCGCATCCATATATAGATGACGTGCTTGCTACATTATCTACATATTGTTTGGATGGTGAAGAGTCACGACGAGCACGAGTTCCACTCATATGCTTCTTTGTTTTAGGGTGACACTTTTGAGACAGAGTCATCTGTCAGTTTAGAGAATAATAACTGGTGCCAGCAGGTTCTGACATTGACACTAGTCTGCATCGAATTGACAGGTGTGGAGAGTATTTTGTTAATTGGGTGCATATCCATGCCCAATATATCTCCATGCGGAATGCACGAAATAATCATATAGTGTCATTAAATTGGGACTCCTCTGCTAGGTATGACAAGTGGTACATGTGTCGCAGTTATCCCTACAAATCGCACACGGGCATCATGTAGGTGCAATGGTAAGTTTTCTAACAAATACTACTCCTAAGTATAATGATATTGTACTAACTAAAATGTTTTGAAGATAAATCGATTGTCCGAAATAACTTCTCGGGCAAATAGAGGCGAGCTAATGAATTGCATCTTATGACAGACATGTCTCAAGATTATAACTTCTTGAAGTTATTCTCACATATGCAATTATATGGACGTCGTGGAGAACTATACGACCAACCCGAGCAACAAGATGGCGAGGATGAGGTACAAGAAGAAGAGCCTCAGTTGTTTGTTATAAATAAGGATTTAGTTGGCCAGGAGGAAGACTACATGACATTCTTCATTGAAAAGCTGCCTTCGTCAAACACTCCCTTGGCTATGTTACACTAAAACAGAACCGTAAACAGGTTTCTGTAAGACAGAACATACGAATGCGATTGCAATTTGTTTGATGCACGCAAGACTTTTATAGTGGTTCAGCAATTTGCTTGCATCCACTCTTCACCCAGAATATGGATGGTTTTCACTCAGACTTAACTTCGTAACAATTACAGAAGGTGATCAACAATGGACCTTTTATAGCACAGACCAGAAGGTTTTGCACCACGGAAGAGTGAGTGGCAAAGCACAGACCTGAAGGTTCTGCACTAGAGTGAGTCAGTTGCATAGCACATACCAGAATGTTCAGTACCAAATGTGTCAACCCTCTATAGCACAGATCAAAAGATTCTGTACCCAATGTGTCAACCCTCTATAGCACAGACCTAAGAGGTTCTGTACCAGAGATGACTTGGTTTCACAGCACAGACCGTAAGGTTCTGTACTAAAGATGTCAACCATCTACTGCACAGACCGTAAGGTTCTGTACCAGAAATGACTTGGTTTTATAGCACAAACCGTAAGGTTCTGTACCAAAGATGTCAATCCTCTACAGATCAGAAGGTTCTGTATCAGAGATGACTAATTTCACAGCACAGACCGCAAGGTTTTGTACTACAGGTGACTAATTTTCAAAGCACAGACCGTAAGGTTCTGTATTACAGTGACTAACAAAGGTAACTTTCTGTCGGACGTTTCCCTCAGGCGGTGTCCTCTCCTGCACAGCAACCTGTCGTGACTTCCTCCGAGACTTTTCACTCCGACGGCGTCTCCACCTGCACAGCATCCAGCTGCGACTTCCCTTGCGCGATCCTTCGAGATCTCGACTGAGCAAACGCAGAACCCATGCCCAAGGTTCTCCTGCGTGGTCCCTCGAGACTACGGCTAAGCAAAAACAGAACCCCTGCCTAAGGTTTTCCTGTACATATAACGTTACACCACATAAGTTGATTAGTCCCTCACCTTCTGTGCTCCCGAGGTTCTGCCCTTCTCTCCGGCCCACTGCACTTTGGCCACACAGCCTCCAGCCGCGCTTCCCAGCAACGTCTCCCGCAACTTCCAACCGAGTCCCTCGTGGCCCCCGAGTCACTCTCCCAGAAGATTTCACAAACGATGCAGCCTTCTGCAGCTAACGCTCTTCATGTGACTAACTCAAACTCAAACCAAATATGCAAGCTCTCAGCACACGCTCTCTGGATTTACAGAAAATGAATGATACAATTGAGTAGTAAAGGTTACTCAAAAGATCGTGGCTGAGTGTCTTATTTATACAAGAAATAGTCTAGGTGAGAAAATAGAATATTGCACGTTCAGCCTTCTGCAATACAAGGAAATCGAGAAATCAGATAAAAATAAAATAAATAATTATCAAATTCGTCACTCCCATGCATATATACTTTTAGGTAATCAAATCGTATCAATTTGGAATAAAATATGATAGAATTCCCATGTATACTGCGCTGCAGAAGGTTATGGCTTAATCTGGTCGGCAACCTTCTGTAAATGGAAATAATCAAAGATTAACTTCCATATGAATTAAAACCGAAACCATTCTGTTCAGTACACTCAAATGAATGTATATTGACATATGGTAATGATTGACATCCCAAATAACGGTCATATGGTGTCGTATAACACCACAGAAGGTTGTAGACAACCTTATAGAGCCTTGCCATAAATAGAAGATTATATTTCATTCTATGGAAAATATAATTCCTAATGGAGTTATTTGGAAACGTAATCGGTTTAAATTGATCAGATAATATCTTAATCAAATCCTAATTATTTCGTGATTAATTAATCATTAACCAATCAATTAATCATAAAAATATTTCTTATAGAAAGTTCTCAACGTAAGTAGCTTCTGTAGAGTAGATGTTTGACTTCCGTTACACAGAAGGTCAAGGCTCATCATCAAAACCTATATTCAACCGACTCCTTTGAAGCCAATTAAAAGTTTACACTTTCCAGTATTGGAATCCAACAATATGATGATCTCACAGTTTGACGTTGCTAACATCGAAAAACGTGCTGCTACTGAAACGATTTGATGCTCTGTTATTATTTAGATCGTTGTTGTTTTGAACTTTGTCGTTTTTGTATTAATTGGGCGAACTTGTTTGAATTTTTGCACCTTATGCATTGTCGTCATGTTTTGTTAAATTATCGGTTATTTATGAAAAAAAGGGATTATTGTTGTGAAGTTTGTTGAAGGTGGGTGAAAAACATATATCTTTTAACAACGGGTTCAAATTTTTTTTTAACCAGAAAACCCGTTGTTTTTAATAGCGATTTCTTCGTATATTTTTAGGCTACCTTAAATTCGTCGTTAGAAATAATGAATTCATATGTAAAATTTATAACTCGTTATTATAAATAAAAAGTTCATAATATTCTCCACGTTATCAAACTACAGCGAAATTTTCGTAGATGAAACTAATTTTGAAGTATTTAATCGTAAAAGAGCTCATAAATATTTGACATGCAATTAAAAAATTGCAAAATAAAATAATATTAAATTAATTTTTCTCTTTATCTTTATTTTCTCTTTGTATAATTATCACATTTTCTTCAAAAATTTGTAAAAAATGTCTAGTCCTAAATCCCATCGTCAATCAATTGGGTTTTGTCCTCAGATTCGAGCTCACCCACTGACAGGCAACGAAAACAAAAGGAAAAACTCTTCAGCTGGTCTTTTCTAGGGTTTTCTCAATCAGCCCCAAAACATCCCCAAATGCCAATTTGAACGAAAGGCAAGTCCTTGCAATCTTCCCGGATCAGGGTTTTCTTCCTCGAATCTTGGGTCTTGGGGCTTTTTTTTTTCTTTTGGGACGGCGGATCTGAGTAAGAAGGGTCAGGATGGAATCTGCGGCGAGGGAGTTGTCGACGACGTCTACTGCGGCGGTTGTGCAGAATCTTGCTGCGGCGGAGGATGGTTCTGGGTTTGATGTCTCGGTGACGTCGGCGATGGCGAAGGAGGCTTTGGCGAGGTTCCAGTCGAGGAAGTACGGGGAGTGCTTGGAGTTGCTTTATCAGTTGCTGCAGAAGAAGGAAGATGATCCCAAGGTTGTTTGGACTTTGAAATCTTTCTTTGTTTCCCGTTCTCTTCGGGGCCAATGTTGGTTGGTTCGAGCTTTCGGTTCCATGGTCTCATCTATCTTTTCTGTTTGCTTGTGTGGCGGAGAGTTAGGGATGCTTGATTAGTTTACTGGGATCGGTGTATTGCTGATCCAGTTGCCGGAGTGTTGATTCTATCATCTCTCTTTTGGTATTGTGGATGGGGATCGGGGCAGCCTAGTTGGGTAAGAAATGAGGGTTTTAGAGTGGAACTGTCTGCCATCCATTTTTGTTGATAACTGTGAATCTCATAGTGGGGGTGATAGGGTCATAGATCCTGTTGGGAAAGACAGATAGGTCCTGTCCGACAAGTAAATCTTGGGAAGTGGATGTGTCCAAGAAACTGGTGGTCCATACTTATCCTTCTATTTGGACCATTCTCCTTTTCTTGGAAAAGCCCGGGGAAAAGGGAATGAGATGGCTTAACAGCAATGCGCTTCTTTATTTTTAAGATCTTTGTTGGTCTTTAAAGATGATTCTTTTGGTCAAACATTAATTAGATTGCTCATTGGAGTATGCCACCGAGTGTGTATTGTGTAATAACCTCCATAATATTTGGAGTTGTGTTTGAATGGTACTTTTTGGTGCATCTTTGTGTGATCGAACAATTACTATTTTAGTTCAATAATCTTTTGGGAACTCTTATCAAGGTGAAACCGTTGTCTTGTTTTCCTATTTGTGGTGAGAAAACCTCTACTTGAATTGATTGAATGAGAGGTAGGTATATGAAAGAATGGAAATGCTAATGTTTCCATGATGACATCACTTCTACTTTATCTTGTAAGTTATAACCCCACTTGAGTTTTGTTCATAATTTCTTGTATCACAAGATTGTTGAACATAGATTCTCTAGGTGAAGGCACCAGCGTTTTTACCTGAAAATTTTCGCTTCCCGCATGTTTTAGGTGCTGCATAACATAGCAATTGCTGAATTTTTTCGGGATGACTGTTCAGACCCAAAGAAACTTCTTGAAGCCCTCGACAAAGTCAAGGTACGCCACACCATCTTCAACACCACGGGTTTATTCTTTTTTTTTTTTAATTCTATTAATTTCCAGTGACTGCACATTTTCCTCATTGATTTCCTCCTCTGCCAGAAGCTCCTTACATATTATGAACTTCTGATTCATGTGAGGCTGTTGCATAGGATATTTTCATAGATTCGAACTTTACACAGTTCTATGATAAAATATAAACAATGCCCTAGCCTGATTTTCTGAATTGAAAAGATCTGGTCTCATTACTATTTTCTTTCTTTCTTTTCTTCTTTTTTTTTTTTGGGGGGGGGGGGTTGGAGGTGGGGAAGTGTATAGATGGGATGATTATAATTTGTGCGAAATCGGATGATAGTGTCACATTACTGCTAATGCTGGCGGTGTGTAAGGATATGTTTTTTCCTTGACATTTAGCCAGTTGTTGTGACTTTTATTGTTCGGCCATTTTGGGCTTATGAGTGGTAGATTGATTCAGATGGTGTTACTCAAATTGCATGTCTGTTCATGAAATTTTTACATCCTCTATTTTAAATTGATGATGATGGACTTTATTTTAATTTTGTTGGCTATATCCAGAAGAAAAGTGTCCAACTTGCTCGATCATCTCTTGAGCAAACTGAAACAGCCAACATATCTGGGACCAAAGATATTACAGTTTCTAAAGGAAGCTCCTCGTCATCCCAGCAACTTGGTGTCTCAAGTAACAGTGTAGTTCTTTTCTCAGACGAGTTTGACGTTTCGGTGACAACACTGAATACTGTATGCTCATTGATGAAGTTTGGTACTATAGTTGTTCACTTAAATTGTGTTTTTCTGTATTAACTTGTTAATTCTTGTTTATAGGCCGTCGTATTGTTCCATCTTCATGAATACAGAAAGGCACTGTCATTATTGGAACCGCTGTATAACAATATCGCACCCCTTGATGAGGTGGAAAGATATATTCCTTGAGACATCTTTTTAGGTGATTGAATCATAATTAATGTGGTCCTACATTTATCTAACTGCAGACAGTGGCTCTTCACATCTGTCTATTGATTTTGGATGCAGCACTGGCTTGCCCTGATGCCAAAATATCTGCGGTAAGATGTATTGGTAGTAAATGCAATATGTGGCTCTTTAATGATTTGTTCCAGATGCTATTTCTTATTGAATTGATACTGATTAGCGGAGAAAAACATTATATTGACCTATCAGTTTGACTTTCTTTAGGCTGTGTATTTTTCCTTGGTTCATACTTTTGCCCTAAACTTTTCATGCTGGCTGGTTTCTTTAGGATGTTCTCAATTACTTGGAAAAAGCATTCGGTTTTAGTCAGAGTGATAGCGGGAACACGGTGCTGCAACAATCGGCCAATCTAGTCGAGAAATCTTCAGCTGTTTCTAAAAGTACATTGATCAACGATAGCTCAAATTTGGAGTCGTCTCTTGTAGCTTCTTCAGAAAATTCCCTCTCAAGAACTTTATCCGAGGAGACACTTGATTATGAGACTATGTTGTCAGCACTAGATATTGGTGGGCAGGATGCTTCCAGGACCCCATGTGTACCATCGTCTAATGATTCTTCTATAAGCACAATGGGTAAATCGGTCTCTTCGGTCGACTTCAAGGTTAAGTTTCAGCTCTACAAGGTTCAATTTCTTCTTCTGACGGGAAACCTGAAGGCAGCAAAGCGTGAAGTGAAAGGCACCATGAACACTGTACGTGGGAGGGATTCATCCACAGCTTTCCTCCTGAAAGCACAGCTTGAGTATGCACGCGGAAATTTCCGCAAAGCAATGAAACTGTTGATGGCTCTTGGGAATCGGACAGAGGCAGGGATTTCTGGTCTGTTCTTTAACAATCTAGGATGTGTTTATCAACAGATGAGGAAATATCACTCGTCATCTGTCCTATTTGCGAAGGCGCTTTCTAGTTTTTCGTCTTTTCGGAAGGATAAGCCTTTGAAGTTGTCTAGTTTCTCACAAGATAAATCACTCTATACCATATACAACTGTGGCTTACAACACCTGGCTTCTGGAAAGCCAATTCTGGCTGCTCGATGTATTCAGAAAGCGCACCCAATTTTCTTTAATCGACCTATCTTTTGGTTTCGACTAGCTGAATGTTGTATAATGGCTTGGGAGAAGGGGATTATCAGTACAGGCGATGCTTCAGATAGGTCAGCTATGAAGCTTTATGTAATTGGCAAGGGAAAGTGGAGAAGGATTGCAGTAAGAAATGGATTGAAAGACAGATATCATGAGCCTGCCCAAGAAAAAGAGCTATCTCCGGAAGAGGATGGCCACCTCAAGCTCTCACTGGAATTCGCTCGCGTATGTCTTCTCAATTCGCTGCACCTTTTGAATCGAAGTAGGTCAAGTTCTTCGGAAGATTCTGATTTACCTCCTGAACCTGGCATAGATGGCTCGGAATCAACAGGATCAAACCTTCGGATATTGACAGAGGAAGATAACAAATCCCCAGCTGTGGGCTTAGGTCAGGTTCCTGCCAATGGTGACGTAAAAGAGCAGAAGGGGTTAGGAACATGTCAAGAAATAACTAATTGCTCTCTCTCCATGTATGAAGATACTCTTAGAAGGAAAATGAGAGTGCTCAGGCAAGCCATCCTCACGAATCAAGCATACGTGGAGTTGGAGTTGGAAAATCCCATGGACGCTCTCTCTCATGCATTGTCTCTCTTGCAGCTTCCAGAATGCTCGAAGGTACATGCTTATCTTGGCCATGTGTATGCAGCAGAAGCTCTCTGCCTATTGAACAGGGTTGATGAAGCAGCAGCACATTTGTCAGTTTACCTGGCAGGGGGTAAGGAAGTTGAAATGCCTTACAGTGAAGTGGATTTTGAACAGTGCCAAACTGCAAAGGTCTTTGATTCTGAAGAACTCAACGTTGGTCCTTCAACCACATATTACTTCTCACTAGAAGACGCACGGATTCTTCAGATCCTCATGCCAGAAGAGGCACGAGCCGCCCTTTATGTGAATCTGGCAGTCAAGTCTGCCCTGGAAGGGGAACATGAATTGGCTCTGCAGTTAATCACGCAAGCACTAGCTGCACTACCAACCAGCAGAGAAGCCACTCTTACAGCAGTTTATATAGATCTCATGATGGGCCGTGCACAAGAAGCACTCTCGAAATTGAAACTGTTGACCAATGCAAGATTCCTTTCGTATAGCTTCACAATGCATGGATCCACCTCTTCGTAGTCAGGCCCAATTTGCTGGCAACCGGTGTTGCCATATCTTCACCACCTACAACCTTCAGCCCCGGCCATTATTTTTAGATCAGATATCCTCAAGAGGAGGATTTGTAACATGGGTATAGTTTTATCACATAGAATAAGTTAGCTTTTTGTCGAAATATTCTTAGGTTGATTTGTTGGTGGGAGGCAGTGGCTCTGTTTTTCCTTATTAGCTTTTCAGCTCGGATTTACCCCGCCTCCAGTGGCCCTTCTGGGGTCCCGGTCCCCCCAACAGAGGGACTAAGAGATCTCACCATTCTGTATTGGCAAGGGACTGAGATTTTACCTCACTTCTTTTTACTAATTATTAGTTCTAGTTGATGTTACGCCTTCGTTTAAGGATTCTCGTCATTTGTTTTAGTTGCTCCATATGACTAGTAGTAGCTCTTTACTGTACAGGCGAAATTTCTTTTTGTATGTCAGGATGGATGTTATGAATCTATCTTTATCGCCTTCCAGTGAAGGGAAACCATATTCTTTCTCTCTTGGCAATTTGGTAGTATTTTTATCGGTAGTATATTGGCCCCTAGAAGTTGCTTCTAGGTCTTGTCCTGTAAAAGGTTAGTACAAAGAGGCTCTCATGGGCGGTCCATTTTATGTCCACCTCGTTATGCAAGCATCCAAGATCTGCCCTGGCGGACGGGGATGTGATTGCTGTTTCCGCTTCGCAGATCAGACAAGAAAATCATGTGCTAATGGTATTGGCCGTGGTCCCTTGTTTTTTGTACCGTTTGTGTTGGCAGATATTATTGGATTTTGTCTGTTTCGTATAATACGCGAGGCAGTGAACTGTCCGATGTCGGTTTGAATACGAATCACATGTACACTGCCCGAGATGGCCTCTTGATTTCTTGGTCACAGAAGTCTATGGCATGAACTAAAATTGCTATGGATAAATGTTGTTGATATTGATGATGAAAACTCAACACAGAAGACTCTTGCAATGACTTGGCCTAGATAGAAACTTTTGATACAACTTTAGAAAGATGTCCAATCAAACACAACGCAGATAGGTAGACTCACTACGAGAGAACAAATGTCACTTCACCCACAATCAGATGCAAAAACAGCAACAAATTCAGACACCCATAATCATCAAACAATAACAGGACATCCTTCTCATGTCAGATGTTTCTTCTAACACCCCCACTTGCCAATTCGATGTCTAGGCTGTAGCAACCTGCAAAAGAATAATGTATTGGCATTAAGCCAATTGATGGGATGCATTGGAATATATATATATTATGTTCAATCCATGTGTCAGGAAAACAACATTCCTAAGACTCTGACATTCACGTGAATGCCAGATGATATGGTTGCACAAAAGGGCCGGCATTATTGCTCAATGATAGGCTGGGAATGATCCCAAAAATGAACAACTTTTATAGTGAGATTGTTACAACATTGTTAAATTCGTATTCAACATTAAGCACGTGGATTAGTTTTGCGAGGAATAGCCAGCCAGCACGCGTTGACAAGTGATTTGACGAAAAGCCATGCAAAAATCTTACAAACTCTTCACGTCATGGGAAGAACCTTTTTGCATGATGAAAGGGGTGAGAATAATTTGTTTTACCCGAACCTTTTTGTTGGGTCGCTTGTTTCAAATGGTGCAGGTGTAACCAGGAGGAGGAGACTTCCCGCAGGTTACGAGAAGCTNCGGAGAGTCACCATGTTAGACAACTGGGCTAACATTCTTTCTATTATAATAGACACGCCACATGATTGAGAGGGTAAGGGACAAGGGCATCAAGCACCAACCTCTTACATGCTTCTCCTTTGCTGGCTGCTCGACATGATTTGTTGCCTTCACGATAGCAATGTCTAGTTCCTAGAGATCACGAAAAAGCAAAATTATTAAAGAAGGATAGGGATGAATCGTATTTATAAGCTAAGCATTGCTAGTATACCTTGTAGTCACTGTTGACTTTGGCCAATGAAACCGTAGTTGTGTCCTTGATAGCCCCAAGAGCTTTTCTTATGCTATTCTGGGTACCCCCTCCCGACATACTACTTGAATATCACCAGCCTCTAGATGATCACAGCCAAAACGAGAAGGACATCAGACATTGACAGTATCAGCTCTCCGCAATTAACCAACACAGAGAACAAGAAAAACGACATGTGCAAGGCAGATAACACGATCAAGATCCGAGAAATCAACTGGGCACACAAAAACAAGTCACCACATTAAAATCATCACGAAGAACCCTGAGACAACCAAGTCCAGCAAAAGGGCAGATTTTTTACTTCTCAATTTCTTGAAGGGAAAACGCTGGAACTGCAGCCCGACCCAAGAACAGATTCCTGTCTCTTATACACATCTAGATGTGTATAAGAGACAGAGCCGCAGTCGACATCAATGGGGTTTGCGGCGGAGATACCGATCATGGAAATGAGGAAGAGGGCATAGAGTTTATGCAAACGGGGATCCATTGCTGTTTTACAGGGTGTTCGCCAATGGCGAAGAGATAGTAATGTAAGGACTCAAGAACTTGCAAGGGGGTGGATGCTGATAATATAAGGAAATCCTTACGATGAATCCAAAAATCACGTGAGCATCTTCGGACAGGTCATAGTAGGGCTATTTTTTCCTCTCTCGAGCGAGTATCCCAAACTTTGCTTGGTTGGCATAAAAACAACCTCACAAGACAAATGACTCCAACATCAGATTTCAATAGAGCTTCCAGTCATTCGTTCATGCTAACAGTTCCTTAGCTGTAACAGAACAGGAGAACGATAGAAAGCCTCGCAAAGCATGATTATTCAGGCGAGAAAGTCTGCAACTGGAGATACTGACAGCGGTATCACGACTAACTATGTCGGATGCAATATATGCTGAAAGAACCGAATGTGTATTGTGTCAAGAACGTTACAGAAGGGAAATACTGATATGAGATGACTGTTTCTCATCCCCCTCAAGAGTTGCTCTCCTACTTGTATTCCTATGAATATTTTTTCCTGAAAATTTGTGCACCTCAAGCTCAAGGATCGAGTGTTATTACCAGACACACAATGGACAACAGTAACAATTATGGGAGAGGTCGTCTTCTTTTGGAAGGAATCATTAATTCCTTTTGTTCTTTCTGAAAAGATGAATGGTCCAAAAAAGGCTTATTTGGATACTCACTAATCCTTTTGAATTAATCTATTTTTCCTTTGTTTGTGTAATTTCATCATCAAAATCGCACATGAAAGAGGACCAAAACAATCTGCAACTGGTTGCAGCTAAAGTGAAGTTCTGAAGATTCCTCGGACAGGAATAAAATCTTTCCTGTTGCATTAGGACTTACTAGCCAACCGAACAAGTATCACAGATGATGACTACTAAGTATTTCTGTAAACAAATATGAATCTGTTCAAGGAAATACAAGAAAATGATTTTCTGACATGGAACATTATTGCCGACCACCAAGAAAGCGAACACACCACACCAAATGTTCTCAGTCTCACTACTTCTATAACGGAAGAATCCCTGGCCAGTTTCTGCGTTAACCCCGTGTATACAGCGCATATCCCCATCACTTTCTGTACATTGTGTTGATATAAACCGTTGCAAGCAGCCTAATGTGGAATCTATATCAGGCCAGTGCTTGAGTATGGATTGTACGCTGGAACTTGCATGCCAGGACCATATGGATGTGCATTTGCTGCATATGGGTTGCTGAAAGGATTCGCTGCTGACTGTGACTGTTGCCCCATCATCATCATCTGTTGCTGCTGCTGGAGCATGAAAGCCTGTTGGTTTGCCATTGCTGCCATTTGGACATGGAGAGGTGCGGCCACGGTCTGGGATGCGAAGAACGGGTCATTCATGGGTTGTGGCATCATCCCGCTGGCCATTTGAGGTTGTTCCCATGGATTATAGCTTGTCGTCTGGTTGCTTCTTCTGATTGCATCATCATATAGGCTATCTAGTGTGAGCTTGTCAAGCCCGCCCGCCTTCATCGTCGACACAAGCAAAAACTCAGCAGATCATAGCAAATGTGGACTACAACACCCTTGATACTAAAATTGTTGCCTAGAATGTCATTTTATTTCAAACCTTCTATAATAGAGCCAGAGAACATAGTCAGTAGAATTTCATATGCAAAATATTACCAATTTGCTAGAAGCAGCAGCACTCTCGTTTGAGCTGGGAGCCGTCACTAGAGCCAATTCCCATCCAATCGTCCCATTTGCTGGATTAAAACTAGTCGTTGTCGGTTGATCACCTGCAGCAAGTTATGAGGAAATCAAGCTTGACTCTCTTGATCAACCCCAATAGATACTTAATGGACAAAGCTATCAGCAAGTCTATCCTCTTCACTCTCCTTTTCATCGTCTAGACAATTAATCATAGGTAAGTAAATGTTGGTTAATAATCTAGAAAGATCAGAATAAAACTAACCAGTCGGTACGATGGCTAAAGCCAGAGCATTCTTCTCGTCCAGCTCAGCAGCAACTGGATTGGGTTCATGGATATTCTATCACCACGACATATTTAGTTAGCTCTGCGAGGAGGTCAGAGGTGTTGAGTTCGGTGTTGAAGTAATGAACAAAGACTATACCAATAGATCCGCGGATTCGACAGCAGGAGCCTCCTCTTTAACTACTTCTGGCTCTGGCTCGGGTTCATCATTTTGAGGGGTCAACGAGTGTGCTTCCTCTATTTTATCTGATTTTTTATACTCTATGGCTAGAGTTTCTGAGGGAGCACGTAGTTTATTATCAATAACCTGGAGTATTAACAGGTAGTTAGAGTACAGAGGAAATGCATAGGATTAAAAATGATATATGAAACAGGACGTAGGTCTTTTCTCCATTCTATACCTGCTCTTTGCGGTTTGTTAAGGCCAGTGGGGCATCTTTGACGTATTCTTCCATAGTTTGCAAAAACGATGCCGGTGGCTTCACGAAATGTTGAAGTCAGAATTATAGACATGTAGACAGAAAAACTTAAGGCATTTGTGTAAGAGGAATGTAACGTGTTTGGTTAGATCGCATATGTTCCTAACAAAGATTACATAGGATAGAGAGGGAGACCTGTTCAATCTTAATAAACCTATCTCCTCGTCCAATATCCACATTTTTACAGATTTCGTAGAATTCAGATAGTCTCTCTGCCTGCACAAACAAACTATGATTATTAAAAACATTAAACCTTGACATTGAAAGGTCTTCACTTGTGACATAACTAAGTTAATATCAGTCGGCTTACCTGCTGACCGGCTCTTCTATAAATATCAAAAGCTTTCATTGCATCCTGACGTTGCATCTCGAAGAACTGCCATTAGTTTGTCATATTTTAAAAAGAATATTTAATTGCAACAATAAAATCCCCTAATTGACAGGTGTCATATCAAATGCCGATATAAGGGCTAGGAACTAATGTGAGATAAAATAGGAATTCGAGGTAAAAACAGGACACAACTTCAGGTTGGTTTTTAATGTAATTGTGAAAGAAAGGCGAACGCCAATTGTAGATTACAATGTTACAACCATATAATAAGCGACCGATTTGATACGAGCAATAAAATACGGATTTAAATTGTAACTCAAATATTTCTCATCCACAGGAGTGTCATTTCTCACCTTATCGACCAGGTTAACAATGCCATCATTTATAGCTTGATAAATTTTAACACTCTCAGAAGCCACCTGCACAAGATGAAAAAGGAAAGAAAATCAGAAACTAGAAAATGAAGACCGGCATCTTCAGGAAAGTGAAGCTAAAGAAAAATGAAATTATGGAAAAGCACATGCCATTGAAAGTGCCAACTGAATCACAAAATTATGTGCAGCTGCCCCATGTGGCTGCAAAAAAAATAATAACTTATTACCATTGAGTGCAGTGGATAATCACAATGTAAGAGTTGTATTTCTGAAAACATAAAGGTAATATGCAGGTAACACATGAACACAAGGAAAGTCCCACCAACCTCACAACCAAGTACGCGAAAGAGAAGTTGTTGCAATGCAGGCAACTGCTCGAGGAGTTCTCCAGTTTCTATTTCTTTTAGTTTCTGCTTCACGAATTGAGAGACATGCATAGTAGTGAAAATTATATGCTAGCCAACTCATAAGAATACCACATGTCCTCTTTACATTACAAGGAAGACTAATTAGAAAAACTTTACAGCATACTGCTCTGATAAGAGATTTCTTGGAATTGCCGAAAAGGTTTATGTACAGCATGCGAAAAAGACATGATTTGAGAATTCATGTAACTCACAGGGCGTTCTGTCTCGACGTCGCATTTCAAAACCTGAAAGCACTCTAGCCTTTCCTCCAAGAATAAGGCATATGTGCGAACCCATGCAGAATAATCCCAGGCTGTGCAGCATGTCCAGTAACCGTTAATCTATATCATATGGCAACACTTCCAGAAGATTGTCGATGACAAACAGTGATGAGTGAAGTACCGTTCGGGCTGGAATCATCCTTGAAGTGGGCCATATTAAGCATGTGGTTTCTACTCCTGCCATAGTTGATCAATTCTTCATGAAAAGTTGGATCCACTTCCCTAAGAGCTCGGTGAATTACAATTAATGTTTTCAATGCAACCTACAATGAAGCATCATAGTGTAATGATTAGGAAATTCTGAAGGTTTGGACACAAGAGAAGGCCCTCACATCAGAATCACAAGTTCGCCCTGTGATACAAATAACTAGAAGCTAATTAGCCATACACTGCAAGGTAAAAAATCCATAACTTGAGGAGAACAGCATAGTTGGAATATGATGGAAATGCCAGTGTACAAAGGCATAAATTGAGTAAAGGTAGGTTATAATACACCCGCTAATTTTGTCAGCCATGAATCAACTTCAAGAGATGAACATACCGCCCAATTATGTGTTTTTGATAACCGTCTGGCAAGAGCATGAATGCAGTATGCCACATCTGCTCGTGGCCTTGTAGCTGAAACAGCAGCGAAGATGGCTGGAAAGAACCGGAGAGTCACCATGTTAGACAACTGGGCTAACATTCTTTCTATTATAATAGACACGCCACATGATTGAGAGGGTAAGGGACAAGGGCATCAAGCACCAACCTCTTACATGCTTCTCCTTTGCTGGCTGCTCGACATGATTTGTTGCCTTCACGATAGCAATGTCTAGTTCCTAGAGATCACGAAAAAGCAAAATTATTAAAGAAGGATAGGGATGAATCGTATTTATAAGCTAAGCATTGCTAGTATACCTTGTAGTCACTGTTGACTTTGGCCAATGAAACCGTAGTTGTGTCCTTGATAGCCCCAAGAGCTTTTCTTATGCTATTCTGGGTACCCCCTCCCGACATACTACTTGAATATCACCAGCCTCTAGATGATCACAGCCAAAACGAGAAGGACATCAGACATTGACAGTATCAGCTCTCCGCAATTAACCAACACAGAGAACAAGAAAAACGACATGTGCAAGGCAGATAACACGATCAAGATCCGAGAAATCAACTGGGCACACAAAAACAAGTCACCACATTAAAATCATCACGAAGAACCCTGAGACAACCAAGTCCAGCAAAAGGGCAGATTTTTTACTTCTCAATTTCTTGAAGGGAAAACGCTGGAACTGCAGCCCGACCCAAGAACAGATTCAATGGGGTCAAAACTTTGGACATGGAGAGAGAGAGAGAGAGAGAGAGAGAGAGAGAGAGAGAGAGAGAGAGAGCGCTTCAATCTTTAACAAAAATCACATTCTTAGAGAACACCACCCTAGCCCCTTATAAGACAAATTACTATTCTACTGATGACCGAACCAAACAAACCACACCAATGCAAACCCAGAATTCAACTCCACAATCAAACAAAAGTACACACCCACGAGTAAGAAGCAGAAACAAACCACAAGAAAATGCCACCTTGACCAAACCTCACCTGTAACCCAGAAGCAAGTCAACACAAAAATCGCCGGGAAAAAGAGGGAAGCGGAAAAGGAAGAGCTCGAAGGTAGGGAGAGGAGAGAGGAAGAGGGGCAGAGACCAGGTAAAAGTCCACCCCCTCCTCCAACTAGGCCTTTTATTACCAATCCTTGCTGTGGAATCGTCGCCGGACTTCCCTTACCAACAATTCGTTTTCCTTTCCCTTTCTCTCTTTTATTTACTTCTCTTTTCCGAAAGGTTTCCAAATCTGGGAGTACTGAGGGATGACAACACAGCACAGCAGCACCAGCAACAGACTCAAAAACAATCAACGCCGTAATAAACAAATATTATTCTTTCAGGCTTTTACTTTCGCGTACCCAACTTTTTCTTTCTTTCTCTTCTTTGGGATTTTGGATCTGGCATTGCCTTTAACTCCCCACTTTTTGTCTTCTATTTCTTTTTCTTTTTGGCAGTCAGATTTTAGGACAAGGGACGTTGGAACTGATACATAATACAAGCGTTTGGCTTCTTGGTAAGATAGCCTTGTGCCGCATGTCTTTTGCGCCGTGCGATCCTCTGCAGATGAGAGCACCGTGCACTCCCACGTCTTAACCATTCACTATGCGCCACGTGGTTCAAGGCGTCCAGTTGGGACACACTCACTGGAACGTTTCTCCTACCATTGTGATTATCATAAGCCAACTCTTTGTCGATTCAATGATTCCAAATCACAAGACAAAACATCCTTTTAATTCTTTCAAAACAGGTCTTTTCTTTTTATTTTGAACTTTAATTTTTATGGCTTAACTGTAAGATAGTAAATTTGGATTATTTTCGTTAATCGACGTAACTTATTTAATTTTAATATTTATTATACGTGAGTAACTTAATTAATATATAACATTAATTTTCTTCCTCGTTCTCAAATTATGAAAGAACTTTAGATTGAAAAAGTTTCTATCCAAGATCTAACCTCTTTTTCTTGGTTGAATATGGATTTAAGACACCGAATGTCCCTGCAAGGGCTACGAGTTTTACCAGATTTGTTCCTTAATAATGTTGCTTCGTAAAATATTTTGTGAAATAGGTCGGTTAAATTTAAAGTACGTCAATTAATGCCAATGACCATGAGTTTCAAACTCAAAGTTCAAGCATTTCCCGACGAACTCTGAGTTTTAAACTCAGAGTTTAGTGGATGCGAGCACATGAACTTTGAGTTTAAAACTCAGTTCAGACGGGGTCCACTGAACTATGAGTTTAAAACTCATAGTTCAAGTTATTTCAGTGAACTCTAAGTTTAAAACTCAGAGTTTAGTGGACTTCATCTTTACTCTGAGTTGTCTTTACTCTGAGTTTAAAACTCAAAGTTTCATCTACCACTTGACAAAAGTGAAGCGTTTTTATGATTTTTTTCTAAGTCCTTTGAAATTTGAGTTTTAAACTCAGAGTTCGGCTGGGAGGGATCAAACTCTGAGTTTGAAACTCAGAGTTCTTTCCGATTCTAGAAATAATAGAAACATTTTTAGTCTCTATTTCCCCTGTTTCAAACACAACTAAAGTTTTAAGCATGAACCGACAAAGCAGGTCACGTTTCCATTAATACAACAAAGTTTTCAATCAAAACACAAAAAAACATCAAAATATCTCCGTCTTGTAGCATACATCAATTACAACTTCGATGTTTCCTTCGACGAATGTAAGGCAGTATAATACGGTCGATCTGGGTGAGCTGGGTCAGCTGAGATGCCATCTGATTACCTTTATCATCGACAGGATATTGAAAGTCCTTAGTAGCCTTCATAGATGCCGGTGGAGTGTTTGACGATGATGGTTGACCGAGTTGCGGAGTGAGGTGCACATCGGGTGGTGGGGGCTCCTCAATCACGTTCGGCATGTAGTCCTCCCCACCTGCTTCAAACATCGCGTCAAGTCAAACATGTCAGCCTCCATCTCATCGTTGCCAACTTCCTCCTCATTGTGCTCATCGGCGGAAACCTCCTCCTCATTGTGCTCCAACTCATGATCAATATCTTGATCATCATGATGCTCTGGTTGTTGGTCCAATGGTTGCTCGACTCCTTACGGATGCCAAATTTTGAAAATACACAATCGAACTTTAACATATGAAATTTAGACTTATTTTGATACATTCAAAAAAAATATTCATGTAC
This sequence comes from Melastoma sanguineum, assembly GCA_029817735.1. Taxonomy (NCBI): domain Eukaryota; kingdom Viridiplantae; phylum Streptophyta; class Magnoliopsida; order Myrtales; family Melastomataceae; genus Melastoma; species Melastoma sanguineum. The sequence continues at coordinate 255,272 of JARUPW010000175.1, read as the reverse complement.
ATGTTCTAGACTCTTTTTATCAAGAGCTTCTCTATATACCGACAAGACATGCATGGATAGGGTCCTGGTGTCGAAACTCTGCGCCCATCAATGTGCTAATGGCAAGCCCTCTCTATGTCTAGTACGACGTCTAAGGGGCGACAAATGCAGGAATCTATCCCACGCCCATATCTGTACCAGCACTACACAACCAGCTACCATAGATGCATTCTTGAGATATGCTCTATATAAATTTCTATACAACCAAACCAAGCATGCAGATCCCCAGATATAAGTACCAGCCACCTCAAAATCCTCAAGTAATGACGACTACATAAGATGGACCAAATTGGCGGACTTTTCCGGGAAAAGCATGCACCCTATCAACTATAGTATGTATGCTCGCGTGTGCATACGTACCTGGTCCTCAGCTGCATCCTCGGCCAATACATCAAAACGAGATGCGAGCCACAATAATTTCACCCTGGCAGCCTTCATGTATTGTATACCCGGAACATCCCCAAGAAGATGCTGACAAACAGTGGTAAAGTCGAAGTTTGTGGAGCCAATGACTAGGTCACCCTCAACCGGTAATCCTAGCTAAATTTGCACGTCTTGCAATATTACTGTCATCTCTCTCCATGGACCATATGAAATGTGTGTATCTCTGACATCCACCTCTCGACCAAGCATGTGATTAGAGCCCAATCTAATTGAACAGATGGCATCTTCGCAACACCATAAAACCTCGCTTGCCTCAAGTAGACATCCATACGCGGATCTCGCCTTATTCTCTTGACGGCGCTTTCTTGATAGACACATTTCAAGAGCTTGTTTTGAAAAAGAAAAAATATCATCAAACCATTAATGAGAATATTTAATGACCATTGAAAATGTACTTACCGAACTGTAGTTCTCATGCCAAATGACGGAAGACCTGTGTTGCTCCTGAGCATGCAACAAATCCGTAGATTGAGGTCCGGGATCCATCCTACAATGATGGAAATCATTAGCAAATGCAAATTACATTGATAACATTCAATTTAAATGGCAAATAAATAAACAACTCAACTAAAGCATACATCATTCACTTATTCGGGCAACGACGTCGATTATGTCCTTGTTGTTTACAAATACCGCATGTCAACTTGGTTCTTCGTTCTCTCAAATCCATTTCATTATGGAATTGCGTCGATCTTGGTCGCCCTTTCGGTCTAACCCTGTTGGGGTTGGGCGACACCTTTGGGAATGAGTATTCTGGCCAGTCTTTTTTACAATCAAATGAATTCTAGTTTTAGGAGTAAATGGCCTTTCGATTACTCCAAGTGTATACTTTGCAATGCTATCGGAACCATCTACATTGACAGACGCAAAGCAAGCTAGTGCGTGTGAACAAGGAATGCGATAAATTTGTCATTTCCTGCATGTACATGTCTTTCGACGCAAGCACGCTCTCTTATTTTGAAGCTGCCCTTTCATTTTAACATCAAACTTCCCATCATCACGATCAAGCATTGTGACATTAAACTTCCTTCCTTTCAATACACCTTTGTTGAATCGCTCCATACACATCTTAGTATACTTCTCCTCCCTATTTATAGTTACGTCGCCCTCGTCCATTCTGTTTATCCAATAACCAGCTCAATTATAAAATGTCTTCCTAACCAAAGCTGAAACTGGGAGAGATCTTGCACCCCTTATCACGGAGTTGTAACTCTCACTTAGATTTGTTGTCATAACGCCATATCGATGGAATCCATCGTAACTCAAAACCCATTGATCTAGACTCATCTCTTCGAAGAAATTTGTGGATTCTGGTATTGCCTCAACGAGATTACGGAATACATGCCAGAGCTTAGCCTCCATAGACTTCCTCGCAGCAATCACGAGCCTCTTCTTACCGATGACATTCATGTATCGAGTATTGAAATTGCTTGCCACATGACGTAAACAGAATCTCCAAAATGCAACTGGATAAGTCCAACTAACCTCCACATCATTAATCGCTGCTTCAATACCTGAATGTCTATCTGAAATCAAATAATATTCCTTATCACTGATCTACCACCACATACCGTTTCAAACATTTCAAAAATCATCCCCATGATTGATAGCTTTCCTGCAAAGGCTAGAGGAACGATATGATTCATTCCATCAATGCTACAAGCTATTAATAACTTATGCTTGTATTTCCCGTAAAGAAACACGCCATCAATGCTAACTACATGGCGAAAATATCGGAATGCATTAACGCTAGCTGTAAAACACCAAAATTCCCCTTGAAATTCAAATTGTGAATCTCCAACTGTATAAGAACCACCCCAATCAACGTGTGTACTTGGATTCGCTGTACGAATCGTATTCAAAAGATGTGGCAATTCATTATACGATTCTTCCTGATCACCATACTCCATTGCTACTGCTTTTCTTTTCGCATCCCATACTCTTCTTCTAGGTACTTCGTACCCATATTTCTCCTTAATTACATTGAGAAGAAATGTAACCTTCACCTCCGGAGTTTCCTTTACGAATTGTCTAAATAATGGTGCCATGAAATTAGAATCCAGTCGTTCAAGATCATGTGATAAAACAGGATTCAAGGACCTATGTGGCTCTCCAACTATTGTCACCTCGAACTCATCATCGCACGCCCTTTGTATCGCACGTAACCTCCACTTACACCCCTTATTGAATCATCACAACAAACAGACCATAATTTTGTATTCGATTCAAGTACCTAATAGTTGAAGTGGTTTTGTATGTGATAATTGTTCGACCAAAATATCAGTTCATTCTTGTCTTTGAACCTCATTCCTTTATGAAAATCTTCAATATAATCACTCTCATGCCTAATCGGGTCATTCTCGTATTCATCAAGCCCATGACTAACATCATCAACATAAGCATCATAAAATGGCAAGGGCTTCCCTTTTTGTTTTCCTCTACTAGACCATTCACCACCTTCAACCACTTTCACCCCTTGATTTGCAAGGTAGTAATCATCTGACATCTCCCTACCAGCGTTAACATCATTAAATAGTTCATCGTCGGTGTCAACATCTACTTCTGAATCCATAATCGAATCAGGGACGTGACGTTCTTCTTCTATCGGAGCCATTGAAGATTCTCCAACTGGATAGCACCCACCTACTTCTACCGGCGAGCGCTCATCCTCTACCGAACGCTCAACATCCACCGGTGCCTGCTCAACTCTTACGACCCTAGATTCTTCGAATGAAAGAGGACGATTTATAACTGGAGGTACAATTTCATCCCTTAATCCAAGAACATATATTTGTTGAATATGTCTTGGGTTTGCAAGAGTAAACTTAATAAACAATCTAACATCATCATCTTCTTGAAGAGGCACTAACATATACTTCACCCTGACATTATTATACTCAATAACAGGATATCTATGTGCACCGTTTAGTCTCCTTGATGATACTAAACGCATTGCAACACATAACATACGCTCCATATCATCTTACTTTATGATTTCAATGACTTCTATTCTCTTTATCGGACCTCTATCATAACTAATGTAATCAGCTCCATTGACAACATTCTCATTCGCAAAAACCAATATCTCTATCGACGACATTGTCGTCTTCCCATGAACATCCGAAACACTAATTGCAACAAATTATCACATAAATTAAGAAATTCGGAATTCCCACATTGAATTTTCCTAAATTTCTACAATTATTATAAGAAAACACCGAAAGCTAACCGATTTCGCAATAATAATCTACAAAAATTAAAAACTAACACGTGTGCTTACTTACTTGCTCCTGAAAATAATGACAACTAGGAGAGGGAGGAGACGGGGGCAGGCGACGAACGGGACGCAGGCGGACGATAAGAGGACGGACGGGACGCAGGAGGACTGCAAGACGAGACGAAGGGCGGCGGCGGTAGACGACGAGCCAAGGGACGACGGCAGGAGATGACGCACGAACGGACGACGGCGGGAGACGACGGGCAGACAAACCGCGAGAGGAGACGAAGGACGGGAGACGACAGACGAGAAGGGAGGGCGGGAGACGATGACGGACGACAGACGGTTTCGGGGCCGCACGCCCAATTTAGGGCACGCAAGTGATTTGGGTTGCGGGACCATAGAAATCTGAGTTTGAAACTCAGAGTTCGGTCCCTCTCAGCCAAACTCTGAGCTTAAAACTTAGATTTCGTAGGACTTAGAAAAAATCACAAAAACATTCACTTTTGTCAGGCGGAGATGAAACTCTGAGTCACTGCCCATGAACTCTGAGTGCATGAACTCTGAGTTTAAACTCAAAGTTCATGTGTCCGCATCCACTGCCCATGAACTCTGAATTTAAACTCAGAGTTCATCGAAAAATACTTGAACTAACTCAGAGTTCGTTTTCAGAGTTCTTTATAAAACGAACTCTGAGTTTGAAACTCAGGTTCATTGACATTAGTTGACGTATTTTAGATTTGACCGACCTGTTTCACAAAATATTTTGCGAATCAACGTTAATAAGAAACAAAGCCCGAGTTTTACTCCAATACACGAAAAGGCCCCTCGTAGCCCGTGATGACAGCGGGGAAATTGTGCGATGTAGGATTTTTCTTTCGCAACTTGGGAAGATCACATATGTCTTAAATTACCCAAGTTGGATAGTTAAACAAGTCACGCCAAATAATCAAGTATTATATTACAGTAAATCAAATATTTGACTTTTTTGACTTTATAATTGGGTATATAAGGACAAAAAAAATGTTTTTAAATGTAAAGCTCAAAAAGGAATATTTATCCTTAAACTTTTGATGGAAAAAATACTACTTTGGGTTAATCATTGTTCCCTCGAGAATACATGCTTGTTTGGCTTCCAACCGCCAATCAATTTTATCACAACAACAGAGCAAACATGGTTCAAGTTGGATCCAACCCAACGATTACAACTCCCTCGAGTAAAAAATGTATTCAGGGGGAGGACCAGAGATGCAACACGTTTCCAGCCACAAACCTGCTAAATGCATGTTCATCTGGATACCCAACATCAACAAATCAGAAACAAGGCCACAGAAAATGATTTCTTTAACCAATCAATTCAACATTCAAAGAAATGTTAGGCAGGGACTGGTGGGATGTCACTCTCTTACGACCCCTCGAATCTCATAATATCACCCACCAATGATAACTAAGGAAAATTACCCCCATCTGAATGTTTGCTTTCCATTATATTATATATTCTAGTGATTCCTAGAGGGAATCATCCCAAACATGCTTTCAATTGCAAGTGTATCTGAAAAACCATCCTTCCTACCTTTCCATACCACCCACATGACAAATAATTTACCTCCATCTTCACCAATAAAGAATGTCCCTGTTGCTGAATAGTAAATAAACAAATGAACAAGCAGTTTCACGTGCATGAATTTCATCACCAGGTGTGACATAACTAACCAAATACTATAATCTGATAGGATAAGGCATGAGTACAATACATTGATTGCCTTTTTCCTTTTCACTTTAATTTGGAGGGAGAAAATGCTATAATCATTATAAGATATGGAGTTTAGGGAAGCCTACTACTATGCAACAAAATCAGGTTCAAACAAAATTGGTAAAGAAAAAGAGGCCTTAATGTGAAAGCTACTACACAAAACTCAGGATGACCTCTTGACTACCATAGAAGCAAAGAAGGGATGGTTGCTGAATTCAAAGGAGACCTTCAGTGAGGAGTCTAAGGATCCTAACCGGCAAACCACGTTTAGGGCGACGCTGTTGTGCTCCGCAACCTGCTCAATCTTTTGCAGTTCAGATAGCCTGTCTGGGTCGCCCAAAAAATTGTGCTTGATGTCTCTACCTATCCTCTGAGCATCCTTGAAGTAATTGTACGTGGCGAGGGTCTATTTTGGAGCAATACAAAGCCAATTTCCATGCTACACGTAAAGAAAAACACGAACAATCATCAACAATGGAGCTTAAGAGTGTAGAGGAAACACTCACCGAGAAGCTAACTGTTTTGGTGGCTTCCTGGAAAGACCGGTATGATATGTCTTCGGAAATGCCAGCTTTCTGTAATACCTCAAAATGTTGAAGAAACCTCTGCGGAAAATGAATACCAGCTCAGTAGTCTATCTTTAACAATTTGAACCATCCATACAAAGAACTAAATGAAATTCATAAAATTATCCACACCAATTATTGCCAAACTAACGCCCTCCAATGAATTAAACTTTCAACTCTTTCTGTTGTAAACTCTACTCATAAAAAAAACCAAGAAGACCATCATCTCTTCATGAAAATGAGAAAGATGGACGCTCTTGTCTTAGGAAGTAAGCACCTTCTGATTCCAGAGTAAGGAAAATCAAGCTCACCTCATGGTCGGTATTAAAAGGGCTTGGTCTATTTGATAACATCCTTTCGTTTTTCAAGGCAGCAAGCATCTGCAAGGATTAATTACTACAAGGTTGAAAAAAACAGTGGGATGCTGCAACTTGGAAGCAAGAAAAAAAGAATAATAATAGATCCTGAAATACCGAGACAGATAGGTGCTGAAAGCATACCAGTGTTAGTCCCTCTGCTAAAGAGATCTGGGACTGAATAAGCAAGACTACGGCCGGAATCTGGAATTCTCTTGAAGCATCCAAAGGAGAACCCTTCTTTTTCTTTCCTCTGCTCTTTACTAGACATATAAGCAAAAGTATTCTCAAAAAGCACCAATTATAATCATATAGTATGAGTAAGGCATGTGATGCGTTACTTATCATATACGAGAATGTCTTTGATCATAACATGTTAAAGCGAGCTGAATCAGAACAAATAACGAATGATGAAAGTTAACCCCCCCCCCCTAGTAATAAAAGCTTAAGTTCTATTGTTGTTGTAATGAATTATGCAGGTGGTGTTTGATTAGTTCCGCTAAGGTAGACGAACAAAATTGATTAACTTTATATTAATACATGTCTAATTGGGTCAACATCCTTAAAAGGTTCTCATTCATCAGGTCACCGACCCAACATCCCATCAACTAATTCAGATGTAGAACGACATGGGCAACTCATTAGTCAAAACCAGTTTTCTGGAAAGAGAACGGAGAAATAACAGGCATACCAGAAGAGCTGTTACTTAACATCCTGTGGTGCATCTTCTCAGCGAGCTTGATCAAGATACTGTATATGTACCAGTAAACCATGCAATATTCACTTGGAGAATACAGCTCCAATTCAAACCCCAAAATTAGAAAACGATAAGCTATCCAGTAAGTTTGCTCCTCGACCCAGAGAAGGACATGTCTCAAAATATTCTCAAGAAAACTCTGCATGTCAATTCGAGAGATTGCCTCAGATGCATAATACAAAACGAGCTCATATGGACAGGTAATCTAAGCATGTGAACTTACTTATCATTTATAAGGGTGCTCCTGACAGTAGAAAAGCGCATAACGTACCAAGTCATCGGGCAGGTGAGACACATCCCCGTTTTCCTGCCTCAGGGCCATCTCTATCTGTCACATTACAAATGTTAGAACAGGATAAACTTTCATTTACTAATTCATTTACAGACGTACAAACATTTAGTAACCACTCATACTCCTCTAGGATGATAAAGAAAGCAGGATTTTTTTAGTCCATTTAATGAACCTAGTGAGAAAATATGTCACTCAAGTTGCCCGTAAAGGATGAGAAAAACTAAAGAAAGACAATAATGATTGGGGAAAGGTAGTCACTATTCACAGCCACTTCCAGTGTTTGCCAATAATTCAGGCGAATCAAATTCTAAATTCTTGTTTAATTCCAAAAGACAAACATCTATCTTATATATAAGAATGACGTGAGGCTATATGCGAATCAAATTCTAAATTCTTGTTTAATTCCAAAAGACAAACATCTATCTTATATATAAGAATGACGTGAGGCTATATATGTTTACATTTAAAAAGCTAACTTCATCTCCATTTACTCTGAATAAAAGGGAGAGTAATAGAGGACAACTGGAACAGTAGAGGTTTTGACTCTAAGAACCAAATCTGGAGTACTAATGGCATGCTGCAGTAGCCAGAACCTGCATTTGAATTACACGCCAATCCTGAAGAATTTTCCCAAGCTTCCTTCTCTGCCAGGCAGCATTCGTGCATAAAATTCTCAGAAGATTGACAACTAGCTGCAAAAGCACAATTTCAAATGCAAGAGGTAAGGGAATAAGCAGGTGATGGTACACAAATATAAAATGTAAAGTTGGTGATGCGTAAAAATATTGCCAGAATTTCATACCAGTCCAAGCTGAAAAATGAATTCCATTCGCTGTATGTTATGGTTTTTGACTGCCTCGGGCAATCCTGCAGCTTTGCTAATCAAAGCAAACATTGGATGGATTCCATAAAGTTCCCCATCTTGGAGTAAAAGATTATACATGTCCATCAAAATCGACGAATCAGTACAGTAATGTAATGAAACATACAAATGTACCATCTTGGATACACTCGGACAGAGGTAAAACTTTGCACATTTTGCGCAAGGACAAATCATACAAAAGTGCTCAACGTTTAAAAGACATACAAGAATGTAAAATCGTACTCAAAACATCATTAGCAAAAAAGAAAGTCGCATCATATCGCTGATGGTTCAAATTTTTCTTGTAAGTGGTGGTCAAGCAGAGGAGATGGGGAATAGAGAGTAATCATAACCTGAAGATGAGCTCTTGTAACCAAGTCAGGCCGAGTCTTTTGAAATTGAACCACAAAATGCAATAAACCTTCCAGTGAGACATCCAATGGGAGGGAACATATTACGTCCAGATCTTGAAGAAGCTTAGTAAAGTATTCAACAGCCTAGAAAAGTGAAAACATTTGTCAAGAAACCAAATCAACAATTATTCATGGTAATAGGTAATTTAATCCACACCTCTCTCCAACTGAAAATTTTGATTGAACGTGGTGGTGTCGGAGCGGATAGCCTTGTGTTTAAACTAGCATCAAAACCAATCGGATGACAGCCTGAAGCAGTTGTTCCCCCATCTTCAACAGAATGACTACCAGAAACATTTGATCTGAGAAATTCCTCGGATTTAAGAATGCTTTGTAACTCAGAAAGGCAAGACACGATATGTTTTCGAGCCAGTAGCAGACCCCTTCCTTGTGGCCGCTTCATACTCATGATAACATGGTAGAAGTGCTGAGATAAAGAAAATAGTGTTGAAATATCTATTCAACTGGAGTAATCACAATGATTAACACTACAAGAAGGAGAGGTATGCATTTCTTATCTAAAATGATGTTGAGAAACAGATTTACTGTAGAACAGGTAATTTTATTTCCTTTTTACGAATTAAATCTTAACAATTAACCGTTCCTCCACTTAATAAATAAATAAAAATGCTAATTCTAATTTTCATAAGTACCACAGGCACTTCATGAATACATTTCACCATGCAAAAACCACAATAAAATCTTCATTTTGAGCATCATAAATGTACTCGAAAGCAAAATGTCAAATCCAAATACTGAGATACGCGTCACTTTCAAACATACAACTCCAAACTACAACATATTTTTGCCTGGTTCAACTAAACAGTGAGAAATGCCCGGCAAAACCTTACGAAAGCGCAAACGGCACAAAATCGCTCTGCAATAGCCTTCCTCCAATGCAACATCATTTTGTAATGGCTCAAAATCTGCATGTTACCATCAGCTGTATTAGAAAGATGAAAACCAAATAAAAAACATCCCTATACAAGTGATTCCCATAAGTATTAAAATTCATTATACTTCTGAAGACATGCTCAGCAACGCCTTCCGCCAAAAAAAAAAGATCAAATGTGAGGTTGTTTCCTTTTTCTTTTCTTATTTCTCAAAGGATAATTATTAAGTCTAAAATAAATGATACCGTCTATAACTTTTCTTCCAGAAGGAGAGGCTTTGCAGGCACGCAATTGTCGTGCAATGGTTTCTTCAACAGCATTTACAACAGCTAAGCATTTTTCATCTTCGACATTCAAAGGCAAGCCATATGCCATAGTAAAAATATCCTCCTCCTGCAGAGAAGCAAAAAAGTGATATTGAACAGCCCATACTACTGACTGGGAGTCATTTTCAAAGCAACAAAGCGACTTATATAACTCATGCTTTTCCAGTTCAAGACACGGGGATGCTGTAAATTCACAAATTATGCTGGTTTAAATCATGTCATAGTAAAACAACTTAAAGCAGAGAAGATACACAAATTTTTAGAATAGGACATTAATATGTTAGGCTCCAGCTTTGCAAAATCCGCAACAGAAGAACTCAGCAATATATGTTTAACATGTAAGTAAACATAGGAAGAGCGGCTGGAATATTTTACTTCATGTGTCCGTGCGTCTGACACAACTGAGACAACAGCTTTGCAGGTTGCACGCACAATTGTACAATAAGAATGGAGTAAAGCATGCGATGAAGTTCTTTCCAACTTGAGAAGATAGAGACAGGAGAAAACTGTTTGAGCCAATGAATGTCCTTTGTGCCATGTAGCCTGTCATGAAATATCAGAATGTCTTAGATATTCAATACTACAGAGAGTTAGTTACATGTACAAAGGAGGTGTGCATATAACATTGCAAAGAATTTTCAGAAAATTACTGCATGAGGAGGATATAATTATATGATGATTGTCAAATATCCTAGAATTTCTATTTCCTGAACCAACAAATTAAGACATTTGTCCCCAAACATCAAATACCGTCTCCAATGGAAGAACAACAAAAATGCTGCAGATAACATGGATTACAGTTCAATCGGATATAGCCAAGGCCAGAGTCAATAAATATTGTACGCACACAGAACATGAAATTGATTTAATGGCGCCTGTGAATTCACAATAAACAGCTACATCTGCATAGTATGTTACACTTCAATTACCTCACATGATAAGAGATGATCCATAATGTCAATAGTGCATTGGACATCGATAGTTTTGTCAAAATTAATGGGAACCGGGGCAGCCCCATCCTCAATTGCTTCATCTAGTGAATAATATTTGCAAACTATCCCCGAGTCCATCTTTGGGTCCATGATCTGTTTATTTCAAGAGAAAGAGCTGTGGTTGAAAAAGGGAGGATAAAAAATAAGAAGTGCTTAAAGAAATATCGGCACGAAATGACTGCAGAGATAAGTATCGGTTTCCAAATTATTACCGTCGAAAGTACGGGAAACATTTACCTTCTAAAACAATTGAAATGAAGAGCGACATGACTGAAAGTATAGCTATACATAGCAGGAACTACTAAAGAATATAGAGTTTTCTGAAATGATGCAGTAAGAACAGTGTTCTTCATGAACAAATACGACAAGACATATTCATTACCTCCAGTGCAGACATAGCCGCAAACAGGTTGAAGTTTTCTCCATGTATGAGCTCACCTTCTTGAATTTCTGTAGCCAGGCTAAATAGAATGCGACTTTCAATGCAAAATGCAAGAAAAAATAAATTCCAGCATTGATAAAAGCCATATATCTCAGATAAAATAACAGATTAGCATATCAAACACCATATCAAGCAACAACACACATCATAAGATAACAAACCCATAACTGCCTAATTTGAATTGAAATGACAGATATTACGACAACCCAAACGGAGCATAAACCCTAAAAGCTGAGCCCACCGACCACTTCTCAATCAGCCCAAGTCATCGAATAGTCTCACCAACAACACCCAACTCCCGAGAACCGATCTTTGCCGAACTTTTGATCGTCAATCAATCATGCCATCATCGCCCCTCGCAAATAAAATGGAGATAAGGGAAGGGGAAAGAGACCGTTGCACGCGGCACAGAGGAGGGGGGACACGTCCGCCCAGACGGAGTCTTCTCCGGAGGGAATGGCGGCGGGTTTGGGCTGAGCGCGATGGCGCACTGCCGCTTCTTCCGCAAATCTCCCCTCCATTACTTGAAGTCCCCTTATCAGGATCGATTCAGTGGAATCTCGAACTGGGCAATCGCGGAATGGATTGCTAAAGTGGAAAGCCCGAGCCTTAGCTACGGTTCTCCTTCAGTGCGGTGTATTTGGCAAATGCCTTAAAGGTCAACCGGACAAGACTAGGAACAGACCAGACAAAAAAGGGGCTCTTTGAGTTCCTTACGAAAGGAGGGAATGCAGTGTGTGTGTATATATAGTCATGAGTTTTGTACGGAAATACGGTTAGTTTTAAAAAAAATTTATGAAATACGGTCACAGTTTCATAAAATATGATTTTACCGCCGATAGGGCGCGTTCTGAAAACGTGCCCCTTGGATTACAAAGAGGGCGCGGTCCGAAAACGTGCCCTTCGTGTGCTTATTGAGGGGCGGGTTTTGGAAGGACCATTTCAATGCTAAGTGTACAAGGGGCACAGTTTCAAAACGCGCCCCCTTTTGAAGAGGCCGTTCCCCCCGGTCCCCCCCCGTCCCCCCCTCTCGCCCCCCGGTCCCCCGCGTCCCCCTCTTTAACAGATGCGGGAGTCCCTCGGTCCCCCCAACCTTGGGTAGTCCCCCTGCCCCCCTTCCAGGGGCGGGTTTTGGAAACCCGTCCCTCACTGCGTCAGACGGGGGGCGGGTTTTCAAAACCGCCCCTTCAATAAAACAATAAGGAAACCGCCCCTTCAATAAAATAATAAGGAAACCCGCCCCTTCATTAAAACAATAAGGGGCGGGTTTTCGGACCCGCCCCTCCGATGAACATAAACGCCGCAGTTGGGACGGAAACCCTATTCCGCCGACCCCAAACCCCCTAAATCGTCCGAATCCGGCACGTTCGCCTCCGGAATCTTCCGACCCGGCCCCCGAGCTCCATCCTCCCCGCCTCGGAACCCCGTTCTGCCATCCCCCGTCCTCCCCTCGTCCGGCGTCCTCTCCTCATCCGCCCGTTCGACCTCCGACCTCGACCTCGCCCGTTCGACCTCCGAATCTCCGCCCGTCCGACGTCCGATTATGCATTCGTTAAGTTCAATTATTAAGTTAGATATTGTAGGTTAGAAAAGTAGGTTAGAAAATTAGGTTAGTTGAGAAATTTAGTTCTGAAATTTAGGTTAGATTTTTATGCTAAAATTTGTTTAGAGAAATTTTACGGATTGAATAATTGTTATATAAATTTATAAATTGATTGATTATTTATAATAGAAATTTATAATTGATGTTTGGTATACACTTTATTATGCATTAATTGTTACGTTGTTTGAGATTGTTGTAGGTATTATTAAGTTCGAGAGGAGGGAGCTATTCACGCTGTAAGTTTTCCCTTACGTTTGAATGGCGCAACTTAATTTTATTTGTATGGTCATGGGAAGTTATTCATGGTAGTTCAGGGATAGGTTAATAGGGTTCCACTTAAAAGTAAAAGAGGGGTACCTGCTATGTGGACTATGTTCCAATTCGAAAGGTGTCGTGGCTTAATTGTTTTTACAATGAGATTAGCGAAGACGGAAAGAAGCTGGAAATTTGTCATAGATATTCCCGTTCGCTTCGTTATGGTCCTTCAGGCATATAAATTTTGTGCTAGTACCGATTTGGTGATGATGAAGATGGTTAAGGTTGTTGTGTGAGGTTTACAAACGATGTCAAAATTGGTGACCGCATTCAAGAAGTATATGTGATATCAGTTTCTGGGAATTCTTAAGCCAATGAAGGTGAGGCGGACAAAATTCAAAGAAATTTAAGCTGGGTAGTAACATGCAAAGCCACGTAGGAGTGAATGATTGGGAATGAGGGTTTAAATGGATGGTGCAGAGCGAATGGAAAATTTTTGAAGTTTAGTTAGAAATTTTCGTTCGATTTTTACCGGTGAATGAAGCGGTGTAGCGGATATGGTGCGTAATGTGGGAATGAGGGAGGATGGTGATATGGATGGTGCGGTCTGGTAATTATTACGGAGACGATTAGACGATTATGAAAAGAGGCGTTTGATCCCTTTTGAAGATCTAGAACGTGAATGTGGCGATGAAGCAGCTGTTAAACGAAAAACTTATTTATCCGGCCGATATCGAGAATCATATCGGTTGCATTCAATAGTTCCAAATCCGATTAGGCGGATACTGATGATGAAACGTTTTTAATGGTGTTGATTTAGCGCGAACGATTGATAAACAATGTTGGGGGTTAATGGGCTGGTCCCTCATAGGAAGAAACGTGTTGAAAAAAAACCTCTAACATCTATCCTAGATAGTGCATACTGAGAAGGTCATTTTTCGAGGATGATGAGCGAAGTTTAGGATGACGGACACGATCCGGATGCTTGGTTGATTTTCGTAAAGGGATGCGTTCAAGCATTAAAGAACCCATCTCATTCCATTACCGGTTTTAATATGTTCCATATCAAAAACCATTATAACTAGCGAAATGGTGGAGTCGGATAAGACGACAATGGTCTGTTGTTTTGTTCTTGAGCGGTTGTTCCTGGATTGTAAGTGGAGATTACGCGCGATTCAAACGTGCTTGTGGATGATGAGTCTTGATAAATAACCATCAGTGCGGTGAGCGCATACTGTTTTAAATGGCAGTGCTTTCCGAATATCATGATTGACTTGACTGCAACTTTTTATGGTTCCCTACTCGTACTTTTGTTAGAGAATCTCCTGAACGTGAAAGTTGTCGTTTCCTACGGGAATGTAATAAAGGAGAGATTTGGTTACGAAGTACTCGCCGACGAGTATGGGATGCCAAAGAGGAAGGCAATTGAAGTTGAAGTATTGCGCGAATTGGCGATGAATCTTATAACGAGTTACCGCAAATTTAATGAATGCAATTAGAATTGCCAACCCCGGAACAATTGTTGATTGGGGTGCAACTTATAGTTTTGGCGATGTGAAGTATTACAGTTTCAGAGACTTTTTTGGGCGGTTTGGACAGTGTATTCAAGCATTTACTCATTGGTCGGCCAAGTTGTGAGGTATTAGATGCACATTTTTTATACGGTAAGTATTAGGCAGAAACTTTAATTGCCTGATGTATGGATGGAGGGATAACCATATTTTTGTTTGCCGGTTGCAATTTGCACTGGTTGATAAGGAAGCCTATGATTCTTGGAGTTGGTTCTTGAGATGTCTGAAGGGATATGTCGTTGGTGATAGGACGGGAGGAGTATGCTTGATTTCCGACAGACATGCAGGCATTCAGGCGGCTGTGAATGATCCGCAGGTTGGCTGGCAGCCGCCATTTGCGCATTGGCGGTTCTGTCTTCGACATGTGGCAAGCAATTTCAATACTAGATATAAAAATGTTGCTTGTAAAAGGAAGTTGATAGCCGCAGCGAGGAAATCGATGACTGTAAAGCAAAAAAACATTATGAGAAGCTTGTTTGAATCAATGCCAGAAACTGGTGAGTTCTTTGCCGAGATGAACGAAGAGCAGTGGTGTTTGAGTCGGGATGGCTTTTATAGATATGGTCTTATGACTACGAATTTGAGCGAGAGTTACAACGCCGTTATAAGAGGTGCCAGAAATCTTCCTGTTTCGGCTCTTGTTCGAAAATTTGGTATAATTGCGTGGCATACTGGATAGCCAGAAGGGATGATGCTGACTCCGCGTTGAGAATTGGCGAAAGTTTTACAAGTGTTTGTACTAATCGGTTGTTTAAATGTATGGAGAAGGCCAAACGGTATGAAGTAGTGCTTCTCGATCGACAGGAGGGTAGATTTGACGTGAAAACTAAAGGAAAACATCGACTGAAGTATGTGTTTCTTCAAGCGCGGAAATGCAGCTGCAAGAAGTGGCAAATCTATCACATTCCGTGTTCGCATGCTTTGGCATGTTATGCACACATGCATGTAGATCATACCGCTGTGATTAGTCGTTTCTACTCATTCGAGTGTCATAAGGCCGTGTACGCTTCGAAATGGCATTCTTTTGACTGCAAAGAAGATTGGCCGGAATATCCTTTCCCGAGAGTCAATCCCGATCCTACAAGAGTTAGACCAACAAGGCGTCCACGGTCATCCCGTATACGAAATGAAATGGACATCAAGGAGAAAACTCGGAAAACTAGCTGTGGGTTATGTAGAAAGGAAGGTCATAACCGACGTAGTTGTCCTAATAGGAATCTTTGTAAGTGTTGGTTCAATTGTTGAATAAGTTGTGAATTCTGATTGCCTTTGCTTAAGTTATTCTTCTTATTAACCGTTGTTGATATATTTTGTAACAGGAAGATGCGTCCAGGACCAAGAAAGACAAGTGCTCTTGATGCTCAAGCAGAGCATCGATCGACGGCTGTATGGGAAGCCGGATATAGCGTAGTATGTCAATTCGGCTTATATGTTTTACGTATTCGTATCTTTTTTACTAGCTCCTGTCTTATCTACAGAATAACGTTCTTACTTGCCGTCGGGCTGAGAAATCGCTGAAGGGAGGTGCCACCGATCCCAGGATGGACGTATACCTCCGTCAAGCAGCATTCTATGGCGTGGCTAAACTTCCGTTCATATCATTGGACTGGGCCCTCATCACAGCATTGACGGAATGCTGGAGGCCGGAGACGCACACCTTCCATATGTTGCACGGTGAGATGACTATGACCCTTCAGGATGTGGCAATTCAGCTAGGTTTGCCCGTAGATGGTGATGCGTTGATAGCAGATACATCCGTATCTAATGAGGCGGTGTGCTTAGAGTTATTGGGCCGGATACCTAGGGGTGACAACATCCGGTCTGGTCGTATTAGACTTAGTTGGCTGGCTGCGAATTTTGGTGAGATCCCTATAGATGCCCCTGAGGAGTTAGTGCAGATGCATACCAGGGCATATATTCTGCAGCTGATTGGTGGGATGTTGTTCACGACGAAGTCAGATAGTTTAGTGCATGTTTTCTGGTTGCCTTTGCTAGCTGACTTTGAGAGGGCGGGCAATTATAGTTGGGGAAGTGCATGCCTAGCGTGGCTTTACAGGAGTTTGTGTAAGGCGGCGCACCATAAGGCATCTCAGATAGAGGGTCCATTGATACTGCTACGGTTTTGGGCATGGGATAGATTCTCTCATGTAGCACCTCTGAGACTCCGTACCCCCTTTGTGGAAGATATGCCTTTGAGCCATAGATGGGCCGTTGCGAAGGATGTACGCACGGTGTCCACCCATGTTCTTTCCTCCTACAGAGAGGCATTCGATAGGCAGAGCATGGATCAGGTAAAGTACTATAGCTAACAAATTCATTTGATTAAATCGAACTCTTCTCACACATTCACATTCATTTATGCAGATTATTTGGCATCCTTACCCGGATGAGTTGGTAGCCATGCTTCCCGATTACTGCCGATCTGGTGAGGCTTTCTGGCGTGCAAGACTTCCCCTTATTTGCTTCTACATCGTGGAGTGGCAGTACCCGGATAGAGTGATTCGTCACTTTGGCGATCATCAGCTGGTGCCGCAAGATTGTGACACAAGCAAGGTACTCCACAAGATAGATTTACGCGGGAAGACGATGAACAACTGGAGATAGATCCACCGAGTGTTTGTGGACCAGTGGGAAGATCGTCTCAACATGGTCGTGCCGCTCTTTTGGGAGTCTCCCACTCCCATTAGATATTCAAAATGGTATGCAAAGCACACCAGGCAGCACATCTCGCACACCGGCTCCATGCTAGGCACATTGGTAAGTACTTAATGAATATGACTATGTCATAACATTTTCTCATTCATTGTTCAACTTTAACCTATACTTTTGATGTAGTTGAAGAACTTACGAAAGATAAAGCTTCGGTCTGACCAGCCGGAACTCGTTACTCTTGCCGCGGAGTCCATGGAAATGATGCGGGAGTATGCACGGATGAGATTATATGGTCAACCTGGCGGGTTGGAAGATCAACCTGCATACGAGTTCATCCCACAAGGTGGACAACAAATGGAGGAGGAAGATCATATGGAGGAAGAAGATCCTCATCATATGGACGTTGCGGAAGAGGATCATGGGGAGGAGCCACGGACATACGACGACCCCGTATTTGACGAGGAGGGCCATGAAGTGCGAGAAGGGATGCTCATCTCTCAAGTTTCTCATGTTTATGGCGATTACGCCACTCCTTACTACGAGGTTGGATCCAGTTCTACACCGGAGGCTCCGATTAAAGGCCCAAGAGAATTCGGGTAAGTCCTTCGATTTAAGATTCATTTAAACTTTCATAACTTAACTAATATAACTTCTTCATGTACGACCATTTGCAACAAGGAGAAGGAACTTCTCAAATTACACAACTGTACCCAGATGTTCCATCTGAGCAGCCTGAAGTTTCAGAAGTCCCCGTCGTGAGGCCTTATGTTAAGAGGAAATCTACGAGGCGTAGGGGACATTATTGATTTGCACATTTGGACGTTTAACTTTGTACGTTAGATGTTAGACGATATGAAATTCTCTTGTTTCACTTTGTACGTTACATTGGCTTTGTTATTGAATGTTGGGTGTTAGATTGTTCCGAAGTTTGGTGTTCGATGTATAGATGTTACCTATGAAATGTTTCTGTTTGTTGAAACAGGGTTGGTTTCTAAAGTTATTGAGGTGTGTTGCATTGCCAGACGGGGGGCGGGTTCCAAAACCCGGCCCTTATGTTATTACAACAAGGGGCGCATCTCAAATCGCGCCCCTTGTATGCCACAAGAGGGCGGGGGAGGACAGGGACCGGGGGCCGGGGTGGCACGGGGGGCGGGGGGGGGGGGGGGGAGGGCCCCTTCAAGGGGTGCGTTTTGATATCGCGCCCCTTGAACACTTCAGCTTTTCATCCGTGCATGCGTAAGGGGCGGGTTTTGGAAACCCGCCCCTGACCCGCCCCTCAATAAGCACACGGAGGGCGCGTTTTCGGACCGCGCCCTCTTTGTAATCCAAGGGGCGCGTTTTCAGAACGCGCCCCATCGACGGTAAAACCGTATTTTACGAAACTGGGACCGTATTTCGCAAAATTTTTTTAAAACTAACCGTATTTCCATACAAAACTCTATATAGTCATGAACAGGAGCGAAATCTAATGGGTGAGTTGCAATTTGATTCCCTGAATTTGATATTTTATTCAGTTTAGTCTATCATTTTGCATCCACTTCCAGTATGTATAACTAACACCAATGTTATTATTGGGAGTTTGGCACAGCTGCGCTAGCAGGGACACTGCAGTAGCACCATGGGACTCTAGTGGCCCCCTACAAGACAGCCAGAGTAACGACGAGTGGTCCACTCAGGTTGTATAAGGAAGAATCTGATCACTCCTCGAGAAGTGCCAGATTCTCCAGGGAAGCCCTGATATCACCACTGCTGCAATTTTCAGGTGCCTGAATGATGTTTGGGTTGTCGAGAGAAAGCACATCGGATAGAGGATAGTTTCTGTTCGTGTTGAATTGACTGCTGGCCTTGCTGCAGACTCCCTTCAAGATCACGGTCTTGTGCAAGCCCCCGAGCAGCCCTTCATAGTCCGTGTCCCCACATTCTCCAGCAAATACTACCAACTTCGATAGATCAATGCCCCATCGTACATTCAAGTACCTGAGAACATAACTCACATTCACATCTCGATTAATTCCCAGATTCAATTCATTGTGTTAAAAAACAATGGCATAGATTAATCAAATTCTCAAGTCATTCAACAGGGTTTCCATTGATAAATTTACAGTTAAGCGGATGAGGCAGCAGAACAGGGAAAAGGCCATTACACATTTAACCAAAGCTGAAGAAAATTAAGTCAGAAGAGTTGAGTTATATCATTATTTACCTTTTCATCTTTTAATGGAAGATATAAATGTCACTGAAAAGATTCAATCATACTTTAATTCTTATAGGAATCTTTCGTAGAGAAATAACTGTGATGACTCTTTAGGGCTCAACGACAAAGGTTCAAATCCCAGAGTCCTAACCAATACAATTGAAAATGAACACCAGGAAACGACCTCTTATAGGTGCAATACTCGATCATATTAGCACGAAGAAACAGCGTCACAATTAACAGAGGCTAGTACCTGAGTGCTTGGCAACGCGAAGCCAAAACCGGAATGACATTCAGCCTCGTCCAATTTTGACAAAAGATAGCGTTAGAACGAAGTGCTTGGAATCTCAACATTTTCCGAACATCCTTAATAGGAGGGACCTGCAAACATATGATTTAGGAATGCAATCTAAGAAATTGACAGATTGGAAAGGCTGAGAATATAAGAGAACTTTTTGTAATTGAGAAAATCTAGGAAAAGGCTAATGAGTACCGATCCAGGTTTTTTCACTTGAAAAGTGTAGCAATAGTCCGTTGATAACTTTTCGGAGAGTGCCACAATTGGCTCTTCATTCCCAGACTTCTTATCCATGACAGAAGCAGCCCATTTAACAAGAGTCTTTCTCAATCCTTCCCCACCCCATCGATACTCAACATGTGAATGGTAATAAAAGTCGATTAAAAAGGAACGACCCTCGGAAGTGAGAGATGGATAATACAGATCACTGCCACTGCTACAGATGTATGCATCAAAATCACTTGCACTCAAACCGTTGGAAATTAGAAAAGAGTGGATCTCAGACATGGTCAATGACGTTGACAATATAAATCCTATGGATCCTTCTTTCCTCTCCTTCTCAACTGAGGAGAATACTTTCTGAGTCATGTCCAGAAGTTCAGACAGAGAATCACAGTCAACAGCAAGAACAATTAGGCATTTCCTCCTCCTGAAGGCCGGGTATTTGGCAGAAGCCACATTCTGATCAGTCTTATCCACTGATCCAGCCTTGCGGTCCTTTAATCCCTTAGACCATGACATAACTGCATTCTCTAGCTTATTTTTCCTGTCCTCCTCAGAAACCGTAGAAGTTTCATTTACATTGCCTTCATTCTTTTCTCCATCCAATGAGAACTTCAAATTCAAGGAAAGGTCATGTATATCCCTTAACGAGTCACCGGGTGATTCTGATTCTGAATTTTCATCTGTATCATCGCTCCTTTGCCATTGTGGATGCCTCGGTTTGCAACTAGCTATGCGGGAAAGATAAGTCTTGCAGTGCTCTGGCCATGAAAAAAGGTGGATATTTTTCAGTCCGTTTTGTCTGCATCTCGCCCAGAGCTGTTTATCAGCCACCAGCTTTAGGAGAGCATCGGCAATAGACTGCTGATCATGTGGATCAACAAGAAGGCCATTGTCCAGAACCTACATTGCCCCGTAAATTTGAAATCTCATTAGCCCATCCAGCAGGAATCAATAGAAGTCACCTATACCCAGAAGGACCAATATTCCTACCCTGTGTATATCCACGGGACCACCATTTTTTGTGGCAACTATAGGCAAGCCATGAGCTGCTGCCTACAAAAGTGAGAGGAAAAATTCTTAGAGCTCCGTGTATATCAGTGGAGAGAATAAACACAGAAACGAGAAACAATAATAACTTACCTCTATTAGAGTAAGTCCAAACGGTTCAATGAAAGCAGGATTGATGAAGACACCCTGATAAAAATAATTAGCTTTAATAAAATAAGAGGGGATGGGGTCTCCAGATTAACACACATGACAACATCTGAGCAAACTCTGACCTATCCCCAAACAAACTGTAAGATGTTTATGACAAAAAAAAAAATCCATAAGCAAATGAATTACTCCATCCATAATTAGCATGACTTGGCATGAAGCTTACCTTTGTCTTTGCTGCTAGTCGATATATGTCAGGAACATCAGACTGCTTGTGGTGCTTAGGATATGCCACTAGCCCATAAAGATCATACTTGTCAATAAGCTTAAGAACAGAGAGGAGGACAGAAGAATTTGTACCAGACATCTCATCAATGTCATCTCTGTTACCCATAATGAGAGTCTACAAAAAATCAGAATGATCAAAATTAGAACATCTAAAAAAGTTACCAGGAATTCAATACAGAACCAAAAACGTAGAAACTTAAAAGGTACCAGATTAGCTAATTCTCTGAGCGGACGACATTCACCAAATGCTTTAACCAGAGTTGTGATGTTCTTCTTTGGGTCGGGCCTTGCAAGGGCAAGTATCATCGGCTTCCTAGGGTTATTAAAAAACCGCATTATCTGCAATTTTGCAATCATACGAATATTTTACTTGAGCTCATTTTAATGTACACATAACCTACAGAATGCAATGCCAAGACACTGTTTGCGCCTGATTATAACCTCGGACCAAATATGGGGATCTGGATGGGTGGAATGATCTTCATTTCCCTCCATCTCGCCATCCATATCGCCATCTTCAGGAGTAATATGGTGAAATTCCATTCCTGGCGGAATAACCTGCCAGATGCTAAGAAATTCGAATCACTCAAACCAACAGGTGCAAACTCGCAATCAGAAAATATTAACGCGTGGAAGAAAAAGAATTAAACAAATAAACAGAAAAAAATATTCTTGTTCTTATTAATGATTGTCAATTGACCAATCTTTAGGTAAATCGCGCATCCAAGCCTGGACTAACAGAAAAGAACACTGGAAAAATTACAAGACTTACAGCCATACGAGGCATATATCTGCCGTAACAGCTAACCCCACGCTTGATCCTCGCCCTTATCTTCTTTTCTAAGAGAGGATCGAAACCATCATACAAACGCCATTGTTCATCAATCTCTTGCCTAGTACTAGTGATAACAACTTCAGAGGCATCAAGAGATAGTTCCTCCGCCTCTATGCGTCGCATGATCTTGTATGTTGTGTTTATCTCTTCTCTGGTTAGACGCCCTTGCTTAAGAAGTTGTTCCAACTTATCTCGGCCAAGTGAGTGTCCCGTGAACAGCATAGGAACATTCAGCGCACCAGAAAGAAGAGCAGCTGAATCACCAGCATCTGCATAGTGGCCATGGATTGCAACAGGCCATACTGGCTGACCATTGCCAATCTGCTCTCCCAGGACTTTAGACATTTGTATCACATGGTTAAGTGCACCATCAACAAATTCAGGGATGTGAGGCCATAGATGTTCTTTTGGAATATACTTGTCTCTTGGTCCAAATGGTATACGAATTATATAAGAGCCACTACTCTCCCCCATCTCATCCATCATCTCTGGATTCCTCAGTGCCAACATCTCAGTGGGCTCACCATAGCTCCAATCGACATCTGGTGCCGATACCTGCCTGGTGAGCAAATCCACCCGATAAACACCTGGCATAGAACCTAATGCCCTTGCAAGCTCGACAACATATTTGACCTGGAAAAGAGGATTTTAAAACCTTCGAATATTTTCATAAATAAAACAATGATTGAAAAGGACCTTTCTGAGGCAATCACGTCAAATGAATAGCTTAAACTCCCACAAATTTTAGAAGAAACCTTAGAAAGATAAAATTTGGAAGATACTGGTGACAACTTAAATCCACCATTCAAAAGGACGATCAGGATTATCAACTATAGTTCCTGGCAAAGGCCGTCCCTCATGACAAGCAGAGCAGATTTTAAAACAAGACAACAGGATGTCACATTTTGCAGAACTAGAAAACACCAACATGCAATAAAAACTTTACCTGACCACCAGTGTCAGAATCACGGCCAAGCTCCATATTTTCACCTCGTATAAGACCATGGATGCTGCCAAAAGAACGTACTATTCAAACATAAAATAGTAGAATGACAAGTTCAATAGAGACAGGATCTTTTGGAATTGGGAAAAAAAAATGTGGATAAAATAACGAATAATAATTTTCCTGGACAATCAAATGAAGCTTATACTCCTCAGTCAGGAAAGATATCAATCCATGGTAAGCAGAATGTTCAGGCTCATAAAATGGTGAAAACAGGAATGACTTAACAGTTGCACAGAACACCGGGCAGAAACCAAAATAATTTTGGCCCCACTTCGTAGGCCAGATTATTGCAATAAAAGTAAAAGTTTAGGAGGTCCATGCCTTATCAATACAATGTACATCTTTTTCCCTCTCTGCTGACTAGCCCATGCTTCCATTGTCTCTACAGAACTTATTCTGGGTAATCTACCCCTGTTACTCTCCCCATGCACTGATACATCACCAGCCGGATCTCCCTTCTCCCCCTCAGATAAGTCCTCAGACATATCAGCAGTTGCCTCTCTACGCCCTCTTTCACGTTCAAGATGGCGCTTTGCTTTTCTCTGTGCTTCCTCACCTTCAAGCTAGCAACAGAAATACATAAGTGGAGACATCAATGGGATGAACATAACTTGATAGAAAATCACAGTGCCTCCTTAGCCTTCTTACTCTACCACACTATACACTCTAGTTACTTCCCCATTACACAATCAGACAAGTTTTGAACTAGTGACCACTTCCTCCTACCATCCGCACGATAAAAGTTAGTAGGGAACTCGTCTTCTCTGAAAAAGTTATCAGAACCATGATGTGAAGAGCTCAATTCCATTATGAATCCAAACAAATGAACTTCAAACAACCCAGCAAGAAAGAAAGAGGAACCTGTTTCTTCTGCCTAGCCAAGTTCCAAATCCTCCAACACATATTCTCCAGCCTCGTGTTCCTCTCCTGCGGGCTCCTCGTAGCCTGAGCCTGCCCCCCCGCACAAAAGAGAAACCGGAAACCAAAATCAAACCAATACCCATCGAGCACACAATCCAACAACCCAAATCAAACTCGTTTCCTCGTACCTTGACCCAAGAACGATAGAGATCGGATTCATCGAAGCCGGTGATGACTTCCTCGACGAAGTACCTGGTGGGACTGAACCTCCCCCTCTCCCTCAACAGCAGTGACGACTTCTTCTTGTCATCGAGGGCAGGACCCACGTCCAGGATCGCTTCAAGGTAGCTGTTTATCCAGTCGTTTGCCGCCATCGCCAGCTACAACTCCCCTCCACCCACCCGAACACCCTCAATCCTTAAAAAGGTCCAACCTTAGTCTTCTCCTCCTCCTTTCCCTAGATATTGGGAGAGAGAGTGAATGGAGAGTGAACGGAAGGGAGGGAGGCGTGACGAAAGGAAACGAATGATTAACGATAATTTCGGGCTCTTTCCCGTTGGGGTCCCCAGAGAATCGAACAAAATCTTACAACCTCGTATTCGGGAACTCTATCTCCCTCTCCCCCTCCTTTTCAACTCCTTTCCAAGAAAGGCGTAACCCATGGACAAGGAAAACAGATCATCCCATTAATTAATTATTTCACTCCTGCAAATAAATATAGGAGAAAGTTTTTTTGACCTTCCTTTCCTTTTTTACTAGCTATATTTTATTGGTCAAACTACTCAACGATGCTTGAACATTCGCTTCTGAAAGTTGAAAAGAGGAGCAGGAGAGGGGGATAAGGACATGATCCCCGGTAACACTTCGTGGCGCCGAAATCCGAGGATGGAATATCCCTCTTATGCGAGGGCATCGTGTTAGAAAGGAAAATATTTATACGACGAGCTTCGAAATTTTAAAATAAGTCCCGATTTTCAATTTAAAATTGAAGTTAGATTTCATTTGATCGATGCGGGTATCATAAAATTTGTATTTTGAAATCAGTTCGATTTCTTTAATGATTGAATTCAAAGTTACAAAATTCGATTTTAGGGCTTTATAATTCCTAAATAAGTCCCAAAACACATTAAGTAAATCGAACTTTGATTTTCAATTTGACTTCCTAAGAAAATCAAAGTTTCATAGTTCGATTTTTAATTTTGACTCTTTAAGAAAATCAAAGATCGATTTTAAGAAAATATTGGATGATAGGAATTCGAAATTTTAATAATTCATTGATAGATGCATTTATATATACGGGCATCATAAAATTGGTATTAATTTAAAAGTTCAAAATTTTTTTCCTAATTTATGGTTGAAATTTTCAAAATTCCTTGAACTCAAACTCTTAGGGTTCGACTTCGATATACAAAAAAGTCGAACTCTAAGAGTTTGAGTTCGAACCATATAAGACAAACTCAAACTCATAAAGTTTGAGTTTCTTAGTGCTTTAAGGAAGTCGAACTCTATGAGTTCGAACTCCTTGCTTTATTAAAGAAAAGGCAAGGGACAATGGCAAGGGGGAGACGAGAGCAAGGGGAGGAGATTGGACAATGACTTTATTGAAAAAAAAGGCAGGGAGACAATGGGAAAGGAGTAAACGGGAGCAAGTGTAGGGAGAGGGGGGAGTTTTGTTCCAATATGACGTTGGTTCTCAAATTATTTTGTCAAATGACCTCCTAAATTTGAAAATTTCTCAACTTACCTGGTGAAATCGGCCTTACAAAGGCCGACTTCGATCATGAAGGAAATCGGCCTTTGTAGGCCGATTTCCCCTATAGCTGAAGTAAAGTCGGCCTTACAAAGGCCGACTTCATGTCATTCGTCCCTCCCGTATGAAGTCGGCTTTAAAGGCCGACTTTCGAACACTTAAATAAAAAACGCCAATTTCACATGAAGTCGGCCTTTACATGAAGTCGGCCGTTGTAAGGCCGACTTCCTAAGGCAATAAGGAAGTCGGCCTTACAAATACCGACTCCTTCCAACATTAAAAAAAAAAACTTTTATCCCACATCGCCCCGACAAAGTTTCAAGCAAAAGTAAAAGTAAGGAGAAGCACACTAGACAGGGGTTCGTAAGTTGTCTTAAGAAGCAAAAGTAAGGAGAAGCAGCTTTCCCCCTCCTCTTTCTTTTTTTTTTGGCTTTTTCTCCTTTTTCATTTTTTTAAAATAAAATACAATACCCCCAATATACTGCATTACACTGTTAATAAAATAATAGAAAGATGGATGTGGGGTGGACTGGAGGACATGAGTGATCGCTCAACCCGAGAAAATTCCAAAGAAGAAGAAGAAGGAGCGGTCTTCGAGGAGTCTTGTGTTTTGGGGACAGACAACAATTAAATGTGCCTCCACTCTAGTCCAAGGCTAGGCAAAAATTTTTGGGATGGGACAACGGAAATTATGAAGTTGGACTGGATAAAAGTTTTTTTTTTTTAACGTTGGAAGGAGTCGGCCTTTGTTAAGTTGGCGGTTTTTTTATTTAAGTGTTTGGAAGTCGACCTTACAAAGGCCGACTTCATGCGAGAGTGAAGGATGGCATGAAGTTGGCCTTTGTAAGGCCGACTTCACTTCGCCCATGAGAAAGTCGGTCTTACAATGGCCGACTTCCTTAATGACCAAAGTCGGCCTTTGTAAGGCCGATTTCACTGGATTAGTTGAAGAATTTCCAAACTTAGGAGGTCATTTGGCGAAATAATTTGGTAACCAACGTCATATTGGAATAAAACTCGGAGAGGGCGCAGCGACGAGGGGGCAGGGGGAGGGGAGTTTGATAAAAAAAAAAGATTGATTTTTTTAATGCATAGTCCGTACAGGCTCTTTCGCTGTAATATTTAGAAAATTTTTAAATGTGTGCTCATAATAAGGTAAACTCGACCTCGTAGAATTCAAATTTCTTGAAGACTAAGAAAAGTTCGACTTCATAAGAGATCGTCCCATTCGCATGAAATCGAACTATTAAAAGTTCGACTTATTTTGAAACGATAAATAAAAAATTTTGAAAATTTAAGTTATAAATTCGAAAATATTTTTTAAATTAATGATATTTTGAAATAAAACTCCGTGCTAGAAATGTTGAGCTAGGGCCCATCAAGTTGCGGAGCGATTTGAACAATCGTTTTTGTAGGGATGGATCGAATGGGATTTGGATGTACTTCAATTAGATTCGAATATGCTACCCCTACAACCCCGACCTCGTTCTTGTCCGACAGTGATTATAGGAAATACTGAGAAGCTTCGGACAAGAAAGATCATGAGGCTGCCCTCTGTCTGCCCGTCTGCAAATTGGTGCAAAGCTGACTGGTCGTTGTATCCACATATATACACATACACTTCCTCTCCCGCTCGAGATCCATCCATCAATCATTGGAATTCTCGGATACCCAGTTCCCATGGCGGACACTGGGGGAACACCCAGTTGCCATAACCCCAACCCAGAAGTTCTCAACGTCCTGGAAGCCCTGAAGAAGGCCTCCCACGAGCTCCAAGCTCACCCCCACGTCACCGGCACCTCCGCTGAATCGGACCACCCCGACTCCTCCTCGTCCATCAAGGCCCTGCTCGAGCTGCAGACGGAGTCCGACGCCCTCCTCTCTAGCGACCCCTACCTCTGCAACCTTTCCAATCATCTATCTACCCTGAAGTCGCTTGTCCAGAAGCTGCGTGGCTCCAAGGGGTATAGTCTTCGTTCCTTCCTGACGCGGCATGCCTCGGCACACTCGATATCCAGGGTGGCCGAATCGATCGGGTCGGAAATTCAGGCCTGGATCGATAGGGAGATCGTCGAGGAGCTCATGAATCGCCTGAAGGAACTGAACGGAGGGGGTGATGATGAGGAGGAGGTGATCAGGCTGCTCGGGCGATTTGAGAAGCGGGTCTCACAGGGGTTTGATCGGGAGTTGCAGGACCTGGTGTTGAAGAGTAAGCTGCTGGTGAGGCTCGAGGAGTCCCTCGGGAACCCTAAGTGGTCGACGCGGCTGAGGGAACATGCAGCCTTCGTAATCGCTGCCCTGATGAAGTTCAACAAAGATGTCTTTGTGGGTCTGGTCCCGTTGGGACAGACGATACGTGCCCTGATCACTATTGCCTCGGTTGATTCTCTAAAGGTGCTGATTCTACTGATAAGGTCAATCAAGTCGGCCATTGTAGACGAGATTGAGTCTAATGGGGAAATCCCCAAGATCATTGGCTTCTTGGACTGCAAGGATCTGCAATTCAGGTTGGTGGCTATGGATTGCATCCTGGAGATGGGGTATTTTGGACGGAAGGAGGCCATCGAGGCCATGCTTAAAGCAGGATTGATTGAGAAGCTAATGGAGCTGCAGCGGTCGAGCCTTGGTGGAGCCTTGATCGATTCGAGCCGTTACAACAATGACCTCGGACATGAAACCGAAGATAACAACATTGGAGAAGGGCGGAGAAGCAGGGAGAGGAAGTTCCTCGACCGTCATCCATTCGCGAGCTGCGTGGCGAGGTTCGCAGTGCAGCTCGAGGTCGGGGAAGGGTTGAGACAGAGAGAGAGGAGGGCGTTCAAGCAAGAGGTACTGGAACGGGTCAGGGAAGCATCTGACACAGACGCGGAAGCCGCCACCGTCATCGCCGAGGTCTTGTGGGGCTCTTCGCCTTGATTTCGAGACATTCCCGGGCGCAAAAGTATCTGAAACCATTACAGGAGAGACAAATCAAGGCAAATCAATGGCTCTCACAGTTGTTCCTAGGATGAATCCCAGGACGAGCGATGTTGGAGTGGAGTTTGTCGTGTGGGGTGGTTTTGTAGGCTGTCCGTACATAAGTAGATCAGTTCCAGGAAGTGCCACCATACAATTCAATTATTTGTTCGAATCACGCGATTGTTTACTACCTGGGTTGGCCTCTTTTCCTCGATTTGTCCCAGGAGGCCTGAAAAGAATATGCCAAATTGGACAGTCCAAAAGAGCAAAACCGGACAAGATCATTGTTGGGAATCTCAAGAAACGGAATTTGATGTGGGCAAAAATCATTTGGGTAATCAAGATTGGACTTTGGGTTTTTGTTTTGTCCCCGAGGGGTCTTTTTTTACATGTGCCTTATCCAAACTTCCAGACCTTTTCTCCTCTTCGAAAGCACAGAATTCACCACCTCCACCCGTATCGGCCAAAGACCACAATCCGAACGGACCTGGACATCCCTGAAATTGTGCAACGTTTTTCCTTTCTGGGTGTTGTCTGAAATGTTTGGATGTGTGCGGAAAGATTAGTTGATCGGAGGTGGGTTTGTGATGGTTGTCTGGAATTGCAGGGGGGTGATTGCTTTTGAGGGGGGTCTGGATTGGGACGCGGGATAAGTTTGTGGTTGCATATTTCAGGGAAGTGAAAGATGGTTGGCTGTCGATGATTACTTTGCTTGTGCAGCTAAACGGGATACGGGGGTTTGATTGATGTTGCAATCGCCCAGGAGACCACCGGCGGGTCTCAACTGGATTTCTCCATCAGGATACTTGTTCTTGGAAAATTCATGGTTGGCGAAAGTGCAACAATAAATTCGATGTTTGATCGGACGAAGACTATCACCGATGCCTTTCAACCTGCTATCGACTGCATTACAGAGGTTAAAGGAGTCATCTGTGGTTTGAACTTTCATCGATACTCCTGGCTTTCTACCACCTTCAATGAGTAATGAGAAGAGAAATCGGAAGATTACCCTTTCTATAAGACGTTACATTAGAAAGTCACCTCCCTGGCATAGTTATGTATTTCGAACACCTTGACCTTATCTATGCGAGTAGTGACTTCCCCCTACTGAAGCTAGTAACTGAAGTTTTCAGGAAGACTGTGTGGTTGAACACCATTGTTGTCGTAGCGCACATGCTTCATTTCCCCTCCTTTAAGGTTCGGACGGGTTTCCTGTCCTGCTCTAGTTTTATTCAGTATCAGATACATCAAGCAGTGTTGGACTCTAAACTCGAGAATCCTGTTTTCTTTGTAGAGAGCCACCAGAACTGTAGAAAGAATTCTCTCGAGGTGAAAGTTTTTCATGATTGACAGGCATGGAGAACTGAGTCATTGGTCCTCTGCACCAGCAAAAGGTGGGGCGGTACCAGACAGGCTTGTCTGCCTCGTCTCCTGTCAAATTTCCTGTGACACTGCTCGGCACCTGGTTCTGCTGGTGATGATGTATGCCTAGCCACTCTCTTGTTATTTGAGACCAATGGCAACGATGAATCAGCTACCTCCAATCAGAGTTCTGACAAAATCACATTTTTGAAAAATTGACGAGATCCCAGAAAAAGGATTATCTAGATTTGCTGGATTATCCGGAGACGCTTCACATGAAGAAACAAATGAGGGAAGGATTACTGAGGCAGAGATTTGACAAACTATAAGGAGAGGATCACTCTGCGGACAACGAATGTTCAGACAGTCAAGGTGCTTCGTAGCCATTTCTTCTACCTGACATGGCAATCCCTCTGAATTTTGACTCAGGTCTCCCTTGACACGGATGTCACAGTATCAGCAAGGGAGACCAATTGGTTGTAAGGCCTGTTCTCAGTCCAGATGGATGGGATCACGATGTCAACTTTGATGACATTAAACTAAGAAGCAGCACTGGAATCCAAAATAAGGCATTTGCCTTAGTCACGGGGAAGATAAGCTTAAATAAGAGTGCCTTTGGCATCCACTCTGAATGCGCGGCGACTTACAGAGCGTTTGGTGGACCGTGTTATTCTTATGGACTCGATCTCCAGTATTCTGGGAAAGATCTGATTTATACAGTTCACAGTAATGCAGAGATAGGAATTCAAGTTGTAATACTGCTGGATGTGGCTTTTCTTTGACATCTTTTGGTAAGAAGTACTACATCGGTGCCAAGATCAGAGACACAATGCTCTTTGGTCCGAGAGTCAAATTCTCAGCGAGCCTTGGTTGGCTTGTGGGTGCCAAGAAAGTGGTGGATGGTGGCAACTTTGAAGCTACATTTAGGAGGAGAGACTTCCCAGCGAGGAATGAGTTGGTTAGCCTCACTGTGACTGTCCTCTCCTTTGAAATGGAAATGATTCTGGATGGAAACGTGCAGCCGGAGTTTCCGTTGACACGAGACACTAAATTGTCTATCATAGGTAACTTGAACAGCTGGGGGATTGGGCAACTCCCAATTAAGACCAGTACTTCTGAGCACCTGGAGATCGCCACAATTGCCTTGTTATCCATATTTAGGGGCCTTTTCACGAGGAAAGTTGCAAAGGACACTGGCGTGGGAAATTTGGATGGAGGATAACTCGTTGCTAGTTCACTTCTTTGTGAGGTTATGTACAGCTAGCAGTCTACGAGGGTCAGCGAGTTTATGTTCAGCGAAGAACTTCCGGATGCCTCTTACAATTCATCTAATTTTACTACGTCATGAAGCCCCAACTCTCACTTTACACCCTCAAATTTGGTATACCAAAGAGACCTTCCTCAAGGAATACAGGCTTGACGATCACCTGATGGATTCTCGGTAGGTCGACAGTGCATCCTTCTCCACTTGGGTCTCTCATTGCTTCTCTGTTATCCTGTCATTCCTGGGATAGTGAGTCAGCAAGTTACTTTTGGCACTTGAAGCATCCAGAACATGCCCAATCATATGCAACTGCGACTAAAATGTTAGTAGACGATAAGGCGGCCAGAATTACCCATTGCGCCAAAGATGGACCGATGGACCAGAGAAATCCAAGTACATCCATAAACCAGAGTCAAGGAGAGCATATACATAATGATTTGTTATCTTTCCTAGCAGATTCGATTGTTGGATCTGAGGCGAAACATATCTGTCAAAGAATTGTGATTTCGGGCGACACGTCTTCATTAAATATTTCTGGAATGATATAATGGTGACATGATAACTGCTTCGATGCAGAAGTTCAACCCAAGCATCAGGGTACCTTTGACAAGTTTCATGCACAGGTAATGTTTTCGAGGTGTCTGACAGATTGACTTTGAGATTTGCTTTTACATCAGGGATGATTGAGATTCAGACCCACTCATCCAAACTGAAGACCTTGGAACTCCATGACCTGCAGGATCTAGCTCAGTTCCCATGCATCCAAGCCCAGTTTTAAGCCAAGCATGACGTCAGGAATGCAGCGGATGAAGCCGACCGAGATAGATTTCTGGAGGAGCACAACTGCTGGAGCCTCGGCCATCCTCCGACAGATCAACAGGTTACATTCATCGGATCTATCCTCAAAGTCGCAACACGTCAGCCTCCTTGTCGTCCTGATCCCGGTCCCCCACCAACCCAGAAATGAATAATAGATTTCTTATCCAGGGTTTCATCAAAGTTTGCGTCTTTAGGTAGGGCAAGGAAACTCGACAGCTCCATTTCTTGTTTCCTTCGACGAATGGACAAAGTAAGATGAGTGTTGACATGGCAAATAATTTTGGGCCTGGACTTAGAACAAAAGCCCAGTAATCCCTCAGGTCACACTCCGAATCGGCCCAAGATACAGTCGTCTAGGTCGACTCATGACGAAGTCAACTAGGTCGACTCATGACGAAGGAATATGGTAATCAAAGTCAACCAAAATATACTAAGTCTACTAGTAGAGTGAAGTCGACAGAATTCTGGATAAGTCGACCAAGTCGGTCGTAGTCCGTACAGATCAGTCAAGTCGACAAGGTTGGAATAAATTTATTCATCACGTTTATTAAGGATCGTAACTGATCCTAATATCCAGGAACGTGATCCCATATATCAAGGAGGTTGTTGAGACACTCCCACGATATTAGGGATCACGATCTATAACACGATCTGCAACACGATCTATCTGTTACGTGTTAAGCACGTACAAGTCCTCTATAAATAGCAGAGGAATTTTTCAAGACAAGACACGACCATACACAGCCAAAGCTCTGAAGTTTGTTCGTCAACCTTAGGAAATTAGATACCTTGACCCGGTTTATAGGTCAACTCCCCTTCCACTGACAGAGTGAGCTCGTAGGGCTTTTGCCGTCAACCCCCGCCAGCGATACCATCGACGGAGTGAGCTCGTAGGGCCTTCGTCACAGCTTCTCGCCAGCGACCACCACCGACGGAGCGAGCTTCCAAGGCCTTCGTCACAAGTTCTCCGCCGTCACAGGATTCCACATCGTTGTCACCACTTGTCCCTTTTTCATTTTTGATGGCTGTAAGCCCTTGTTCTTAATTCGTTAAGATTGTAAGACTTGCATTCTATTTCAAATAAAATTGTGCATCTTCTTACTGGCGACCACAACTCAATTCCTGTGAGTCCTTTGCCAAATATTTCCGACGTGATCCGTTCTATAGGTGAACAATGAGGCCCCTCGGTTCTAAAGCAAGGAAGTCCCGACTGTTTTTTCTTGCGGGAAATGATACAAGGAATATTCCCCAGTACGTTGGTTAAAAATTATATCCGTTGTCGTAAGCTTTAAAATTTCAACTATAAAGCCTAACTCGAACTGCCAGAGAAAAAAGTTGAATACTAAGAGTTCGAGTTCTAATCATCTAGAGTGATGAGTTCGACTTTATGTGTACGTGATCATTCCACTGTGATCATTTCACATAAAGTCGAACTCATAGAGTTTAAATTTCTTTATATCAGATAAAAGTCCAACTCTAAGTTCGACTTCTTCAGCCTTAAGAAGGAGGGCAGACGGGGAGGATAGGGGGCAGTAGATTTTTTAATATAATTTAGAGTAAGTCGAACTCTATAGTTCGACTTTATTAAGTGAGAACCGGAGAAAAATTCTAAATATTGTAAACTTCTTCTCTCTATGGGGCTCGAATTCTATGAGTTTGACTTCATGTGTAATTTTACATCCTTATATAGTCCAACTCTATGAGTTCGACTTTGTCACGTTGGAACTCGAATTCTTAGAATTCAACTTCTTTTTTTTTTAAATCAAATTTTAAGAGTTTAAATTAGGAGCGGGAAAATCGAAATTTTAAAACTTATAACAGTAAATTTAGAAATATTTTGTAAACCGATAAGTGAAAACAAACTCCAAAATACCACATCTCACAAGCCAGGTTCCTTTCCATTACCCCACTTTCTCCTTCAGCCGACGCAGCACAATCCAACTCCCAACTCAAACTCTCGCCCAGAATTTTTCCCAACCCCTCAGAACCGAATCCTTGGAGATGATGGCCCTTTATACCGCAATCCCACGTAAAAGCCAGCGAAACCAACCACCTCGTCTTTCTTTTCCTATTCGATATACGAAGCTTTGACCCGATTAATTGGAACTATGACGGGTTTCTTAAGCGAATCCAAGCTTAACCAACTGCGCTTATTGCCACCTCGTCTTTTGCCCGTCTATTTCACCTGCGTCGTCCAAGCTTCCACCAGCTCTGCCTTTACCTTAAATATAAGAGAACCAATCAACTCCGATGTTTACAAGGGACAAATATCTAACCACCTTCCCCTGGCAGTTTCTTCTTCCCGTGTCTGTGTAATAGTAATACCCACCTCTCTCTGCCTCGTACATGACTCCGGAGATCGAAGAGGTCTCTGCGGTTTCCTCATCGGCCAACGAAGGTGGCAGATCCAAGGTTTGCACGGCCGCTGCCTACGGCGACGTCGATAAGCTGAGGGAGTTGGTCGAGAAGGAGGGGAGGTCGGTCTGTGATGCGGATGGGTCGGGTTATTGCCCTCTCCAGTGGGCTGCTCTCAATGACAGATATGTTGCTGCGCAGTACATAATTGAGGTATGTTTTATTGTTCTGTCAAAATGATTGGGATTTTCTTTGTCGGTTCTGTTGATGGTCTTCTGGGATTTCCTAGGAATGGAATGATTGGAAGGTTTTAGTTACTGGGTGTTTGTTTCTTTTGTTCCTGTGATGGTTAGCATGGAGGAGACGTGAATGCGACGGATTGTGCCGGACAGACCGCACTTCACTGGAGTGCAGTTCGGGGCGCAATTAGAATCGCAGACCTTTTGCTTCATCATGGCGCTCGGCTCAGTTCCGCTGATATTTATGGCTATCAGGTTCGATATGCTTCTCCTGTTTCTTGGGATCCTGGATGAAAAGCTTCTGGCTTGCCGGTTACGATGCTGTTGCTTTTCTCTTGTCTACAGGCGACTCATGTTGCAGCGCAGCATGGTCAGACTACTTTCCTCTATCACATAATTTCAAAATGGAATGCAGATCCTGATGCCACGGACAGCGATGGAAGGAGCCCTCTGCACTGGTAAGTTGGATGCTTAAGGACCTCTTTCTGAACATCTCTTTTCTGGAATGAGAGAAAGTTTATCTCACTCTGCTGCTGATAAATGAATTCCTGGTGTTCGCTAGGGCTGCTTATAAAGGATTTTTAGATTGTATACGTCTACTTTTGTTTCTGGACACTGATCTCATACGCCAGGATAAGGAAGGTTAGAGTGGATGTTGATTTATTGCAACCTTGAGTGAGGAGTCTTCGGTACACCTGCGAGCTATATATTCTTCAGTTACAACATCTCAAATTCGTAAATTTCTTTCAGGCTGCACTCTTCTGCATTGGGCTACCATTCGAGGAAACCTTATGGCTTGTCAAGAGTTAGTTCGAGCCAGCAAGAGAGAGGACTTGATGATGAATGATTGCACCGGACTCACTCCTGCGCAGCTGGCATTTAGAATAAATCACCCAGAAGTTGCTTCTTTCCTTGTATAAGTTCTATGCCCAGAAGTTGGTCTTTTATATTACTTTCTTTTTTTAAGAAAATGACTTGTTTTCTTGACGAATCGTGTCCTCGGCATTCATCTGATTAACTGAGATGAGGATGAGTGAATTATTTTCGGTCAATGGTTGTCTGTTTTTTCCATGAAGTTCACGTCTCGCCATAAGACTATTTTGTATCTGTATTCTAGTGTCCTGCCATTGGGAGGGTAAATAAGCTAGGGCCCAGCTGCTTTTATGCCTGATAGCTTCGGTAGAGTTGAAAAATGTGTACCGTCATTCTTTTGCAGGCAAATGCTAGAAAACAGTTGGATATGAAGTGCAGTCACAGTAACCCTTGGAGACGGCCTTTCAAGTTTGGTTTTGTGCCAATACTGTGGTTGATTATCATTGCACTGTTAGTCATCTACATAAACTCCATTATTATAGGTATATTGTTTAACTCATGCTGTTCAAAGTGTTGACATTTGCCTTAATCCCTGAGATATAAGATCATCTGATTTCTTTGCATCTGCATGTACATGCAGCACCTGGTTTACCAAAGTTGGGTGCTGGTTCAAGTATCCTAGCGTCTTCAGGTGCTACCATTGCAGTCGTTGGATTAATCATGCTTTATAGATGCAGCAGGTGGCAACCCAATCTCGTGGAATTGTCATTGGCATTTTCTCTATCTCTAGTATGACTAATATTTTATGATACAACAACGTCCTTATCATGCTTTTTTGTTTTGCAGCAAAAATCCTGGTTATATCAGCAAAAATACACACGAGTTGGAGAATGTCACAGATAATGTACGTTCAACACTGCCCTTTTATGCTTTATTATGTTGAAGCGGCATACTGCATGTAGATTGCCCTGAGAACCTTTGGTTATTTGTTTTATTCTTTTGGTAGGAACCTTTGCTGAAAAATGTACTGAATCATCCTGTTTTCCTTTCTGGGAACTGGTATCAGCTCTGCTCGACATGCAAGGTGCCACCAAGCATGCACTGTTATCCTATATGATCTTGTTTTTGTATCGGATCTTCCTTTTTTAATAGGGTGTTTTGTAGTGACTAGATTGTGCGGCCTCCTCGATCGAAACACTGCTCCACATGTGATCACTGCGTAGAACAATTTGACCATCATTGCCCGTTGGTATCCAACTGCATTGGCAAGGTTGCGGAGGCGTTTTAACATCTGGTATTATTCCATGAACTTCATTGAGAAGCTGCTTTGTGCCTGATATTTTTCTGTCATGATGGGCTTGCCGTGCAGAAAAATAAGTGGGATTTCTTCATGTTCCTCGTTCTCGAGGTTGTTGCGATGTTTACAACCGGTGCTGTTACTCTGGCGAGTATGTGGCTTCGTATGTCCTGACACAACTTACAGTTTCTTGACTGGTTTCCTGAAAGTGGATCTCCCTTGTAAAATGCAGGACTTCTGTCAGATCCCACTGCTCCCTCTTCTTTTGGAGCTTGGTTGCGTCACTCCAGTTCCCGGCACTTTGGCGCTTTGTTCTTTGTCGTTACAGATTCTTGGCTCTTCCTGGGTGTTGCAGCATTGACTGTTGTGCAAGCTTCTCAGGTGAACTGCCCGATCCCATGATTACGTGTTCTTACAATGATCTTTTTTTTTTTGGAAACAAGGTAATTACTCTTGGGCATAATATCTCCGATCTTGGCAGATCTCTCGCAATATCACGGCAAACGAGAAGGAACATGCAGCGCGCTATAGCTACCTGAGAGGCCCTGATGGCCGGTTCCGCAATATGTATGATCGTGGATTTAGAAAAAACTGCTTCGACTTCTTGATTTATGGTTATAGCGTTGATGTCGAGTACATCGATGATTTAACTGATCCTGAGGGTATTGGGATTACGGATATGACTCCTCCGAGGACTCTTTCGGAGCTCTGTCGAGCCTATTCATTCCAGGGGTGACACAGTTTGCTGCCATGTGTAAGTACACAGTGGATATCATGTACAGAGACAACACGAGAATGTTTTCTCGGCTGTCTCAACTGCAGAACTTCATGTTCATGATTATCCTGCGAGTGTTGTTTCTGCAGCTCAGAAATCAACAGTTTTACAATAAAAAAAATATAATTCGACATTATTCAGAAGTTTTACATAATGAACCCAAAAGAATTGACTGAACATTGACAACTCACAATCCCAGAAAACACTATCTCAATGCTTCAGTTATCTGTAATTTCCCAAAAAAACTATCTGGGATCAACATGCATATCCAAAACACTGACAGACGTCAAAGACCTGTAAACAACTATGCACTTTTTTTGAATTAATTTTGTAAACTAAATACAACAACCCACACACAAAATTGAAAAGGTAAATATGTCAGCTGATGATCTGACCAGGACATAGACAACTGCTACCCCCTTCCCATGAATAATAAGAAAGTGGCATGTTTCTGCTAAATGCAGAAACCGAAACACCAAGCCAGGTGATCCATGTCCACAAAGTGACAACATGAGACAAAGCAAAGCAAAACTATCCTGCAAACAAGTAGTCAGTTCACTGTCAGCAACCAGGGAGGAAAGCATATTTTAGTAATACAAAGAGTTAGGACAAAAGGCTATTAACTCAAACCTCCCGACTGGTTTGGAGGCGGTTCATTCAAGAATTCTCTATATGAACAAGTCCAGATGTCCGGCGCCGGAAAAATGGCTCTAGTCGAAATGAGGGAACACCTCTCTGCCACTTCTGGGCTTCATGCATCTCATTCCTTGTTTGTATAATATCATCAAGCTTGAAACCCACACCTATCACCAAGAAAAAGGATTGGTATCTCCAAGACTACGCATGACAGCAATAGAAAGATCAATCAAACAATACCTTCAACTGAAGTTTTATTTGAACAGTGGTTTTTAACCATGACGGCTATATCAGCTTGGGATATTCCTGTAAGTTTAAACTTCTCAACTGCAATTTCAAGACATTCATTCCACGCAGGTAATCCTAAATTAGATTCTAGGATAGAGCGTTCATAGAGCATCCTGCCCCACAGCAGGTTTATCTGTGACCTCAATTTTGCTGTTCTCTCAGAAGCTTCATCTGGGGTCATATCATTGAATAATCCATCCAAGCCTAACTTTTCAAGATGAACCTCACAGCTGTCCAGTTTTGACAGGTTTCTCTGCCATTGTCCTTCTGCTTGTTCCCATATCTGCATCCCCTTCTCCATGTTCTCCTCAGCACTGTTATAAAGGTAGAGAACCTCATCAGAAGGCCATGTTTCCAAGTTGACTCTATTGCCGACAGCATGATACCACATAAGTTTAGCCTGCTCAAATTGCTCCTGTCCAATTGCAAGATAGGCTTCAAAGAAGTCTGGTTTGATCTTCAATGCTTCTCCGTATCTTCTACCAGCAATCTTGTACTCTTCCAGGGCCCACGCGAACGCATTTTTAATTTTCTCGAGTATCACATGCTCGGAAGCATGTTCAGATAGGTAGACCCCCTTCCTTGCTCTG
Source organism: Melastoma sanguineum (assembly GCA_029817735.1). Lineage (NCBI taxonomy): Eukaryota > Viridiplantae > Streptophyta > Magnoliopsida > Myrtales > Melastomataceae > Melastoma > Melastoma sanguineum. The sequence goes on along the minus strand of JARUPW010000175.1, from coordinate 215,831 downwards.
GACATATGAACATTCCCCCAATTGAATAATGCTACAGCCGCCATCTCTTGAAATTTATCAGCTGCTACACCAAAGATGTTCTGTGCTTCTTCACTTGTCACGGTTTCCTCCATGGCCTCTGAATAAAGCTTCATCCCGAGCTCTTGAAGATCCAAATACTCATCTGAATCCAAACCTACACAGTTTTTGAACAGCTGAGCAAAATGGATTATCCAATCATCTATGCATGTTAACTGATTTTTCTGCTGTTGGAATAGTTTCTCCTGTGTAGTATTGGAATCGATATCATCCTCCTTGTATGAGAGCTTAGCCACGAAGGGATCCTGCTCAGGGGAGACTTCAACTACATATAGCCTGAGAGAACCATGGGAATCTGCCGCTGCCTCTGCCCATCTTAATTCTTCATCAGAAGTAATCGTCACCAAATCACCTTCTGGATCTCTGTACTTGATAAGAACAGCTTGTGAATTAGGGAACCGGTCACGTATAACTTCGCGTACCTGTAGGAGACTGCAGGAAACTGGTAGCTCTGCCCATCTTATGTCCTCTCCAAAAATAAGCTTGACATTCCTCTTTGGGGCTTCAGCTACATTCACAATTTTCTCTTCCACAACTACCTTGTCTTCAGGCTTCTTATATTTATTTTCATCCTCTTCTTGACTGAGCTCTCTCTTTGGTCCAACCTCCTTTTCCTGGACTTTATTAACATCTCCAGTCGCTTTTTCGAATTTTTCCAGCGGCTTTTTCACCTCTATACGACTCCTTTTACTCTTCTTCTTCTTCTCTTTAACCACCTTCGCCAGCGATGAAGTAGGAGGCTCAACATAGTCATGCGGCAACTCAATTGTTGCATTGTTCCCAGATAACACTCTTTTGGATATAGCATCCTTCACCCTATCAGCAATTTCCAGTGCCATAACATTGTTCGGTTCCATATTCAAAACCGTTGAAGCATCACGGAGAGCTAAATCAAGTCGATTCATAGCCTCGTAGCATCTCGCCCTCTTCAGCAGAGCTTTAGAATATTTGGGTGTTACTTCAAGGGCCAGGTTACACTCGTTTATCGCACGGGGGTACTCGTCCAGTCCCATTTGCATGTAACAGGCAGCCATATTGCTTCTCAAGTATGATACGTCAATATGAACCCTAGGAAGCAATTTGATCGCCTTCTCGTACATCATCATGGCTCCTTCGTATTCCCTCTTCTGGAACAACCTATTCCCTTCTTCCTTCAATTCATGGGACATCGCAATGAAAACGGCCGTGTCCTTATCGTACGCCTTGAGGCAACTATCCCTGGCTTTCTCCCCCGACACGCCCCCTCCCGACTTGTTCTTCCTCCCAACATGTTTCCCCATCGCTCCTACAACTCCTAATAACCACCAGACCCCGCAACTCCCACACAGCAGCAAGCTCGCCGATTAATCAGCCAATAACCCTCTCAAATACGCCCACAGATCTCAATAAATCGCCAAACCAAGCAACCCGAATGCAATCAGTCGTTACCCGACTCGATTCTCAGCTCAGAACGCGCATCAACTAGAACGAGATTCGACAAAACACATCCACGCAGATTCCCAAAGCCAAAAGCTCCCCCTTTACCCCCTCCCCTCCACAAGAGGGCCGACAGAAGAAACGAGATCTGCAGGCGCTTCAAAATTTGTGAGGGGGGTATGATTACATTACAGAGTTGGGATCTTTGCCCCACAAAATGGTCGAGATCGAAACTGGGGCAGACAGAGAGAGAGGCAGAGGGTTGCAGGAGAAAACGGAACCTATGACTACGACAAGTGTTCGGTTGGCCGTTTGTTTCTGTTTTTTCTTTGTAATGTCGAAAATTAATATCGACAATAATTAGTAATAAATGACAGCTGGTTCTAAGGATTCCTTTGAGGTCAGGTTGATAAAAAAGGCTACGACCCACTCAAGAGGGAGTTTGTTCAGGTTAATAATTGCCTGTAATTTTTATTAAATTCACGCTTCGTTTGTGTACCCGTTCTTCCAAATATAAAGACATAACAGAAAGTGGGCATGGAAGCACTACCCCAAATACCCACCGAGAAAACCAAGAAGCGAAGAGATGAGGGCTCGACGTGCTGCTGAAAAGCTCACCAAAACAGCAATATCCGATGTTAAGAAGACGAAAGAGTCAAGCGAAAGTGACCTTGCGTCTAACTCGCTGAGCGACTACAACCCGATCCAATCCGGGACTCCACTCGAGGCGAAAGAAGTTGCAAACAACGTTCTCATGCTACCAGTTGAGTTCACCAAAAAGGAAAGTAGTCTGATGAAAGGTAGGCTACCTCTACCCTTCAATCTTAATACCTCAATATATATACCTCGGAACTTTCTGAGTAGGTAGTTTGAATTTCAAACCACCTACAACGTTACAGAAACACATGTTTCTCCTTCATATCCAAGCGACGATCAACAACGTAGCAGTACGTCGGGTCTTTATAGATAATGGAGCGACTTTCAACTTGCTCCCCCTCGAAGCTTATAAGAGCCTAAAGGATGACATAGCCGAATTGGGGGAAACTGACGTAAGAGTCAGTGGTTTCAATGGGATTACTTCCTCCTGTGTAAGCGTGGTTTTCGCTAAACTCCGAGTAGGCACGCATGAAAAGAAGACGACTTTTTTCCGTCATTGACATAAAGCCCTCTTTCAATGCTTTACTCGGGAGAGATTGGCTTCACAAAGCTGAAGCCATACCTTCTACTCTTTACCAAGAACTCTTATTATGGGGGAACATGGTTTAGAGGTTGTTATAGGAGAAGCAATTGAAAAATTGACTTACCTTATGTCTGCGTAGGTCAAAGACATGACACTAAAGTAGAGACACATTATGGGGGACCCAAATGTTGGCACTCTAGGCGAAGCGGGATACGAGTTCTCGGTTTCATACGATGGATCACCGCTGGCACCGCTGTAGATCCCCCAAGTTGGCCACATGTGAAGACATAAGCATTAATGAGCAACGGCGGAGCTTGTCCCCATCCCCATCAATGGATGCGTGCAATCATCCAAGAATCCCCAAAATAATAGAGCAAAATAGAACAATAACCAATGGGGGTTTGATGGTAACATGGAAACCAATTGCCCAATGGTTTATTGACACATTTTGGCACATAAATCCAAGGATTTGGGGCTGCCATCTAGAATCCAACGGAGAGCTTCCAATCTTCATGCCCAAAAAGGTTTCTTTCAAAAATAATAAGAGGAGGAGGGGGCAGACAACAACTCCTCCATAAAAAACACACATACACACACAAGCACGAGACCTCCTCCCTCCAAGCCCGAATCCTCTCCCTTTCTTCCCGGCGATCTTCTCCACCAAGGTAAGCTCACGGAGTAATGGAGACCCCCTCCCGGCCAGCCTAACCGCGGAGAACAGGCCATGGTTGTACAAGTTGACGGCCGCGGCAAGAAGAAACGGAGGCAGCCACGAACGACTTCCGGCATCCTTTCCTCACCGCCTCCACATGCGAGGCCCCCTCTCCCCGGCACCTAGGACATGTCTTGCCTCGTCCACAGACAAGGGAGACTCGGCTACCCCCTCCCGCAGCCTCATGGCTTCGTGGGAGTGCTCCCTTTGCTTTGACAACTCCTCGTTTGCGCAGGTGCAAGGTTGGGACAGCCGGGAGCCAACTTTCAGAGACTTTTCGGAGTCGCACCAGCAGCCCGAGACTCTTGCATTTCCTTCCTTTCTTACGTCGCAACATGTTGGGACGTGTTGCAGCACCCAACCGAGCCGAAACAACTCGGTAAGTCCAACCATGCCTCGGATCTGCCGGTGCAACCTTCGGTTTTTGCTGCATATCTTTCTGTGTGCTTGTTGGAATCATGCGAAGCTACTTGCATTTGATTTCTAACTTAAATACGGACCTAAGGACACTAATTAAGCTCAATTTGAGTTTCTATCCTAGGAGTTTTGAATAAAACACTAAACTGGTCACATACAGCCGAGTTTCGCACATTTGGACATGCTCATTTGCATTTTTACCATACGTCGAACTTCAAATATACTCTAGACAAGTCATACTAGCTGTATACAGAGTTTCATGCATAAAGGTTTAGTGGTTTTAAAGTGACATGGCACTTACTCACGAGTAGAGTGATTTCGAAGAATCTGAACGTCCGTAGGTTCGGATCTGCAGGTCGATAGTTCATTCTTTCACTCATAACTTTCTGTCTAGAACTCGTATTGACGTAAAACTTACACCATTAGATTCCTGACTCAAAGAGCTTTGTTTTGAGTATAAGTAGGCTCATTTTCATGAACTGAGCTAAAAGTTATACACGTTTTTCTGAGAGGCATCAAAACTGTCGAAGGTTCGGATCTGCATGTTGGTCTTTTACTCTTTCACTCATAACTTTCTGTCTAGAAGTCGTATTGACCTAAGACATGTGCCATTAGATTCCCGACTCGAAGATCTTTGCTTTGAGTATAAGTAGGCTCATTTTCATGAACTAAGCTAAAAGTTATATACGTTTTTCCGAAGGGCAGCAAAACTGCCGAGGTTTCGGATCTGCATGTCGGTACTTCATTCTTTCATTCACAACTTGAGTTCCAGACCTTATATTGACATGAAGCTTATATTGTTGGATTCCTGGCTTAAAGAGCTTTCTTTCAAGTATAAATAGGCTCGTTTTAATGGACAGAACAGAAAGTTATGCGTATTTTTCGGAAAGGCAACCAAACTGCCGTGGTTGAGAATCGTTCATTATGCGCATTGTTTATATATTTCTAAGTCCGTGATCTCCGCTTCTAGCGTGCATACATCACTGTTCGCTAACCATTTTTCTATCCCGATGTTTTCGCATGTGAAAATACAAATCCATCAACCTCGGTGACGTTCGGGACGTATTCGAGGTCAACGGACTCAAACGCCTCACGTAAGTCACTCTTTCGAACTTCATTGCCTCATGAAGTTTTTGTGCTTTCTTGCTTAGAATATGTCTAAGCACGTCTTATCCTTTTTTATGCATAAATCACATGAGGAATGCGTATACAAGCAAAACTTCGATGACTGACGAGGAACGGGCGGATCGTACGCTCCTATCTCCAGCTTCAAGATGACGCATGGAGGACCGTAGTGGAAACGCTTCAGACGGCCCCAACCGACAAACCGGAGGTACAAAGGGGAGGTGCGGGCCTCCCCGAGTTACTAATTTCCACGTGTAACGGGCTGTGGGCCCAAGTGTATAGGCCCGCAGTCACCACACCTCCTCGCTCCCTTTAATCTAAGTTATTGTTTGTGAGTGTTGTGGTGCATGCTGTTAGGCTTTTAGGATTTTTTGTCGCATGTGATTGTTAAACAAATGCACATGAGTTCGGGCCCAACGCCTGAATCGGGTCCAACGCCCGTAAAACAGTGACATGAGTCCGGAGTCATGCCCGGATCGGGTCCAACGCCCGTTAAACAAAAGCCAAACTCTTTTGGAGCAAACGCCACCTCTTCGCATGCTTAGAGTGTAAGGACTAGTAAGTAAGAATCCCCGAACCAGCTGTTTTTCCGACTTAACAGTTTTAAAATAAAAAGTCGGTGGCGACTCCGTAATAGTTTACCTAGGTTAAACAACAACGTTTTTACAAAACGGAGCCATTTTGGATGGGTGACGGCGACACGAGCCGCTCCCTGGATCCTCCCCGAAAATCCCAAGCGAGGTCTCACGCAGCCCTTCGCCCGTCGCCTCCAAGGACTGGAGACGGTCGGCGAAGTGTCCCGCAGATCCGCTCGGGAAACAAGGGAGGATTCAACCCGGTGCCCTTCCGCAGCGTCCGACGCTCGAGTCGCGACGCCGACCGGATTGGGCCTCGGGGAGCGGGCCCGGATCCTCTTGTCGCTGGAGCCGTAGCTCGCGTGCTAGGCCGGAGGGCGCGCGTACAACCGCCTCAAAATCTGATCATCCCAACTGGATGGGGAGATGAGCTGCAGCTAGAAGTCAAAGAAGATCAAACTCCACTTGAGAAGGACATGCATGAAGCTAGAATACGAGTCAACAGCAGCATCCAACAAACCGAGACGGACTTGGAGCCCGATAGTCTCCTCAACCCATCATCATCTAATGGAGAGTGAACAAACTGATCCAATATTGGATGTCTTAGAAAGATTAGCTAAATAGAGGACATCCAGAATAAGTGAGGCACAGTGTAATGCGTCTCCTCAAGCATGCCAGGACATGCTAACTATTCATTCAAATAATAAAGATTCCTAATGCTTCTGTTGTCCCTTGCGACCTCTTGAAGGAAATCAACTTTGGGACCACTGAATTCCCACGTATTACGTACCTTAGTTCGCTAATGAACGAAGAAGAAACTCAGGACATAAGCGAAGTCTTACACGCTTATAAGGACTGCTCCGCCTGGGACTACACCGAATTGCCCGGCCTCAATTGAGAATTAGTCGAGCACAGACTCCCAACATACAATAATTTCAAGCCAGTAAAACAAATTCCAAGGAAGACGTCGCGGGAAGTAGCTCAAATGGTCTACGACGAAATCAAGAAATTGTTTAAAGTTGGATACATAAGGACGACTAATTACGTCGTCTGGATTTCCAGCATAGTACCTGTTGTCAAGAAAAATGGCAAGATCAGGGTCTGTATAGATTTTCGTGATTTGAACAAAGCGACACCTAAGGACGAATACCCCATGCCTGTCGTTGACGATCTTATAGATAAGTCGGCAGGCCACGAACTAATGTCCTTTATGGACGGGTATTCTGGATATAACCAGATCTTCATTACTGAAGAAGATGTGCATAAGACAGCCTTCAGATGTCCAATAGGGATCTTCGAATGGGTTGTTATTCCCTTTGGCCTGAAGAATGTCAGGGCCACATATCAAAGAGCAATAAACCTGATCTTCGCCTCATTAACAGGGAAAACAGTCGAGGTATACATTGACGATGTAGTGGTAAAATCCAAGAAGAGACATGACTGCCATTATCATCTAAGCGAAGCATTTGAAAAGATGCGAAAACACAGCCTTAAGCTTAATCCGCTGAAATGCGCTTTTGGAATGCAGAAAGGGCAATTTCTTGGTTTTCTTGTGCACCAAAGAAAAATCGAAGTGGACCCTTTAAAAACCCGTGCTATCCAAAACCTTCCAGCACCACGGAGTAAAAAGGAGCTTCAAGCCTTTCTCGACAGAGTAAATTACATCCGCCGATTCATGGGCAATGTGGCGTCTAAGACAAGCGCCTTCTCAACTATTCTTAAAGGGAAGGAAAAAGGCCAAATATAATGGACATTGCATCATGAGCGAGCATTCCAAGAACTGAAGGATTATTTGACCAAACCCCCTGTGTTGGCGCCTCCAAACGTAAATGCGCCATTCATTCTTTATGTGGCAGCATCCCAGTTTACTATCGGGTCAATGCTAGCACAGGAACAAGACGGAGTAGAAAGAGCGATTTATTATTTATCGCGCCTACTCACGAAAATAAAACAGAGGTATACCTCAACAGAGAAGATTTGCCTAGCAGTATATTACTCAGTCATGAAACTTAGACACTACATCGGGTCTAACGATGTGTACGTCGTCTCTAATACCCCAGTAACTAAAGTATTCTTTGACAATCCCTTGCTCACCGGGAGAATAGGTAAATGGAGTCTAGTGCTATCAGCCTATAACATTTACCACAAACCGCAAACCTCAGTCAAAGGCCATGCCTTAGCCGAGTTCGTTGCCCATTATGGTGAAGGCAATCTCGATGTCACCCATGAGGAAGTTCAAATAAATGAATGATGGACCATATGGTTCGACGGGTCCTCTAACAAGTCTGGAGCTGGCGTGGGCATCTTTATTGAGACACTATGGGAAGCAGAAATCAGAGTGGCTTGCCGCATCAATGGAAAGGTAACCAACAACGAAGCAGAGTATGAGGCCCTGATTTTGGCCCCACGAATTGCTCTAGACCGGAAGTTGTAAAACGTAAAAATATGCAGTGATTCCCAACTAGTGATACAACAACTCCTTGACCAAAGTGAGTGCCACGCACCTCATCTTGATAAATACTTACGCAGAACAAAAGAACTCTTCGCCAAACTACAAGGGGCTGAAATCGCTCATGTAAATGGGATGACAATCAAGAGGCCAACTGTTTAGCACAATGGGCCTCAGGGTTGATCGGCGACGCGGAAATATCCCAAAACGATACGACTTTGTTTGTGAGCAAAAAGCCAGAGTTCTGCAAAGACGGGGTGAGAACTGAAGAAGTTCGCGCTGCCAACTTATTCGAGCAGAGAGAGGATTGGCGAGAACCAATACGACAATTCCTCAACGATACCAGTGCAAAAGTAGAAAGGAGGATCCGAGTAGTTGCCAGACATTACGTGCTCCTCGACAGTGTCCTATACAGATAGACTAATGAAGACGTCCTTCTAAGATGCGTTGATCTGGACGAAGCCATCCCAATCATGATGGAAAACATGAAGGGCTGTGCGGAGCACACCAAGCTGGTATAAAAATGAGTTGGGCGATCAAGCGTCACGGTTTTTGCTGGCCGTCAATGATCCAGAATTGTATCGAAATGGCTCAAGCCTGCCAGGCTTGCCAGCGATGCGGGCCAGTGAAGCGAACCCCTGCAACAGACATGAATGTCATAATAAAACCATGGCCTTTCAGGACGTGGGCATTAGACATCATGGGAGAAATCCATCCTCACTCAAGCAGAGGAGATGCTTACATACTTGTCGCTACAGACTACTTCACCAAGTGGGTAGAGGCGACAACGTATAAGTCGATTGATCATAAAGACGTAATACAGTTCATCAAGAACTTCATTATTTACTGTACGGAGTACCCCAGAGTATCGTGGTAGACAATGCAAGGGTGTTCAACGACGAACTCATGGAGGAATTCGCAGAAGACTTTGGGTTTAAGGTACTCAACTCAACTCCATATCAGTCGAACGGGCAAGCGGAAGCCTCTAATAAACTCATCTAGTGAGTGATACAGAGGATGATTGGCACTAACCCGCGCACATGGCTTACCCTCCTCCAGGAGACGTTATGGGCCCTATGGGTCACCAAGAAAGAAAGCACAGGCTTCACCTCGTACAACCTGGTCTACGGGCACAATGTTATGCTCCCGATAGAAGTGCGTTATTGGTCGTTTAGATTCCTCAGGCACTTCGGCGAACACGAGGGATACGAGGAAGACATGCACCTCAAGCAAGAGGGTCTAGAGACCACCAGGATTAACGTGCTAAACCATTTGGAAGCACACAAGAGGAAAATTGCCCACTACTATAACAAGAAGGTGGTCCCTCGATCATTTAGCAAGGGGAACCTAGTCTGGAAACTCAGGTTGCCTGAGGGTGTCCGAGACTACTTCCAAGAGAAATGGACACCAAATTAGGAAGGGTCATTCCGGGTAATTGAGTCCCATCTTGGGAATTCATATCGCCTAGTGGCGTCGACGGATCTACGCATAACCTCAAAATTAACGGCAAGTACCTAAAGAGGTACAAACCTACGATGTGGGAAATGTACAAAAATACTATCTCAAAACGTTTCCCCACAATCTAGGGACAGATACAAACGTAGCAAGTCAAACAGGAGGCAAGGAACACAGTAAGCATTTCATCCGGTCCTTTATACCGGATACCATGGTTTCCTTCGCCTCAAAATCAACGGTCGTCTCCCAATCGCTCTCATACGCCTCCCTTATATGGTCAAGGGCTGCACGCTCGGCAGTCTCGGTCGTGCGGGCGGCAACCGGACTAGGACCAACTGCAGCAAGGTCCGCATAAACGGCGTCCAGCTCCACTTGAAGACGTTGGATAGCGACCTATAATTCCTCCCTCTGCTTCAACAGGGCAGCTTCTTTGCCAGAGAGCTCCGCTATCTAGGGAGAAGAAGGGAGCGGCTGCGATAGAACGACCTCCCTCTCCTCTTGTTTCGCCTTAAGAGCGAGAGCCTCGCGCCGCTCACCCCACGAGCGCAAGAAGGACTGCCGAAAGAGGGAGACCAGGGCTGGCAGCTTCGGATGACCGGCGCTCGCTTGATCAATCTCGGCCACCACATACAGCAGCTAGTTGAAGTCCCCCTCAGAGGTAACCTCGTGTTCGAGGCTGACGGTGGCCGAAGCGAGTAAAGAATGCAAAGGCTACCACAAAGACACCTGGTTCAGACAATAATCCAGGGAAGAGATAAGCGATACGAGTCTCTGAATACTCACCAAGGGAGCATGTGCTTGCGGGCCTTGGGGGGCTGCCATCGCTTCGCCGAGGGGGGCTCCTGTCGCCTCATCCCTACGCACCTCTCCCACTTCGCTCGAGGGCAACTCCACCGTCCGGTTCGGGGAGGCCTCTGTCGCCTGACCCCAAAGAACACCTGTATCCTCGCCTGGAAGCTCCCGAGCGACGACAACACTACCTGAGGAGGCCCCGGCCTCGAGACTCAGAGAAGGCAAAACCCCACGTTAAACTTCACTGGGGGGCTTCCTCGACTTTGGCTTGGCCGAGCAACCTCCGCCGCCTAGCCGTGAGGAGATAGGGATGTCATCAGAGGCATCATCTACATCAATGGGGCAAAAAGCAGCAGCACCTTGACAGAGGAAAAGCGTGTCAAGGTTAAGACTTCTACTAGGAAGTAGAACTCAGGCTAGAAGCAATACCTGACATAGTCCCGGGTGACACCTGCTCGATGGAACGGTCAGAAGGAATGCTCGGCAACAACGGAGGAACATACCTGTGAGATGTCTTCCTTTTTAGCCGGGCTCCTTGTGATGATGAACCCGCACGGGAAGACCTCACCTTCTTAACACATATCACAAACAAAAGATTGGTTTATCGCCTGGATACTAATTCAATAGAAGTCGAACTGGTCTAACATACCTGAAGGAAGCGCGTTGTCGCCTGACGACCGTTTCCTGGAAGATGCTTCGTCTGTGATAAGAAGCGCTGGAGGAGGGGGCATCTTCTCTTCCTCAACCAACCTTTTCAAATGAAAGGTGGCCTCCAATCGCTCCCAAATCTGGAACCAAGCAATGGAGAAGTCTGCGGACCGACTACCTGAATGTATAGGTTGAACCTTAACGGAGGAGAGATACGGTTCCTGACTTTGTTTAGTAACCCCGGACTCCAGAAGGAATGTGACGCGCTTGTCCAAGGGTTGATTCATGGATTGAAATAACGGGATGCCTAAACACTGCACAAAGCCTAACTGACGGGCGCAGAGTTGAGGATTATACACCTCAAAGATTAACCCTCAGTGTCTACGGCCACCAAGTCCCTGGTGTAGAAAGCCGGGAGAAAGCGCTCAATCGCCCCCAGGCGCCAGTTCTCCCACTCCTCAGAGAAAGGGCGTCGGGAGACTACTGCTCCCGCACCACTGCATCCATTTGCTAAGGCTTGGATGTAACCAACAACGCTGGAGGAACCCTGGTACTGGGACGAACCCACTGCGATGACCTCATCACGAGTGAGCATGGGATCAGGGTAGCAAGTGAACCTAGGGAAGTATAAGACGATCCACAAGTACACAATCTATAGAGGGTCATTCGCCTGATAGCTAGGAAAATTGGCTGGGTCACTGGTCGCCTGATAAAGCCCACGATAGATCAGACACAACAAAAAGGGGGCAAAGGCTACAAGTTCGGGCTGGTCCGCATTGGCAGCCACGACAAGGCTAGTGGCTATCCCAACTATAAACTGACTAGGGCATTTTCCTCGGTTGTAGAAGATGAACTTGGACAACCACTCCAAATAGAACTCAAACTCCTTCTTGAGGCCCCACTTATCATCCTTGACATGACCCTCGGCGATTTTGCTAACTCGCTCAGAAGGGTTGAACTTTAAGTCGTCTCGCTCGTTGTCGAAACGAAGGGGGATCCAGAGAGACTACAACCAGCCAAGAAACTAACGTCCTCCAAGGTGACCGACATCGGTCCCTTCGGGAAATAGAAGCAGTTGATGACGGGGTTCCAAAACGAAAGGAACCTAGTAAGCACAGAAAGGTTGGGCTCAACCGGGCAGTGACAGACTTGGATCAGCGTTCTGATCCCCATCGCTTCACACATGGCGCCTTCCCTCTCCATCCACTGGAAAACCCAATCTTGGATGGCTTTGTTCCTGGGAGTAGGGAAACAGGGAAGGCTCGCTCGAACAGACGGCCCCCATCCTGATGGGTCAAATCGACGACGGGAGAACACCGCAGGCAACCTGCTGGTGTAAAGGAAAGAATCGTATGAGTTGGTGACGAACGGACCAAGGGTTTGTTGGTCCGGGATGGAAATACCAAACTCCGATTATGCCTCAACACAAGGAAGGACATGAGATTGTTTGGACTTGGTAAATGCATGTTGAAACTCGGCAGCGTCACCGACTAGACGGAACGGAGAGTCCAAAGATGACGAGGATGAAGTATCAGAGTCCATGGGAAACGGAGAATGAGGGTTTCTGAGAATCTGAAAAGACAAGAAGGAGAAGGGTTTCTGAGTATGTGAGAGGGAAACCATGACCCCTCAAGGGCTTTATAACCCCGAAAATCGACAAAGAACTAGACTCAAGTGAAACGTTGCTTGGCGTACAATGCCCAATAGATACATCGCATCGCTTATAAAGGGGCGACATTCAAAACATTGTCTCGTTTGGAAACTGATGACGATTCAGATTTCATAAGTGGGTAAGCGAAGAGGTTCAAAATACACATTTATTCTCATTCAAATCTGTTTCATTACATGGGTTTGATTGATAATAAATATACAACAAACGAAACGTAAACGACTCAGTAGATGACGTTTCCGATCATTAGGAAATGCTCTATTAAGATTCGTTCAACTTCAAGGGTTTATCCACAGGAACCAGGCAGACACTAGGCTCTTCCCTGTGATGAGGAAAACCGTATAAGCTTCTCAGGAGAGTCAAAGGACGGCTAACCCGATTCTTCCCTCAGACGGAAGGAATATATGACTCTAGTACCTTGAGGAGCATATAGCAGAACGAGGGAGGCCTGACCCTTAATAGGATCTTGGGGACAAGCAACCCCATGGAGTTCAGGGTCCAGGGGTCTGGTCGGATCTCCCTAAAGCTGCAGAAAAATTGAAGATCGGGGGCTCCTTCGTGGTTTCTCACCAAATCTCGACAGCTTGACGCCCTATGGAACGGCAAAGGCGGGCCCAAGTGAACACCGCTCAAAGTGCTGCGTCGAGAGCCTGCGCAGAGCCTTTCCTCTACGAAAGGAAGCAAGGTGGAGGATTTGAGCACCTTCTGCACATGGTGCGGAGCCACCCAGACAACATTTGAGCAACACAACCTGAAATAATGCATCAGGTTGTGGCTCGACTTGTCTCCCTTCCCTAATGGAATAAAAAGAAGGAAGGAGACCACCCGCGTAAGGTGATGGACATAGGCTCTCAAGTAAGCTAAGGTGATGGACATAGTCCCTGGGCGAGTTTTTGAGAGGAATGAATGAGATTCATGGCTTGGTTATTTTCAGAAAAAATGTTTGCGATTTGGAAGACGAACCGAGCACCGCCTTTTATAGTGAAATCAAGAAGAGCAAAGGACCCTGATAGGAGATATCATGGCAGAGATTTCAGGGATTTCAACAGTTACCCTAGGAAATCTTAACCGATACGCTTAGAGGATATCAACGGTTAGGGATTTATTACTCGCCAGCACACGTTACCGAGGTGCAGGGGAATGATTACGTAGTCCTTTTCAAGGCGAGACAGATCACTCAGTCTGCCTTGAGGGGGGGTTATATATTTAACAACAGAAATTATGGGCCACAGATATTGGTCTCATATGTGGATCAACGGTTCAAAACGCATGCCCAAAGGACGGGAACCCAGTAAGGAGGTGGCAACAGAAACACACCAGGCGAAGGCTTACTGGGTGAAGCAGTCACCAAACGACAAGGATAACAGGTGACGGGCGACAAGGAACAGCGCAAGCTACAAGAGACAGTTGGTTGATCGAGCGAAGAAATTCTATGGGGAAGGCCAATGGGCGACACGATCGATCAACTTAGCTGTTAAGGAATACTCCAGAAGATCTCAGGATTCGGAAGGAGATTATTGCCAAGATACCTCATATGGAAAGGAAATATTCCATGGAGACCGGCAGCAAAGGAAGCGTAATATATGTGAAAAATTTCTTTACCGTATATACGTAGGTCTAGCTTAGTATAAATACTTATTTTTAGGCACTGTACAAAACACCTCTCTATAGACGGACATTTTGTCAATTTATCTTTTCAAGCATTCCAGCATTCAAGCTCTCTTTATGCTCCTGTGTTCTTGCTCACTTCCGAAGGCATCATCGATAGCATCCGTAAGTGTTTCCGCTTAAGGCTGCCCATCCGCTATCTTCCCTCTTTTCATTCATTTCATACGGCGACCAAACATTTAACGAATTCTCTGGACACCAGTTGTCCGTAGTGCCAGAGATTTTCGACGTGTTTGGATCTGGCTTGTCCGCGGTGACTTCCGGAGCGAACATACTGCACCCAACCATCATTCCGAACAGACTCTGTCCCTTTCAGCAAATGTCACTTTCCACTGCCGTGGCGGGCAGCCTGTCTGTTATGTCCTCGCATCAAGGCCATCGCCTTCTTAAATTCCTCCCAGTCAAATTTCTCCGTTAAATGAGCGCATGATAGTACAAGTAAGATCAAACCAAACACAATATTGAAGCTTGAATCCGGTATGCGGTGAAGAAGATGTACCTGGTGCAAAAGATGCAAGAAAGAATCGACGGACTTGTAATAAATCAAAGTTGAAAGACGGACTGCGACTAAACAAGAGGCAGCCTTACTCGGGAAAAGAGATGAGTCCATCGCCATTCATGTCAGAAAGCATAAAAAAGTCGGACGGAGGGCAGTATAAGTCACCGGGCACTCCCTCGCCCCTTAGGGATTCTTTCCTTATTCGATCCGATTCCGATGGAGGGAACACCAGAACCACAGCCTTCGTCAAGTCAGCCGGGGTCATCAGGGCCCCCCCTGAAGGTGGTCTGACCATCGCAAAGTACTCAAAAACCTTCATTTCACCACCATAAACCATATGAGAGTCCTTGGCATGCTAAGGGCGTTTTAAGATCATTATTTCTTACAACTTCGATACTCGAAGCTTCTGAACTATCACATGATGGAGGTACCTTCTCCAGGGGGCTCGGGAGCCGGATTTGCTTCTCGTAATTGAAGAAGATTCGTCTCCTATATGAATCTGAATCCACAAGAGCATCTGACACGTCACAGTCGAACAAACAAACGTTCCTAATCTTGGGAACCGTTGGAGCCATTATTCGATCTGACACGTTATTTTCAATACTAAGCGAGGCATCGGACATTTTACGAACTAAGTATCTCGAATCTCTTCCACCGAATAGAAAAGTTGATCTCTTCAATACCCGGGCAACTACAGATGACTTATTGTTTTCTTATCGCCATTCTTACCTGTGTGCCGAATACAAGTATTGTCGTTAAGTAGGGAACGGTTCGCAACTTTGGTGGCTTTCCAGGACGCGGCAAATGAACCGGTTACATTTCATCAGACAACAACGAATAAGAAACATAGAACAAACGGAAAATGCGATGCAATTAACCAAAAGCTGTGATCAAAGAACTCAGCATCTAACCTGAGTCTTGTTGGGAAAATCAGTTGTTGCAGTTTTTACCAAGCAAGAGGTGTCTCGTTATGGTCGATGTGGGAGATCCTAAATTCCAGACCAATTTCAAAAGAACTCCAGGAATCATCACCAAACATCATGTGCTCTTTGATTTCAATAAAGGACTGGTCTGGTCCCCATGATCATCCCCCCACAAAATGTTAATGACTTCTCCTACCTCCCCTCTGCCAACCCCACAACATTAAAATCATATGAAATTGATGATTCCCTCCCCTCCTCCACCCCCTTATCAAAACCCAGCAATCTGAACACTCGGAAGAAAGAGTAATCCGGATATGGACCCAACACCCAATTCTTCTTCAAGAGGCAACAACTGTCAGTCAGTCAGCAAGCCTCATCTAATTGTTGTGCAATTTATGACTACGGTATTTATGATCCTGAGAAAGTGGGTAACTAAAATTGAAAAGATCCAACCTTTTATTATTATTATTATTATTATTATTACCGAACTCCTGATCAATTTGATCTTTTTGCCAACTTGGGTCTGGCTTAATTCATTCACTTTTTTATGGAACATGCCCATTTGGGGGAGAT
Source organism: Melastoma sanguineum (assembly GCA_029817735.1). Lineage (NCBI taxonomy): Eukaryota > Viridiplantae > Streptophyta > Magnoliopsida > Myrtales > Melastomataceae > Melastoma > Melastoma sanguineum. Next base: position 199,652 of record JARUPW010000175.1, on the reverse strand, counting down.
TGAAGCTGGCCCCCTCCTCCCACCACTAATACTAACTGACCCATTTATTGGTTCTGCAATGCCCCCTGCTTTATTTGAAGGGCTTAATCCATATGAGTCCACTTCCAGACCTTCTTCCTCTTCCTCGGCCATCGCGGCTGACTCTGTCCATGGACTGGTGGTTCTCCTGGCTGTCCAGGACCAGCCTCGAGCCGGTTCTCGTTTACAAGTATGGCATCGTTCTCGCTCGTAATGAGCTCCAGGCTGAAGACATATCCTACTTCGACCACGAGTTCCTCTGGAGCATGGGGATTGCTGTCGCGAAGCACCGCCTGGAGATCATCAAGCTTGCCAGGAAGGATAAGGGCTGTGGTTCTGTTGCTGCTGGGACCACGGGGCCGTTGTCTGGCTTCGTTGCTGTGATAAGCAGGACCAAGAAGTCCTTCGGGAGGTACATTGCAAGGCTAGTTTATCACGAAGGGGCAGGGATCAAGGGCTCCTCGAAGGACCCGGGGAAGCTTCAGGGAAAGCACAAGGACGATATCGCGGAGTTTGAGAAGAGAAGCAATCTCGCATTCTCTGGCCCTATGGTGGACTCCAGGGTGCAGGACAGGCACCTGCTGGCCAATGCCAAGCCCAGAAACTCAACGTGGTCAGGGCCTCTGTACCCCCTCCCGAAGAGCCCGTATCAGCCAGGGAATTGGTACCCCGTTGGGAGTCCGAAATTTCTCGGCCGATGCAGGAGTCCGAGGTTGTCGGGACCTCTGGACAGGGCGACTAATAGCCCGAAGTTCGTGTATGGGGCCCAATCAGCCGACTACGACCTCGATGATCAATCGCCGTGGGCTCAGCTGTTTCATGACATGAAACCCACATGAAAAACAAAAAAAGCGTGAGAGAGCTCGTTCATGGTGTCATCGTCTTCCGAATGAAAAATGCCTGAAAGTGTGTGTGAGTGTACTCGAGAATCCAACGTGCGTTTGTGGGTGTAATTCGATATTTACTTCAGTTATACCTTCTGTGTCGCATTATAAACCCCCCCAAAAAAAAAAAAAAAAATTGGAAAAGCCCGATTAGGACAAAAGGCGCAGATTATGATGGGGTTATTTGGGCTGACATTTATGGGCCCATTGTGGGCTCAAATAAGCCCATGTTAGAAAAATGATCACAAGGAATTCTAAAATTTTGGGACACACTTGCGAAATTATTAAGTAAGATTAAAATGAAGACCTAAGACCAAAATGATTTAAGTCGAATTTATTTATATATTTTTTGACAATATTTGTCTTTTAACAAAGTTTAAACTTTGATATGGTAAAGCCAAACGCTGCCTCATAGTTTTAGGGGGGGGGGGGGGGACGTATGTTGTTCCCCCCCTCCTCCCGTGTCCTCATCTCTGGGAGGGCGGAGGAGAGGGACATTTGACATCATGACACTTGCCCCAGAAACATCTCACATGGGGTTGCTGCCAAAAACTCTCTTCTAAAAAGAAATGGTGGAAGAAGGGAGGGGACGACATCATCAGCAGCAACAACAACCAGCTGGGTATTGTTGTAATATCTTTTCTTTCTAATATAGAGGACCCTTGGGAGTCGAATTTAAGGCTTTTGGCTCCCTGTTTTCCTTTTCAGACAAGTAAGGTAGTGGGTGGGGACAATGATGCCCATTCAACGTTCCACCTCATTCACGCCCCCCAACTTGAATTTGGCCTTCTTTTGCCCAACTTTCTGGCACCCACACCACCACATCCATCATTTCCTCCACCAAAAGTCCTGGTTATTATTAATATTTTCCCGAATATTTCCCAGTTTTTATTTTATATTTGTATGTTCAAATCGAATTATTGTCCTGGAATTCAACTGCAATCCAGCTCTTTCCAAGTAAATCGGGTCGGTCCATAAAAGTCTTTGGGTACACCCACCACAGGCAGCCACAGCTTGCTCCTAGTCCTCCCTCTGATTTAGACCTCCCCTGCAAATGTAAAATCAAAGGCATACAAAGAATATATCAAATATCAATAAGAGATAAACAAAATAATAACAAATCAAACAAACGACGAAGAAGAAACGCGTAAAAAAATGGGGTGTTTTTAGAAAAAAAAAAATGAAATGAATTTGTTAATTTGTCAGACAAGGATTTCTTTTTTTTTTGTGTCGAGAATGAATTAATATAGGCGTATGATTGTTTATTACAGGCATCGGTTAAGGACAAAGGGCAAAAAAGTCCGTTTCATCCCGACCAAGTTCCAGCTGTCAGTACTCATTCGTATCCTCCGATCGGACGGTCCGGATTTCTCGATCGATATGGCAAGTTGGCGTGCTAACTACGCCGCCTACACCTTGGACATGACGGAGAGCCGACTGGGGCGGGGCTGGAAGGCGGTACGGCGGCGCTGATGGTGCAACGCCGGCCTGATTAGGGCAGCGAGGGCTCGCTTCACAAGGTCACCTCCCTCGACGCCGCAGATCCTTACGAGGGAGTTCGTCATGGCGGATCTCCTCGCATTGAGCCTGCTAGGGGAGTAACTACCCGCCTGACCAGAGTGGGCTTGGGCGGAGGCGGAGGACTTGTGGAGACTGCAGCGGAAGGAGCCAGGGTGCGTGGTCGGTGAGCACATACAGGTCCGGCGCGTTGCGGGGGAGGGGGAAGGGGAGGAGCGGCGACGGGGACGGGGGAGGTCGAAGGAGAAGCGGATGGAGGGGGAGACTGGGAGTGTTGAGGGGAGAGGGTGACGCGGGTAGGGGAAGAGGAGCGGTTGAGAAGGAAGGCGGCAGGGGATGGAGATGGGACGGCGGAGTAGCGGGAGGAGAAGGCGGTGCTTGAGGAGGCGAAGGTGGTCGCGGCGGAAGATGACAACCGGGGAGTTGGTGGTGGTGGGCGGGAGGAGGGTCTCCTAGAGGGTGGCAGACATACTCCGTGTGTTCTTTAGATCTTCCAAGAAAGGGTGGTAGGGAGGGGGCGGAAGGGAGGAGGGGATTTTGAGAAGGGAAATGCGCAAAACAGGGGTAGAGACTTGGAAACGTATTTATAGCGAGGGTTTTTTTGAAAACCCTTTCCTTGCCTTTCATCGTAAATATTACGCGAATGTAATGAATATATAATATTATTAGTTGGTTCAGAGAAATAAAAATATTTATTTTTGTCAGCGGAAATATTTTATCAGGGTGGACCCCACAAGTAGTACGTGTACAGTACAGACGTCTTTGGTTCTCACATTGCTGTTTCTTTTAAGAGCAGAGATCGGAATATGATGGGGAGCGTTTCATTTTTTATATATCAAATCTTCAAATATTGAAATATCAATTTTTTAGGTTTAAAAATTTATAAATTTAGATTCCATTTCGATGCATTACAAAATTTTATTAATTCGGTAAGGAAATTCGACAAATATTTATATCTTAATCTTAAATTTAAACCAAATTACTAAATTTTATTTTTAACAAATTTATATTATTTTCCTTAATTTTATACAATGAACAAAAACAAATTCTTTCAAACATAAAAATTCCATCGTCTAATGAATGCCCAAGGCTAATAAGAGGACTTACTCTTCCAACGAGGGAAAGCATGAGAGAGAGGTACCGCAGGTCATGGAAGCGGTGATAGCTCTACTAAATTATTTAGCCACTCATTTGAGCATTAATGTGATTAGTTCGTTGAGCTTTGAAGTTGTTTTGAGCGTTGATTTTCATTGCGTAGCTGAGTCTTTATATTTATGTGTTCTATTAGTTTAATAAGTTGAGGTTTCTGATGTGGAATGTCTATGAATGAAGCGTGAATATGGAACCAATGAGCCAATGGACGAATCGCGAAAATGGATAACATAGAATTTCAAGAAGACTAGAGACGGACACATCCGTCTGATAAGAATAATATATTCGTGGGACGACTTGCTGGACTCCGTCTGCCATGGAGGACGCATCCGTGCCCGATCCGATGAGATAATGGGATTTGGCCACCCTTCCACTTTTGGAGATTGTCTTTCCACATTATAAGATCTTTTATTTATTTTTAGGATCTTTTGTCCTTTATTCTGAATTAAAAACTATGTAAGGGTACTATGAAGACTATTTTTCTAAGACAACCCTAGGTTTAAATAAGTTTCGTTTGGTATTTGGAAGGGGGTGGACATTAGGAGGAGGCTGGTGATAGGAGCCAACAACTGGAGTCTTCTCTAACGAATTTCTTGTTTTAGTTCTCTGATGACATTTACTTTCAAACTCGAATTGATATTTTCATTTATTTCTATTACGAACTAATTCGCTTTTCTAGGACTACGATGGAACATCATATTCCTATGTAGCTCGTGACCTCGTTTTCTTAATGCGAATCGAATCATTATAATTATTTATCCATTACTGTTCTTAATGCGTGTTAATTGCCTGATCACAAGTTAGCATTGATCTGATAGCTTAGGGAGACTCGGGAGGGTAGTCTGAGGTAGGTCTCGAATTGGATAGCCTAAGTAGTCTATGTATTGGAAAATTGAACTAATCGTGTGAACGGAACACCTTAGGTAATCAATTAGGCTTGAATTGTAATGGGTCACCACTAGTTTCTTGCCTAGGAATAGAGTAAGAAATTTGATACATAGTGATATATTCTTGTATGTTCGAGAGAAATGCGAGGATATATTTGAATATTAAATTAGTGATTCGAGGGCATTAGAAAGAGAGGGATCGAATGCATAGGATGTGAGGGGAAGTCAGATGTTCTAGATTTTTTTATTATTGATAGTCATCTTTGCTTATTTTGTTTATCGTTTTCTTTCTATAAATCTTAACTTTAATTTCTTCTTGACCTTGCGAACAATGCTAGAAGAATTTTGTCAATACAATTATCCGTGGGAACGATCCTTGCTTGCACTAACTATTTTAGTTAGGTCGAGCTAGATTTTTATTTTTATTACGTTGACGACGTCAAATTTGGACACCGATGTCGGGAATTTGTTCCGACGAATTTTCTTTTACCTTTACTATCGGTAATTGATTGACGATCAAATTTTTCTAGATTTGATATTTTTTTACGCGAGAAAACGTTTGAGTCCAAGTAAATATTGATGGCTCACCGCAAGTTATATTGGGATAACTTATAGTGAGTCTACGAGATACAAAGTACGATATGCCAGAGAAATGTTCCTATTTATGGTGGTCCCCAAAACAAATTTGTCTTTTACAGTCGCGAGTTTCAAAATTACTGTTTTACGGCAGTTTTTCTCTTAACCTTTTCTAAATAAAAAAATTAACCCAAAATTAATCCTTCAAGACCTTCTTAGGAAATAATTCTTAAGCGGCTCTCATACCAATTTGGATTGACTGAAGGCTAGCGAAGCTAATTAACTCCCAAAGAGTTAGATATCAGCATGCTAGATATTCTTCAGAAATGCCAGGAATCTAACTTAAGAAGATTTTCCCGATTGTCTTTGTCGTCGGCGTTCCACCAACCTCAAATACTCGTTTGAGTATTTTGAACTCGCCGTAAATCCAAGATTGGACTTACCTTTAAGGAAGTATTTCTCAAATTCACTCTGTACTAGAGTCAGCTCTTCTATTTTCTTAGAATAACTCTCTATAAGCGTAGATAACCGGGTTATCTGTGCTGATAGAGTATCCAGACGATCTACTACCGTATTGAGAAGACCAGTAGTAGAATCCTTGCCCACACCGTGATCCAAATGGAATAAGTCGGAGTTTGGACAATCAGTCATATGAATGACTCGTGCACTTTGCACCACTTTAATTTCTTAATTAAAGTCTTCTCTCAATCATAAACAACTTGAAATAAGATGCTTATCATAACTTACTCAAATGGGTAGCTCTGAGAGTTCACCAAGCTTCCGCAATTCTGGAAATTCACGAGTAACTCACTTCTCAATGTTGAGAATCCTGTGAGAGGGAGTGGCTCTTCTGTGTCATCGAATGCCTTTATCACGAGGGTCTTATATAGATACTCCTCATCCAAAATAAGGTTTAGTCACAAGGACTTTCCTCCAAGGCTTGATTCGAAAATCTAGCCTTAAGTTAGTTTTAATCAATTTTGATTAATTCTAACTACTCTTGATTCCTTAAGGTATCCTTGGAGAACGATCAAAGAATTTCGACTCAGAGAGATGAGAGAGAAAATTCTCTATTCAGATCGCCTCTCCAAATGAGGCAGAGGGCTGTGAAATATATACACAAAGGAGCTGGTGCCTATGCACTGTTTGCCAGCTTAAAAGTAAAAGAATCTACTTTATCAAAAGCTTACAAAAGCTTGCTCTACTACAAAATTGTCTAATCTAACTTTATACAATTTTCTTCTCCCGTCTGCATCATTGCTCTGTCCTGGGAGATTCCTTCTTCGTTGGCCCTTAATGTTTCGCCAACTACTTTAGAGAGTCATAATCCTTCGCAATTTCGTCGGGCTCTCTCTTCATCTTGCTTGAATCGCTGTGCTAAGGATTTGTCGGTGTAGTCAGCGATTTTTCTCCAGACTTCGAAGGTGTCCGTCCGGAGGCACAATGCAGAGTTTTCTCTCTTCCAGAAGCTATCTAGAAGATCCAAAACTCTATTCCATCTTCGTTCCCCTGCCTGCTCATCTGCATAACTGAGATAGGAACGTAGGATCGTGACAGTTGTCATCCCGTCACTGAGCACATAGTATAGCTCCTTGCGGGCAAATACGTGCTCCAGCACATCCTTCAAGAACTCAACTTTTATGGCTTTTCTTACGGTTTTATCCTTGTAATACTTTCGCCACAAACCTCTCTGATCAAGGTCATATCGTTGAGGTTCTATCTGGTGCCTACTTTCACTAGGATGGATATCCCACACTTGCATGTTGGGAAGGATTACTTTCCCAAACTTTTCATGTTCTTCCTCCTCCATCATAGTATTAGTAATCAATGCCGTGGCATACTTTGATCCGTAGTCCAGGCATCCGAGTATGGACTTTACCAAATGAGGCAATGATTCTATCTGTTCTGGTTCTGATATATCAATCTCCAGAATATTGACAAAACCCGCATACAGTTATTGTAAAGCAACTCCCACCATACCTGAATTAATCCTTAGGGATGGCCACTTCTCCGATATCCAGTGTAGATACGGTTGAAGTACAGAGTTTTCCTCGAGTGAGGATTCTCTCATATCCACTACTACTTTGGAAGTCTCATAGTCTTTGACTTCACACGGTAATATGGACATAGTCGTGGTGAGAATTTGCTGTCTATCCCTTACGGTCTTAGACAGTTCTTCTCCATTTGTAGCTTTGTAGCACAATTTAGACTCTAGATCTTTGATGTACTCTATCGCCTTTGCTGTAAAAAAACTCAATCTGGCGTTGGTAATTATTTTTAATACCACCCATGAGTCCTCCACAGACAACAGTGGCATCCCAAGATAGGGATCCATCTCGAAAGAGTCCAAATTAAAAAACCAAGCTCCATCTCGATCTTCATGACCTTTGTCATCGTGAGCTTGCTCACCAGGTTCATCCGAACCTCCTTCAGGAATTACTTCCTCAAGGTCCTCCTGAGTTTGCGGATTACCTTCTTCGAGTGCTGTCGGTATTTCGTAATTGAAATACTCGTCGTACTCCATTTCCGCCGTGTCATCAGGATGTTCTTCCTTCCGAACAACTGGCTCTCCAATGAAGGCTTTGAACTTTGCCTCCTCCTCAGCATACTCAGTCTCTACCCGCTCCTTCTCCTCCTTTCGACTTTGCAATAAAGCCTTATAGGATTTGACAGCTTGGTTTATAGAGATTTTCTGCTCTTTAGCCAGGTGATTACGACAGTAATCAAATTGCTCCGTGGTTAAAGGGTACCACCAAGGTTCTACAACCTTACCATCCTTTTCAGGACCAGAAGACTTAAGTTGCTTCACTTTCTTCTTCTTTCTGGTTTTATCTTGGGAATCAGCCTGAGCTTCTTGCTTCAGATCCACCATCTTCGCCCTGTCTCTTATACACATCTAGATGTGTATAAGAGACAGGGGTACCACCAAGGTTCTACAACCTTACCATCCTTTTCAGGACCAGAAGACTTAAGTTGCTTCACTTTCTTCTTCTTTCTGGTTTTATCTTGGGAATCAGCCTGAGCTTCTTGCTTCAGATCCACCATCTTCGCCTTTCCTTTAGAGCTTACCTCTTCAGGATCAGCCACTCTCTCTTGAGAGTCTTTTACCACGTTTCCCTTGGAGTTGACATTTTCTTCTCCCTTGGGACACGTCATTCCCTTATGGGAATTTTTCTCTGCTTTTCCCTTGGAATTGGTTATTACCTTTTCCTTAAGTTCAGTCATTCCCTTCTGGGAATCAACCTTCGTTTTTCCTTTGAAGTTAGCCGAAGCTTTCTTCTTAGGATCAACCGTCTCCTTTTGGAGATCTGTTTCCACCTTTCTCTTGGAGTTGGTAATTACCTTCTCCTTGAGATCAGTCGCTCCCTTTTGGGAATCCGCAGTTTTCAGCTTGTTTGGACATTCGAAATGTCTATGTCCAGGTCGCTTACACTGCCAGCACAAGGCTGATTTCGTTCCAGAGTTGGAACCAGCATCACTATGCTCACTATCTCTCTTGTTAGGACATATCTTCGTGGAGTGTCCCTCTTGCTTGCATCCCCAGTAGATCTTCTTCTTTGCGGCTGGATCCATCTGCAAGTTCTCTAGAGAGAGTCAGCTATTATGTTTTTGTCCGACGATATGTATTCAACATCGAATTTATAATAGCTAAACCATTCTTGCAACCTCAAAAGTCTAGTCTGCCTAGCCTCCTTGAGGTTCAGACTCATAAACCTTTTTACATAAGTCGAGTCAGAGTGCACTAAGAATTTCTTAGGTGCCAAAAAGATGTAAAAGGCTTTTATTCCATTTTTTAAAGCCAATACCTCTTTTTCGTGTATCGGGTATCGGAGTTCGTACCCCTTAAAACTACCCGACCAATACTTACAAACGGGTTCAGGTTTCCTTCCTTTAATTTTAAGGACAGCTCCCCAGAACTCGTTAGAAGCATCAATCTCCAGGACTAACTCATCCTTATCAGTAAAGAGAGTTAAGGTAAATTTTTAACCTTTCTTTTAATTCTCTAAATAGCATGAGTATCCTCATCTTCCCATAACCAAGGATTCACCGAAGAAGTTTTCTTCGAAATCCTCCCTAAATCTTGGGAAAGATCTTTCACAAACTTTCTTGCATAGTTAACAAATCCACAAAATCTTTGGATCTGTTTTCTATCCTCAAGTCTGTCAGGAAAATCTACAATTTTCTCGGCAATATGACTTTGTAATTTTATCTTTCCTTGTTCAATCTCCATGCCTAGAAAATTAATCGATTCCTTAAACCATTCTATCTTCCTTTCTAATAGAATCATGCCCTCCTGTCGGAAGACATCAGTCACCTTGTCAAGGTGCCTCATGTGGTCGTCTTCAGTCTGACTGTAGACTAACACATCGTCTATATAGACCGCACAAAATTTTCGAACTTGCTTGAAAGCATTATCCATCTTGCGCTGAAATACGCCTGGAGCATTTTTCAGGCCGAACGGCATCACTAGCCATTCAAACATTCCTTGCGGAGCATTGAAGGCAGTTAGAGAAACCGAATCTTCCTCCATCTTGACTTGCCAGTATCCACTTTTCAAGTCAAACTTTGAGAAGAATTTTGGTTGGCTCAAACTAACTCTATCAATTAAATCTCCAGCAGTGGGAATCTTGTAGCCATCGTCTTTGGTAGCTTTGTTAAGCTGACGATAGTCTATAACCATTAGTGCTTTCCCTCGCACCTGCTCGGCATGATTAATTATCATAAAGGCAGGACTAGAATGCGGACTGTAACTGTCCCTAATCAAGCCTTTTCCAAGTAATTCAGGAATTTGTTTGTCAAATTCCTCAACCGTTTCAGCCGTATAAGTAATGTTTATGGCTCTTATAATGGTTCCGGGATCCTTTAATTCGAGTCTAGCCTTTAGGCTATTTTGACTCCATAATTTTAATGGATCTTCACTAAAATTATCGGCAAATTTTACCAGGAACTTATCCCATTTTATCCCGGTTAACTTTACTGCCCTACACACTTCTTGTTTCGGAAACAAGTCGTCATACCAACTAGAACTCCTGGTATCCGTTGGAGAAAACAAGGTTTGCACCCATAAGTCATTCTCATCCAACATTATATCACCATGCTGAGCTCGCACTCTAAAAGCTCTTTCACATGGTGAATTACCACAATATTCCGTCCGTTTTACCGGATAGAACCCAAATTTTAACCTTAACTTTGGTTTTTGGAGAATACTGATTTTCACACCACCTATGGACACATGATGGACATCCTGCACAAAAGGTAAATTTTCCTTTTGTCCTTTTAGAAAAGCATTACCAATTATGATGTCTGCCTCTAACAAAGGATGGGCCAGGATCTCTTTAATGATGAATTGTTGTCCACCAATAAAGACAGGCACATTATTGGCCTGATGGCTAACAATTGTCGCAATTCCATCTACATTCACCATATGGATGGGTTTCCACAGTGGTTTCCACCACTCATCTGGTAGCGCATTGAGTTTAGCATAACTTATGCTACACCCAGTGTCTATCAAAGTATCTAGTGAATACTCATAGTATCCAGGAAATTTGAAAGTTAGAGATACATATGTGCTCAAATCTTCCTTCCTGACACTAAAACCAATATTCCTAAGTACTTCCTATGATGGTTCTATCATCCTCCAGATCTCGTCTACGGGTATAGACCTCTGCTCAGCTATTTGTTCAATAACCTTACAGACTTCAGGAATACTGGATAAAGAATTATCCGAATAGGTAACTCTCATCATCCGTATTGATTGCTCTCTCGGTTGATCTACCGGATCTTCATAGACTGGTAATGATACATGTCTATATCCCACGATTCTACCCATATGTTGATACGGGCTTCTCGAATCTGTAGACCTTCGAGACATTTCTTCTATTAGTGGTGGAGCAGATGCTTCTGCTGGTCGAGACACGATTATGTCTTCTCCCACATCACTAGCTCTAGAAGAAACTTCAGAGGGCATTTGAATTCTTGGCTCTCTCAGGTTTGGTATCCTCACAGGCAAATTCCTGTCAACTCTAAAACTATCTCTAGACGGTTCACCCAACATTAAAGTAATCTCGTTACCTCTTTGTCAGATATTAGCCGCACTAATCGGTTTAGAGCTACTACCAGGTTCAGTCATAACTCAATTTCTTGGCCAAGTTAATTCCAGTGGGTTCACCTCGTGCCTATGAAATTATTGGTAGTTATTATGACCTTGCTCGAACAACTCAGTAAGTCTTGAGATGTTCCTCATGCCAGGGCTAGTGGTATTTACCAACTGGTAAATTACCCTAGTGTGATATGCCAAAAACTTGGCCTGGGAATTCATTCTATCCATATTCGTTGATTTAATCCTTAAGGTCAGTGAATTTCCCAAACACCGATCGTTCAGGGCCATCATGTAATTTGGATGGACTTGGAACCATACAGGGCCATGTGCAAGGTTGGCCTGTATACCTGATATCAGCTGATCTCGAAACTCTCGCCATCTTTTATCGATCACAGCTGCTACCACAGGACTATCCGCTGGAAGATGGAATAGCGGAATGAAATTACTTGGATCAACCCAATGTGTATATAGTTATATACACCTCTCGCACGTTGCATGGTTTCCCTAATGCGTTGTACGTTTAGTAATGGGATATCCAAAGTCTCAAGTTCCGTACTTGTAGCTGTTGCTTCTGTTTGTGAGATGTCTATTATAGATCTGAAATTGAATCTTGAAACATTATAGACTTCCCTCACATTAATATTAGGCAACCTCCATTCCAGAACTGACTGGGATGGATCTTCGTACTGGTGAGATTCCTCCAATACCTGATTCGATGCTTCCAGAGGAACCATTTCATCACCATCTCCATTTGCTCTGCTCTCATCATGAACAGATGCATTTTCCAGATATCAGAATCTTCTTCTGAGTCTGTATCGTAATTTGATACAACTTCATAGATAGATTCTACTTCCGAGTCTAAGTCAGAAATATCCTGCTCATCTATTGGTTCATAAGCCAGGATTTCTTCCTCATGACTCCTGTCATCCAGAAACACCATTCGGAGTCTTTCTCTCCTTTGGTTCTTCTGAGGACAAGTATCCGCCTTGTGGGTTTTTGATCCACAAAACCAGCAACAATTGCAGTTGCTCAACGGTTTCCCTTTCGGACATTTAGGTTCTCTGCCATGCTTTTGCTTAAAGGCCTCGATCCTATCTTTATCCTTAAGGTTAGTCCGTCTCCTTACAAACCTCCTTGGTTTGTAAGTAGGACCTCTCTTTTGTGGTTTTTGGAGGTCTCTCTTTGGCCAAACTTTCCTTTTGTTGTACCCAACAAATTTTCTCTTCTTTGGAAAGTTTCTTGTTCTCATCAATTCACCTGGAGTATCACATCCATACCTCCCAGGTACATACTTAATCTGAGAACAATAGCTCTTGTTTAGGTAAGGCAGCTTTAGCTGCTTCCTTAACCTGGAGCTCAGTACACGCTTTCCTCATAGCATACTTAACCGCCTGAATCTTTCCTCCGAGTCCAGAGACAATTTTTTCCTCACTCAGAAGTAATTCATAAGCCTTTTGCGCAACTTCCGGCCAAGGTTCTGGAAGTTTTGCAAAAAGGTTCCCAATATGAACTGTTGAAAAACTACGTCCAGATTGTAATAATACTTCTGCAATTCACATACGTAGCTATCAAACCAGCACATATCACATATCTGTAGTTTAACCAGAGCAGTCAACGATTGCTCTTTCTCCACAGTTTCAGTGGATAATGAAAAACCACAGAACTCCCGTTTTAATGTATCAGCGATGATTGCTAACACACCGTCAACAGTCATCGCTTGATCTATCTTTTCTTTGATGTCAGTAGGAGCCACCAAAGATTTCCAGTATTTTTGCGCTGTTCCTATGAGGGCTGCCACATATAACTCGTAAACTGATCTAGGGGATAATATCCCAGCAGACGCAGTCATTCGAATTAGTGATAACCACTCATCTATCTTTTCAGGTACGTGCTTCTCACAATCGATGTCTAAGAAAGCACCAGGGGTAATTATTGGCTTTAAAACATTATCCCTTGGAACAAACTCTTGTTTAGTTCTATGGGGATAATCGGGCTTATAAATATCCCTCTTCGCAGTAACCAATTCATTAAACGTTCTATTGTCTAAATGAACCGGTATTTCTTCTGCCATACCTAAGGTTTTCCTTAAGTCTTTTGCCAACTCTCTACCTTGAGAGTTCAAATTTGCATTTCGTCGTTGTGAGTCTAAAATGTAAGGAGCCACTGACTCTTTATACATTTCATCCACACTCTTGCGTTGATCCTGTTTGGAATTTCTTCCTCCCAGTTTCAATTTTTCGACTGGGTTTCCCATAGTACTCTCCAGCCCAGAAGGCGCCTCGGCTTTAGGCCTTTTTAAACTTCTTTCATGCTCAATCGAGTCTAACATCTTGTTTACTATCGAGCCTACTTCCCGAGCAAGGTGGTTTCGGCTCTCAAGATTTTTTGTACTCCCTTGAATAGTTAGCGGAGTTAAAATATCATTTATACTCTTGCTAATTCCATAAGGAGACATTCTAGACTCTGAAACGAACTCCAATCGTGACGGAGTTCCAGAAGAATTTCCCGAAGATTTTCCTTCTCCAGCCATTTCAAGGACTTATTTGAAAGTTTTTTCAAAACTTTGGGCTAAATTCAACTATTAGAGAAAGTCAAAAAAGAAGGTGCGGTAAAAAGGAAATTTTAGAACTCACCTACCTAAAGGACAAAATTTTTTGTTTTCCATGGGTAAATTGGAACTATCCTCCGATATGCCAAACAAGTGAGTTTTTTGTGGAGAATTTTGAAAATGTGTTGACTTTTCCGGTCTTTGGAAAGAAGAAGAAATGGAACAAGAGGAAGTAATAAAAATTTAAATACTTGGGAATGGGATGGCCCAATTAGTTTGCACATTACAAATTGTATTCGACCACCATGGCCCAAATATACATACATATTTGGGAGGGGCCGCCAAATATCTTAAAAATCTAAAAGAACTAATAATCCCCACTTCTTTTCCTTTCCTCTTTTAGAGGGATTGTTCATGTTCGTGTTCATGAAACAATGACACCCACAATTTGATCCGAATCTGTCCTATTGTTCATCACGAAGAACCTGCTAGGCTGTGGCGTGAAGTTCTTCCTCCGGCTCCGGCTGTCGTTCTCAGAAGAAGAAGAAGAACGAGACCGCTTGCTCGCGTTCATCACCAGAATTCTAACCGCGGCCGCCCTCGCTATGCTCATCGCCAGTTCGATCTGTTTCCTCGACGGGATCTGAACTTGGCTCGCATCGCTCTCTCGTTGCTGTCGTTCCTTGATGCTTGCGGCGGTCTCCTTGGCGGACGCTTGCTTGTGGTAACTACACCTGAAGGAGCCCGGATGGGACGTTGGCGCGCACATGCACCTCCTTGATGCCTGGCCATCGATAGGACTGGAAGACATCCGAGAATACTGCCTTTTTCTTTTACGATGGCAAGCTCCAAACGATGTATGGAACTTCACGGTCCTCACAAAAACTTCTCTTTAGCTTTCGTTAATATCCTAGCGGTGGCCTCGGCTTTGGCGATGGCCTGAATATTTGGAGTTAAATATAAACCGAGGGTAGAGAATCAAAGTTCGTTTCCAGTCGTCCCTTTTGCCTTGAACATCTCTTCCTCAAACAAATATAGACATACCACGAATGTATTCAAAGGTTCCTGATCAACCATGTAGGAAAATCGATCGGTAAGAATCTTCTCACAGCCCAGGCCGCATTCACAGAACAAAACCCAGTTCCACCTCATCTATTCTGAGCAAGATTCATGTATATATACATATATGCATATATACACGTCCTTATAACATCTATGAGAAATGCTTTGTGTAAACACGGTGCCGTCGTTCCCGGGCATATATGACCCAGAAGATCAAGGACAGCATTACCGCAGCAGATACCATAACCAGCCCAATATATACCCATCTGCTGTATTGGCTCAGGTCAGGACAGTAGGTCTTGCTGATGTACGAGAACGTCTCCCGCAGAAAGGAGCAGTCTTGCAGGCCGACAAGGAAAGGACCGTAGTGGTATAACCCGTAGCTAACGTTCTCCGTTTTCACCATCTGATCGTAGAAGGCTGGCGTCAACCGCCCTGGTGTCACACAAATCCCGGATGATGAAACTTGGCATACATAGTTCTTCCGGACCTGCAAGAATCAAACAGCATGTCAAGGAAGAAAAATAAACAAATCGCACCTAACGGCTGTTCTTGGTCGGCCGGCAAACCTCAGTAGCATTGTTGAAATCAACTTCGCCAGAAGCACATTGCCGGTTGGTCTATTGACATTGAACCGACTGCAGAGGGTGGGAAGCTGCGGACCAGATTGATTAAAGTAGAAAGGTCCTGCACTTGGCGGGAAATCCTGGTTGGCGACATTGGTAATGACTATATTAACTATGCCCACGAGCTGATATGTCACGTCCTTGGAGCGAAGTAAGGATTCCTGAGCAGTCGCGTTGTCGACACATGGAATTATGTCATCCAAAGCAGTGTGCTCGGCAGGGTGCACCACCCACTTGTCCATTGCCAAACACGTGTCCGCAGAGACACTGGCACGACAAAGAAAATAAATGAAATGCAAGGAAGGACAAGCTAAGCAGGCTTGCAATGCTGATGATTCAGGAAATCCATGATTAGCAGAACTTACTTATGAAGGAGAAGAAACACTCCACACAGGATAAACGTGCCGGCAACAAGAATCCAACCAAGGATCACCAAACTAAGCTCGACAAACACGTAACTTACAATAAGCTCTTTGAACAGACATCACAACATAGGGAGTTCACATCGTGAATTCACTTACAAGTAGACAAGGCACTGCAATCCCAGCACAGAGAACACTGCGACAATGAATAGACATCAACACATATATCAAAATAAAGGCAAAATTCTAGGCTTTGAATTTGTTCTGCCAAGGACTTACGAAATCCGAGAAAGGCCAAGAATAGCATGACCGCAGCGAGAAGGACCAGCGACAACCTTCTGCAAAAGCAAAAGCCAAAGGTAAAGATGCCTCGTTCCAACTATTACTCAAAAGAGAACAAGGGAACTGAGAGAGCCAATAGATACTTCGAGTCCAGGCCATCCTGAATATTCTTCGAATTCCTAGTCGTCTTATTGGAGATGGTAGCAGCGGAGGAATTAATCTTAGATTCAACTGCATCAATGTTGCTCTGAACGTCTGCTGGCAAAGAGAACGAACCCACCCCTATCTGCTTGGCCATGGCTAGGTACTCTGACACATCCTTGAGCTTCTGCGACGTAGCGTTTGCTTGACTCACGACATAAGTCAGTGTGTCAGACGTAATGGTGTGAAACCTACCTTGCCCCATGTACAGGACAACACTACCGATGCTGCCGATCTCACAGATTCCTATATTTCATTTACTAAAGCAGACAAAACCCAACTAAAATAGTGTAAGGACTTCGAGGGAACTTACATGGCCGCGAGGGTGAAGAGCATGAGGAAGATCAGAGACAGCGCGTACGTGAGACGGGAATAACCATAAGGCTCGCGGGGAAAACAGCAGTAGCAAAGGCAGATGTACCCCAACGAAATTCCGAATAATGTGAACTAAGCAGCGGCAATCGCGAAAAAGGGGATGGCCGTGAAAACAACGGACTGCGTCGGAAGAACAAAATGCAGTTACGATTACAGCACTATATTTGCTGCAGCAGCACATCGGAAACGATACATGAAACCAAAAAACGAAGAACAAAAGAGAACAGGATGATGGCTGTCGTGATCCGGGATCGATCAAGGGGGAAACGACTCACAGCCCAGTAGTGATCGTTGCTGATGTTCCACCCACCGGTGTAGCGGTGGAAGTGATCCGTGGGGTCTCTCCTCCACGTCCTCTCGGCAGCCAATACCAGAGACGAATTCCCCTTGCTTTCCCCGGCAAGATTCCGCCTTGACAGCCCATAAACCAACCCAACACCTTCCGACTCGCGCCCGCCACCTTAAAGCCCACAAAGAAATTAAGCACGTCAGACAGGTGGCCAGCCAACCCCGAAAATCTTCCGGAAAAGACACAAGTCCGAGGGTACCCAGAAGACGAAAGGTGGCGAGGCGGCCGCCATGGGGATGGGTCCGATGAGACGACGCGGGTGTAGCATGTGGGCGAGATAAAGGCCAAGAAGAAAGGAAGGGAAGTGTGGGCTGTAAGCCTGGATGAACAACAAGAAGCCTGGAGTCCCATGGAGGAAAATACGTCAGAGGATAAGAACGAAGGGAGAGAGAGAGGCTCGAAGATTCTTTCATTTGTTTTGTTTCATGTGAATTAGTTAGTCTGTTGGAGGTGCACAGGTTGTTGTGCGCGTACACAGAAGGATAGACTGAGGAATATAAAAACGTTGTAATGCCCGATGTAATTGTAAGAAAGAAAATACAGAGAATTCCTTTCCTCCTTCCTCCTTCACACACTCTGTTTTTCTGTGAACTCGGATAGCTTCCATTCTCCTTCATGGTATCCGAGCGGGGATAGCGTTTGAAGGAGTAGAGATGGAGCTGATGAATCTTGATAGCCCGCAGTCACCATTTTTTGTGAACGCGGCAGACCTACAGGTGGGTGCCGTTGTGTCACCGGAACTTTCTGAAGGGAACTACGCTTCATGGAGAAGGGCATTTGAGCTCGCTGTGTCGATCAAGAACAAACTCGGGTTCATCAATGGTTCAATCCCCAGACCAACGGAGGACAACAGACTATTTGCAGCTTGGAGACGGTGTGACGATTTGGTCAGGTCATGGTTACAAAAATCTGTGTCCCCAGCGATTGCTTCGACGATTTTCTACCTGCATACAGCAAGGGATATATGGCAGGAACTCGAGGAACGTCATGGAGAGCCGGACGATTCCCAGGTATGTCGCCTACAGCTGCAGTACCACTCGCAGGTACAAGGTAACAGGTCTGTTTCTGTTTTCTATAATGAGATGCTGGGTGTTTTGAGGGAGTTAAGGGAATATCGTCCCTACCCTAAGTGTACGTGTGGTAAATGTGACTGTGGTTGGGAGAAAGCCTATGCGGAAGACTTGCAGAAAGACATGGTATACAAGTTCTTGAACGGATTAAATAGGGAGTATGGGGCGTTAAGTGAGTCAAATTTTACTGAGGAAGCCTTTTCCCACTCTGGGGGAGGCGTATAATATTCTTCAGAGAGAGGAACAGCAAGTTTTGTTGAAGGAGGATGAAGTCTAGTTATTTGGAAACCCAGTTGCAGAAACCATGATTTCTGGAAGAAACCAAGAAGCTACTGGGAGGCTGGACCAGGGACGAATGATGCTCTCTGCAGAAAGAAGGAAATTTCGGCCCGAAATGGTGTGTGATCATTGTGGGAAGAAAGGACACTTGAAGAATAAATGCTATCAATTGATTGGCTTCCCACCAAATCAGGGATATGGCAGAGGCGGAGGACAAAACTTTTCTTTGAAACAGTCGGGGCCAAGTAACAGGAGGCTTATCAACATGGTTGATGGACAGTCGCAGCAATTTCCAACAACCAAGTTACAGCAATCCTCTCAACTGGGTCTGTCAGAAGCTTAGATTCGGAAGC
The DNA here is from genome assembly GCA_029817735.1 of Melastoma sanguineum. Lineage (NCBI taxonomy): Eukaryota > Viridiplantae > Streptophyta > Magnoliopsida > Myrtales > Melastomataceae > Melastoma > Melastoma sanguineum. Next base: position 181,010 of record JARUPW010000175.1, on the reverse strand, counting down.
ACCTAGCTTTAATCGGTGTGGATAATCCAAGTCAAACTTCTGCTAAGGTTCACCAGGGACAAAAACCCGAGTCACCACCTTTTTCAGCTGAGACAACTCACGTTGCAAATTTCGTAGGTACTCTGTCCTTCAACAGAGCAACCTCTCTCATTGAGTCTTTTCCCTGGATCATTGATACAGGGGCAACCGATCACGTTTCCTCTTCTCTAGATTTATTCGACTCCTATCATAAATTGCTAAATCCTTTGCAGATTCAATTGCCAGACAGCACAAAGGTTCTAGCTACACACGTAGGGACTGTCAAACTCAATGACAACCTACATCTAGATAGTGTCTTGTTTGTGCCATCCTTTCATTTTAATTTGATTTCTGTTAGCAGACTGACTTCAGCTGCTGCTATCTGTGTCGTTTTCTCTCACAATCATTGTTATATCCAGGAATTGCCCAATTGGATGACGATTGGACTGGCTGAAAGAGTAGGAGGTCTGTTCGTACTCAAGGAGATACCTGGGAATGGAGACAACTCTACCCTTTCGCAAGTTAGAATTCTTAATACCCTATCTTCTGTCCGCAGTAGCACACATAGTCAACATACCACTCCAAATGCCTTCGATCTTTGGCATATGCGTCTTGGTCATGTGCCAATCTCCAAACTCTCTACTTTGCAGTCGATAGAACCATCTATAACGATGTTAGAACAAAATGCTTGTTCCGTTTGCCATGAGGCCAAACAGAAATGTCTGGTTTTTCCTGTGAGTACTATCAAAACGTCTTGTCCCTTTGACCTCATTCACTGTGACATTTGGGGACCGAATGCTGATGTTGCTTTACATGATTACCGCTATTTCCTAACTATTGTAGATGACTATACACGGGTGACTTGGTTCTTTCTGATGCGCCAGAAATCAAAAGTGTGTTTTCTATTGTGTGACTTCTATCAATTTGTCAAAACACAATTTGGTAAAGACATAAAGGCTGTGCGAAGTGATAATGGTAGTGAGTTTCATTTGCAAGATTTTTATAAAAGGCATGGCATTTTGCATCAGACTTCTTGTATTGCGACACCACAGCAAAACGGTGTCGTGGAGAGAAAACATCAACACCTCTTACGGGTAACTAGAGCTCTCTTATTCCAGGCTAAGTTACCTAACTGTTTTTGGGGTTATGCTTTAATGACCGCAACTCACATCATTAACCGTCTACCCAGCAAGATTTTACTTAGTCTGACTCCTTATGAAAAATTGTTTCATCAGAAACCTAGTCTGCATAACTTGCGTGTTTTTGGCTCTCTCTGTTTCTCCTGCACATTATCTTCTGGACGAAAGAAACTAGACAAGAGAGCTAGAAAGTGTATCTTTGTTGGTTACCCTTTTCATATGAAAGGCAACTTACTGTTTGACCTTGCTTCGCATCAAGTGTTTGTTTCTCGTGATGTGCACTTTTATGAGTCCATTTTTCCTTTTGATAATTTTCCATCTGATTTAGATTCTGCACCTTCCAATCTTGTTTTTCCTGTCACGAGCTCCAGTCTTAATTCCTTTCCTGTTGATTCACCTTACCCATCTGCTCCCACATCACAATTTCCAGAACCAGAAAATTCAGATTCTTCTTTACCTTCTAACGCACCAGACCCAATATCTAACTTGCGAAGGAGTAAACGGTTGCACAAACTTCCCGGCTATCTCCATGATTACCATCATGGCCTATCTTCTCTGCAAGCAAGTTTTGAATCATCCTATTCACGGGCACCTGTGAGTGAAACTTTATCCTTTTCTTCTACTCCCTATTCTATTCTGCCTTCTATCTCTTATGACAGATTATCCACCCCTTATAAAATTTTCTTATTGTCCCTGGAAAGTAACCATGAACCGCAGACATATAGTGAGGTAAGGAGCATTCCGCACTGGGAAGAGGCTATGGCTTCCGAATTGAAAGCTTTGGCAGATAATCGAACGTGGGAATTGATGCCTCTACCACCGGATAAGCGAGCTATTGGATGTAAGTGGGTTTACAAGACTAAATTAAGAGCAGATGGCACAGTGGAACGTTTTAAAGCTCGTTTAGTGGCCAAAGGTTATACGCAGCGTGAGGGCTTTGATTACGAAGAAATGTTTAGTCCGGTGGCAAAGCATTCCACCATCCGATCTTTCTTGGCTGTAGCATCTATTAAAGGTTGGGAATTACGGCAGTTTGATATCCATAATGCATTTCTTCACGGAGATCTTGTTGAAGATGTATACATGCAGTTGCCACAGGGCCTAGTCATCCAGGGGGAGTGTTCGGCCTCTGCTCCGTTAGTCTGCAAACTTCGCAAGTCTTTATATGGCCATAAGCAGGCTTCGCGCCAGTGGAACTGCAAGCTTACGTCCAGCTTGTTAAATTACGGATTTACTCAATCCAAGGCTGATTATTCCCTCTTCACTAAGCAGACTCCTGATGGCTTCCTAGGTGTTTTAGTTTACGTAGATGATATCGCGGTGGCAGGATATGATATCCAACTCATTGAGGATCTACGGCTGTATCTGCAGGATCATTTCAAGTTGCGTGACCTTGGTGCTCTAAGGTACTTCCTGGGATTAGAAATAGCAAGATCCAAGGCTGGGATATTCATTTCACAGCGCAGTTACACTTTGCGGCTCTTGGAGGATATGGGGAAGCTGGGAGTCAAGCCATGCTCCATACCGATCATTCCTAACCACAAACTGACGTGTGCAGAGGACGATGAGGTAACTGATGCAGGGGCATATCGACAACTGGTAGGACGACTCATTTACTTGGGTTTTACGAGGCCGAACTTGACTTATGCAGTACATATATTGGCTCAATTCATGGACAAACCACTAAAGCGCCACTGGGATGCTGCTGGTATGGTCCTAAAGTACTTGAAAGGCACACCGGGAAAGGGTGTTCTCTTCTCAAGCACAGCTGAGCCGAGGTTGCAGGCGTTTTCCAACAGTGATTGGGGAGGATGTGCCGTGAGCAGGAAATCGACCACAGGTTACAGTGTTTTTCTGGGGGATTCTCTTGTGAGTTGGCGATCGAAGAAGCAAAGTACGGTGTCTCGTAGCTTGACGGAGGCTGAGTACAGAGCAATTGCCACCACAACGGCTGAAGTAATATGGCTGAAAGGATTGATGGCAGATTTAGGGGTTATTACAAAGCAACCGATAACGTTGTATTGCGACAATAAGTCTGCAATACATATCAGTAAGCATCCGATGTTCCACGAACGGACGAAGCATCTCGAGATCGATCTGCACTTTGTCCGGGAGAAGGTAGAAGCAGGAGTCATTAGGTTGATACATATGGAAACTCATTTACAGCTTGCTGATATCTTTACGAAGGCATTGCATCCAGGACGACTAAATTTTCGGCTTGGCAAGATGGGAGTGATAGACATCCATAACTCCCATCTTGAGGGGGACTGTGGACGAGATAAAGGCCAAGAAGAAAGGAAGGGAAGTGAGGGCTGTAAGCCCGAATGAACAACAAGAAGCCTGGAGTCCCATGGAGGAAAATACGTCAGAGGATAAGAACGAAGGGAGAGAGAGAGGCTCGAAGATTCTTTCATTTGTTTTGTTTCATGTGAATTAGTTAGTCTGTTGGAGGTGCACAGGTTGTTGTGCGCGTACACAGAAGGATAGACTGAGGAATATAAAAACGTTGTAATGCCCGATGTAATTGTAAGAAAGAAAATACAAAGAATTCCTTTCCTCCTTTCCTCCTTTCCTCTTTCCTCCTTCACACACTCTGTTTTTCTGTGAACCCGGATAGCTTCCATTCTCCTTCATAGCAGAGAAGAGGAAGATGAAAGCGGCGAGGAGGAGGAGACGATTGGGCGGCAGTTGTGGGTTTGGGTTTGGCCCGAGGAACGACGAGGGGGAGGGGGATGACATGGTCGGGCGGGATGTTATGTCCGAAACTGAAAGTCCTCCTACGACGGACACGACAATTAGAGAGAGAGGGAGAGAGAGTCTTTGTCTCAGTCTCTGTCTGGTCTCGGCGAGTGACGACAAAAGAGAACAATGCTGTTGTATTAGTAAAAGCAAGAGATCGTGGTTAAATCATTATTATTTATAAATATGATAGATGGCTATTACGGAAGCGGCTAACGGTACGTGCACGTAACGGTTACGTGGTTTATTAATTACTACTAAAATTTTTTAGTAAATTTTACTAAAAGTTGACCATTACTAACTAAGTCAACGCGAATTTAGTAAAAAATGTAGTAAAATTTACTAAAATCCGGTCTTCTTTTAGTAAAGTCATTGCTAAATTAGTAAAAAAGTATGGAAATTTTACTACTTTTTTACTGTTCAAAGAAGTTAAAGTTTACTAATTTTTCGCTGACTTTACTAAAACTTTTCCGTTAGTAAAGTCAACTCAGATTTAGTAAAAAAGTAGTAAAATTTAGTTGCTTTTTTACTAATTGTACGTTGACTTTACTAAAAGTTGTTAGTTTTTTAGTAAAGTCAACGTATTGTTAGTAAAAATATTAGTAAATTTTACTACTTTTTTACTAAATCTGAGTTGACTTTTACTAACGGAAAAATTTTAGTAAGTTCAGTGCAAATTTACTAAAAAAAGTAGTAAAATTTACTACTTTTTATTGTGCGAAAGAAGCCGATAATTAGTAATAGTTTACTAATTCTGGTGTCTTTTTTAGTAAAAAACTATTCCAGTTAGTAAAACTGTTAGTAAAATCTTACGTTTTTTGTAAATGTTTACTAATTTTGACATGTTTTTACTAAAAATATTAGTAAACTGTTACTAAAAAATGAACGTGTTTACTACTGAATTTACTAATTAGAACAGTGTTTCCGAACCTAACTCCGAACCTATTTTGGATGTGGAATTACCGGTTTACCCTAGTTACTAAACTTATTACTAATTTTGGAGGTCGAAAGTTGTCATTCCTTTCGAAGGTTTCTTCCTCCCGGCGATCGTCCCGTTGGTCCTCCGCCTTCACCACCGCGTCTGCTGTTGCTGATCAAAGTCGGGGCGTGTCTTGTGGAAGTGGTCAGGACGACATCAGGTTTGTACTCCGCTTCCGTTTTTGTCTTTGTTTTTCTTGGCAATGCTTCCATAACCCTAATCGTGTAATGGGTAAGTTCCGAAACCTCCAATCCTAACGTTGGAGAAGTTCCGAAACCTGAAATCGCGAGGACGGTGGTAGTCGTTTGTGGGTTTGTGGGTATTGCGGTTTTATGGGTTTGTGGGTGCTGCGGTTTTATGGGTTTGTGGGTTTTACGGTTTTATGGGTTGTCCGCTATCGAAACCTGAAATCGGCCATTTTCCCCTGTTTTTTTTCGTGTGTGATTTGGGTTTGTGGGTTTTGCGGTTTCCTGGAATCCGTCTTCCTTACCATTCACGGTCCGTGGTCCTTCTTTTGATTTGTTTGTAGTCGTCCTCATAGTCGGTGGTAGTCGTCCTGATTTGTTTGGGTCTGGGTATTGTTAGTCGGAGGTAGGCTTCCTGAGGTGTTGTGTGTTGGTAGTCGTCCTGATTTGGCTTAACTTGGTTGGGTATTACTTGGACTGGGTCTGTGGTGTTGTGTGTACCTTGGACCGGGAATGGTTGGGTTTGATTTTATTGGTTTGGTTTAATTTGGCGAAAGCAGAAGTGGGTTTGAGTTGGTTCGGTTTATGTGGTTCGCAGCTGATTTGGTTTGGCTTTGGTTTTTTGTTTTGTTATGATTTTGTTATGGTTTGGATTGTGTTTGTTTTCATTTTGTTTGGTTGGAGTGGGGTGCTATCTTCATTTGGTTTTATGTTAATTTGTGATGGATTTGTGATGGATGCTCCTTGGGTTTAAGTTGGTTTTGTTTAATTTTGTTTTGTTTGAGTGGGACTGTAGGAATAAAATGAAGTTCGGTTCGTTTTAGTTACGGTTCGCAGTTTAATTAGCTTCGGTTTAATAGGGTATTTCGTGTATTTGTACTTGTTGGAAAGTGCAGAAATGGAAGGGCATTTTGCAGATTTGGCATGACAGTTTTCACCCAAGGCACAAGGGCTAGACCTTCCAGAAGCTGGAATTGAAGGCAACACACCTGTTTCTTCTCAAAAGGAGAAGGCGAAAGCTGTGCGTGTCTCCAAAGTAACTCCAAAAACATCTTTTGTGAGTGTTGGGAGGATTCCTGATTGTAGTATTGACGGTGTCGCGGATATATTGTTACAGGATTACCTTTATACAAGGTGTAGTCCGCGAAAGTTGTGGGCTGTGCTGAATACATTTAACGATGCCAAGAGGGCTGCCCTGTGTGAGTTAGGATTTGATGGGCTATTGCATCTGGCTAGTCGGCAAGTTCATCACAAGGCTCTGAAGTGCCTTCTGAAGTTGTTCGACCCCGTTAAGAGAGTTATGGTAATTGACGGTGTGGAACACCGTATGCTCTCTTCGGATGTTGAGGCCCTGATTGGCCTTCCGGCTACGAAAGTCGGTGTCCCGTTTAGCGGACACATGGACACCGTCCGGGATGAGCTGAAACAGCATCTGAAGTCAGTTGAAAGTAGTATACTGAGAAGAGATATTCTGGACGACGTATGGAAAGTAGAGGTCGTACTATTCATATTATGAAGCTACTTGTGCCCGACGATGGCCTTCGACATCGAGAAGGAGTACTTGCTCGCGACACGGGACGTTGCCTCCATTTGTAAGTTTGATTGGGCCACTCACGTCGTCGATACACTATGTAGTCAAGTGAGGGCCTTCAAAGGTCATCACGCGAAGTATATATGAGGCTGCGTCCATCTATTGCTGGTGAGACTGTATAGTACATTGTTTGTTCCGCTTACTGATTGTGTTTGGAGTTATGTTATTATTGTTAAGTATTCATTGTTATTGTGTTGGATTTGTGAAACCACCAGTTGTTTTACGCTTGCAAAACAATTATGGAGGAGATCGTGTCAACCTCGACGAGCAGGACTACGGCTTATGCCAAGATTGGGACGATGGCCGCCTGAAATCCGTATTCAGAGTTGCAAATGTTGATCTTGCTGAACTTGTAGGTTTTGTCGTTGTTTTAATGCGTACTAGTGTTTTTAATACATGTCATTGGCTGAAATTCGTAGTAAGTCTATTTACAGGAATCCCGCGATGTCGAAACTAATGCAGAGGAAGAAGTGGACCCTGCGAATGAATATGGGCAGATGGAAATGGTGATGCGTCGGCTGAAGGTATGCTTTATTTCGTGTGCTGGTCTGTATCTGTTTACAATTTGGGTTGTCACTTTGATTTGAAATTACTTATTATATTATGTACTTCATAACCAGACCGTGGAACTTTTTGTAATGAGACTCCATGCTACTAATGAGCACATCATCCGGAAATTGGGATTGATTCTCAATGAAGTTAGAAGAGAAAGAGGGCGACAAGGCCATCCCGTTATGCAAGAAGAGCGTGGTAAGTCTGAGGAGAAGGTGGTAGGAGACGAAAACGAAGATCATGTATCAGAGGGTGTTCCGGAAGGAGTGATAGAAGGAATGACTGATGTAAATCCGGCTGATAATGTGTCCGAGCATGAGTCTCCACCTACCGACGATGGTTTGCCGGACATCGGCATCAGTGTACCTATAGTCGAGGTAGGCTCCACTATGATGTCGGAGAACAGCTTGGTTCCGTATCATCCTCCTCAGAAACAACAGAATTTGCCAGAAGGCTCCGACGATTATTCGGACCCGCGTGAGGTACAACTAGCGCGAGCTCTGAATAAACTATATGCATTTGTTGGTGCTTCCGTGAATGAGAGTGAATCTGAGCGGAGCATGACTCCATCCGACGAGGGCGTGAAGACGCTGCTGCAAAGGAATAAAGGAAAGGAGAAGAATTCTTATGAAGTCGCAGTGGATAAGGAAGGCACCGGCACCCCCACAGAAACAACAAAGGAGAAGGATTTGGCAGGAGAAGAATGTGTTGCAGAATTCGAGGATGTTCCCACCACTAAAGTCAATAAGGAAGCTCCGGTTCCCATGGATACGGATCCGGAAGTTGGGAAAGGTACTCAAGGGGTGACGAAGATGGGGGAAGAGGTCGAACTGCATTTGATGGTGAAGTTTGCAGACATTTTTGTTGTTAACTCTTTCCAAAGTGATATTGACAATTGATGGTTGCTCCACTATTTGTGACAGGAAAGTGGATCATCGACAACAACCGTCTTCAATAGAAAGACCACTCGTCGTACGGCCGAGAGGAAGCCGTCCTCATTTAACCACAGTCCATTTGTCCCGCCTAAGCCGGTAACAAGGACAAGAAAGCGTGGACGGTCCTCCATCCCTGAGGTATAAATGGACTGCAGCAATACCACTCGTCGTGCCTCGACTGTGAGCTTCATGAGGATTAATGGGTTTATTCATTGTTGTAATTTGTCATGGTTAGGCACTGCAAAAATACTTCCCAGTGGATGTGCCCGTTAGTGAGCTCAAAACATTTACACCGGCTCAATGGTGTGTCATTGAGTATGCTTGGAATGATGACCGAGACAATAGGTTAGTGTCACTGTCTTCGGATATTGGGATATTGGGATATTGTTTAAGTTTCTTCAGCATTTTTTTATGGATATTATTTGTTGCAGTGAATGTCTTTGCATGACCGAGTCCGCACATGTTAATAGGCATGCGATGTGTTCTCTTATGCCACGAAGATGGATAGACAGCGATGTAAGATTACCTCTTTAATTACTAACCTTAAATGAGGATTAACCCATCTAAGTCAGCGACGCGACTATTCGTTGTTGCAGATTATAGACTTCCACGCCGTCATGCTACCCGTCATGCTACAAAGTAGCATGGATCCCGAAATGAGAAGGATTTGGTACCTTCCAAGTTGGTTAGGGGTAAGTGCTGATTTACATGATATTCCAAATCCACCAGATGTAGCCTGAACTAACCACGAACCGATTTCAGAATCTTGCATCGACGCAATATAGTGCAGCCAAAATGCCCGTCATAACCAAAGCAAATGCCGCAGCCTTATATGCGCACTTCAAGTCTCACATTGGGAAGAACCACGAAGTGCAATGGGTAAGCATCCAGTCCATGTAACTGTCTTCGTGCCTATCTCCAGCTACTTATAATTTAGTAATTTACGACCTTTGCCATGTTCTTTGTTTCGTAAACTGAATGCTATGCCCGTTTGTAGATTTTTATTCCGCTTTGCATCGCAGAATCACATTGGGCATTACAGATTGTGTCATTCAGGACAAAAGAAGTCCTCATAATGGACACAATGTACAAAAAACTGTCCATCGTCGGGGGCAAAGCAGAGCTTCTAAGCGTCGTTATGGAAGAGAATCGGGTCAAATCAAAGGCACAAGGGTATCAATTACCAGACATTTTCAGTTGGAATATAATATATCCGACGAACGTGCCCGACCAGATGGCTGCCGGGAATGAGTACGTCCAACTACATTACCCGATTTTCTTTTCAACTGTATGAACGTAACCAGCCGTTACACATGTTATGCATTGCTGTTTCTACAGAAGCGAATGTGAAATATATGTTATGAAATTCATGACATTGGCTGAACCCCCGTTTGGTGCCGAAGAAGTGGTAAGTTCATTAACTCATTCGACGTAATTACTGTCAAACACTTACGGTCTTTGTGTAGTTAGACCGTATGATCCTACCTGTGTTAGACTGTATTTGTGCTGCAATTCTGGATAGACACTTGGCTTTCTTTTCACTAACAGCTGTCCCGAAATTCATGTATGTGTGGGTTAGACCGTAGGCATTGCTGATAGGTTGCGGCTGGTTGTTAGCATGATCAAATGGCCTAGGAATGAGGTTAAGAAAAGAATACAGCAGAAAGTTAAAGATGATGCGAACAAGAGGAGTAAGAAGCCGGAGAGCAGTGATGCTTCAACATGGGATGCAGGTCGATAGACACTTGACTGACCAAATGCATCCTGTACATTCCTTGAGCAAGACATGCCCAAATCCTGATTTTGACGACGCTGTTGTAGTGAACTTTATGCAGTCTTTGTGTAGTCCTTTGTTGTAATAGCTAGCAACCTGCTCAATCGAAGTTGTAATTTTGGAATATGTAAATGTTGTGACAGAATAATCCGTGTGTACATAGCGTACCTTTGGTAACTGAATGAACAGGTTGATGTTTTGTCAAAATACTGCCGTTATGCTGTCGAAATTTTAAGTTATGGGTACACCTTTAACTGTCCATAAACTGAGTTATCTTCACAGCGCACATCCTCTTCTATTTCAAAACAACTTTCATTACAGACGTTCGGTAGTTTCTCGTTATTGAGGCCACGATCATAAAATCGTTGAGAGGGACCCATGCCAGTTTCTTCCTTGCTACCGTGAATGACATGCTCTTTACGAATCTGGTCACCAATATTATACGCGACGCGATTGTCAACCCCCGTTAAAGCTTCATTCTCCATATTACTACTCTCCAACTCCAACGTCAATGATTGAATTTTTTTCTGAAGCATCCGAAATGCGTTGTCTGATCTTTCAGTAAGAAAACACATCCGCCGGCATGCAGTCATGAGAATACCCTGTCGTAGACCATTAATGTCGACACCGTATTCACGGCAAGATAGAACTTCAAAACTTGCACTTTTAGCTAACTTTGTCCGCCTTTTATTGACCAGATGCTTTGGTATGGTCAAGAATCCTTCAACTTTCGCAACGTGGAAGAGGTGGGCACACGGAAAACCAAATGTCTCAAAATGTAAGCAGCTGCAACTGAGTTGGACATTTTGTTTGCCAGATGACACTTGCACGCATCTATGCTCACCGTCATAACACGAAAGAGTGTATACCCTCACTATATTCCCGTCAACTATATCTTCCACATAAAATCGTGCTTCCTTTTTCATTTCGGACTGAACTCTACGAAAAGAACTCAGGGTGTACAATTGACTTTCATCTTCCTCAAGTCGGCGCAACATCGTACTTGGCTTGAATGCCTTATGCATTGATTTGAGGTCCTCTTCGTATACCTTGTGACGATGATCAGCAACTGCGCGCTTAAAATTGTTAACGAAATCATGCAGTTTATGTTTGCTGTCGACATATCCCTTCATGTAACGGTGCATTCGTTCGCATCGTTTAGTGCTTCTAAGCTCTGCCCAGAAATGACCATGCAGATACGTTTGCCACCACATATGTCGGCATGCATAAATTTGTTGTAGCCATCTAATGCTTATGGATCATGTATGGCTCATTAAAGACGACCACTCCTCTTCAACTTCTTCACTTGGTCTACTGTTGTACATGAATGACGAAATACGAGCTCGCATACCCGGGTCCTGTACACGACAATTGATATTCCGACTAAAATGCCAAAGACATAACCTATGCCTTGAAAATGGCCATACTTCTCTCACAGAAGCAATCATCGCTTTGTCGGTGTCTATGACCACGCTTAGCGGATGTTTGCCTCCCATGATCTGTGTATGAGTACGTAGGAGCCAAGTGTAGTCCGCAATGGTTTCATAACTCATTAAGGCAGACCCAAACACAGTAGTTTGATGGTGATGATTGACACCGACGATGATCACCATTTGCATTCCATAATTGTTTGTCTTGAACGTTGAGTCCAGTGCTACGACATCGCCGAATGATTGGTAATCAGTGATTGAGGTACTGTCCGCCCAATATATGCGTGTCACTTCATTATTTTCCAGATGTGATTCGAACGCCATGCCACTCTCACTGTTCCTCCTAGACAGGAGATATGCAAGGACTGAATCACAACGACTAGCCACCCCAGCAGACTCTTCCTTCAACTTCCGGTTATTGAGGTCCTTCATTAGGAAATTGGCACGTGAGTGTCCACCAGATGCGTGTACTACTAGTCGCATAATATCACAGTCTAAATCCAACGTCAAGCATTCGACGGACAAATGTCGTATCTTCGTCGCAAACTTGCCGCCTTTCTCGCATGAAATATGACAGACGTTCGCTCACCATGTCATGATTGTGTTCTAACTGAACTGCAACCAAATTCCACTACCCATTAACCTCCACTCTCGCTTTAAAGAAACAGTTGCAACCGTTCTTGACAGATGCTCTAACCCGACTTCTTGCTGTCAACACTGGGACATCGGAACACTCGCCTTCCCTTGAACAAAACCACTTTCTCATGACGCATTCACCGTTTCTTAATTTCTACCGATCTCTTTTCCGAACTGAAAACCCATGAATCATTGCATACATTTTAATGAACTCTTCAATTTCTTCGGCAGTACCAAATGACATATTCAACATCTGTTCTTCATTCATATCACTGACTATATTGAAGAAGTGCTGAACATCCTGCTCACCTACATTCACATTAATGATGAAAGGTTATCAATATATTAGGGATGATGAATAATAATTGCAGAATCAACATCATGTTCTTCACCGAATCTTGACTTCTCCGCGTTCAATACACTTTCCATTTCTTCAGGCCAACGACGACGCAAACCCGAAATCCACCACAATCCGAACAAGATGAACCTGTCCGACCACCTACAGCGGACGAATATCAACCCGTCACTCCGCCTGCAGCCGAAGAACACTCCCCTGTCGGACCAGCTGCAGCCGAAGAAGATGAGCATGATACTTCACCTGCGGCCGAAGAGGAGGGACGATGCCGAAGACCTGGGACAATGCCCTCCAGCTGAAGATCTCGGAGGATGACCTGCAGAATGTGATCTGGGTTGAAGACGACCGCTAGCCGAAGATCTGGGACAAAGACGACCTGCACCAGCAAATCTGGGACGCAGCCACAAAGCCCAAGATCTAGAACGATGACGGAATGCCGGCTGGGAGAAATCAGGGACGAAGAGTAGCTGACGAATTGGAGAATCCTTGAATGACCGTCTACAGCTTGGACTACTACCTCTGCCTACGGGAGCAACACCTCGTCAGGAAGACCGGTGCAAGGACTCCACATNTGTTCTTCACCGAATCTTGACTTCTCCGCGTTCAATACACTTTCCATTTCTTCAGGCCAACGACGACGCAAACCCGAAATCCACCACAATCCAAACAAGATGAACCTGTCCGACCACCTGCAGCGGACGAATATCAACCCGTCACTCCGCCTGCAGCCGAAGAACACTCCCCTGTCGGACCAGTTGCAGCCGAAGAAGATGAGCATGAAACTCCACCTGCGGCCGAAGAGGAGGGACGATGCCGAAGACCTGGGACGATACCCTCCAGCTGAAGATCTCGGAGGATGACCTACAGAATGTGATCTGGGTTGAAGACGACTGCCAGCCGAAGATCTGGGACAAAGACGACTTGCACCAGCAAATCTGGGACGTAGCCACAAAGCCGAAGATCTGGAACGATGACGGAATGCCGGCTGGGAGAAATCAGGGACGAAGAGCAGCTGACGAATTGGAGAATCCTTGAATGACCGTCTGCCGCTTGGACTACTACCTCTGCCTACGGGAGCAACACCTCGTCAGGAAGATCGGTGCAACGACTCCAAATAGAACTACAGACGCAAACCACCAGCCAATTAAATGCGGATGTGGGGGTTAAACTTAGTAAAATTTACGTCACTAGACTTAAAAATCAGTAATTAAGTTAGTAAATTATTTACTCGGGGTCACTTAATAACACAAAGAAAATTAGTAAAATGTTTCGTAAATTAGTAATAAGTTTAGTAACCAGGGTAAACCGGTAATTTCACATCCAAAATATGTTCGGAGTTAGGTTCGGAAACATTGTTCTAATTAGTAAATTCATTAGTAAACACGTTCATTTTTTAGTAACAGTTTACTAATATTTTTAGTAAAAATATGTCAAAATTAGTAAATATTTACTAAAAATGTATGACTTTACTAACAGTTTTACTAACTGGAAGAGTTTTTTACTAAAAAAGACACCAGAATTAGTAAACAATTACTAATTATCGGTTTCTTTCGCACAGTAAAAAGTAGTAAATTTTACTACTTTTTTTAGTAAATTTGTGCTGACCTTACTAAAACTTTTCCGTTAGTGAAAGTCAACTCAGATTTAGTAAAAAAAGTAGTAAAATTTACTAATATTTTTACTAACAATACGTTGACTTTACTAAAAAACTAACAACTTTTAGTAAAGTCAACGTACAATTAGTAAAAAAGCTAGTAAATTTTACTACTTTTTTTACTAAATTTGAGTTGACTTTACTAACGGAAAAGTTTTAGTAAAGTCAGCGAAAAATTAGTAAACTTTAACTGCTTTGAACAGTAAAAAAGTAGTAAATTTTCCATACTTTTTTACTAATTTAGCGTTGACTTTACTAAAAGAAGACCGGATTTTAGTAAATTTTACTACATTTTTTACTAAATTCGCGTTGACTTAGTTAGTAACGATCAACTTTTAGTAAAATTTACTAAAAAATTTTAGTAGTAATTAGTAAACCACGTAACCGTTACGTGCACGTACCGTTAGCCGCTCCCTGGCTATTACTCAGTGAAGATTCACTTCAATTCAATTCCATTCATCCCGTTAAACTTGGGTCATTTTTTTGTATTATATTTTTAATGGTCGAGTGTAGTAACGCCTCGGTCGGATTTTCTGATTGTTGGTGGGTCCATGTGGTTGGTAGGCCTACGTTTTGTCCAAGCTTTGTTTCACTTTACAATCAGTGGGAGGAAATCAGACATGATCGTGACCCGACCATTAAAAGAAAAAGGTTGACAGTTTCCTTATTTGTAACGTAATGTATGTTTTTTTTTCCCCTCCTTTTTTTTTAAGTATGGGATAAAAAAATAGGGACAACAAATCTGGATAAAGAGTGCAGTAGTTGTTGTGGATTCTCTGGGCAAATCTTAGTTGGGCTCTATCCATTTATTGGGCCTCAAAGGATCTAGGCCCATGGAACCTGGACCTGATTTTGGGCCTTTCGGGAGGAAACTCGACGACAACGGCATCCTCAAAATCAAACACCACCTCGGATTTTGCCCTTTGCCTTTGACTCTTCCCCCCCACCCGGGGTTCAGAGGTTTGACCGGTCAAAACTCCTTTTATTATTATTATTATTATTATTATTTTCTTAACCTTTTCACAAATCACAACCCAACCCAACCCAACCCAACCTAACCCCACTTGATAAAATTATTAGATGCCTCCCCACTTTCCGAAATGACATCTTTCAAAAAAAGAAAAAAGCGGGTTTCACTTCTCTTCACACAAAAAGGGATTGAACCATAATTTCAATAACTCATGCTTACTATACGTGTTTGTATTGTATGTGTGTGCGTGAGGGATGAACATTGCGATATGAGGGGGGGAGTCACGTGAGGGGGGGTGGATGCCATTCCAGACAAGCCCCTGCCCAACATATCATTTATGTTTATTATTTACCCACAACCCGAGGATTGGTTCGATTCGATGTCTAGATTCATTGAAATTGAATTTTTAAGGAGTAGTGGGGTTGGGGTTGGTTAATTTTATTACATCAAGAATCAAATCAAAATCATCTCTGAGTTTTGTCTGTGGGGCCTCCTAGCAAAAGGGAGATCTGTGGGGTATCCCTTTCCTTGATCTGCCACTACTATTACTAGCAGTAGTACTACTCGTTCCGTTGTTGATCGCGGCGGTTTCCCTGTTACGGTCGCCGTTGCCCGACGACTTGCTCCCGGCGAACAACTGTCCGCACATGTGTTGTACCCCGCCGCTCCTCTTCCTCCGGACTACCTCGGGGCTCGTGTCCTCTGTCAACCCGGATGAGTCGGTCATCTGCTTGTCGGAGTCCGCGATCGTAGAGCTGAGGGCCTCGCTGGTCATCATCGGGTGGTCATCGTCGGCCATGTCTTGGGGGAATAAGAAGTCCCGGCTCAGCTGCAAGGTCTTGCATGTCTTCAAGTACGGGGTCAGGTCCTTCTTGTGTTTCAGCAAGTATTCCACCTTCATTGTTTTTTCCAGTATTACGGGAAACCTAAGGAAGAGGTGGCCGCGGTATCGGGAATTCGGGTAATAAACGAGATGAGAGTTGGGGTACCTTGCATCCCAAGGAGCAATGGATGAAGGGTTCTTGGAGGGTCCGATCACAGGTGGTGCAGTAGCTGACCGACCCTTTGAATTGCCGGTTCTGCGGCCTTTTCTTTATGAAGATCACCTTTGCACTGTTGATCGTGTACGCCTGTGGAGATCCAATGATCTTATCGGTCAAAAACCCAGTTAAAAAGACCCTCCAAAACGGGAAAAGAACCCGGATCCGAAGGTTCGATGTAGCGATTTGATCAAAATACAAACCTGGACGTTGGAGCAGTCGATGAGCTTCTGGAGGTCCTCCAACCTAACGACGTCGTGGTAGACGTAGCGACGGATTTGGAGGAGACGGTGGAGGCGGTGGGAGGGGATGCAGTGGGGGCAAATGCTCGAGCAGCAATCGAGGCAGCACACGTTCTTCTCATTCTTCTTTGAGTTCTCGTGGTCCGGGCAGCCGACGAAGAACTTCTGGGTGTAGAGCGCATCCAACCATGCAGGCTTCTGGATTCCCTGTTTGAAACCAAATTCAAACACTCCCAGTCAAATCCAAACCTTTTTTAGACACACACATACACACATGGGCAATTGGATCTTCATGAAGAAGAAGCAGCAACTCACCATATGACGATTTTCATAAGATCAAACTGGGATGGAAACTGGTTGGGGGAAGTGAAGGGAAAGGCATTGGCATGAGTATTTATGGAGGATTGACAATGGATGATGAAGAAAGAAATTAAAAAAATAAAATAAAATAAAAAGGGAAAGGTTTGTAGTTTAGATTAACATAGTTTGGTTGTACAACTTATTCAAATTAAGTTTGTTTATGAGTTGAAATGACGGGTTGGTTTCATTATGTTACATGGAATGGTAAAGGTGAGGGAATCAATTGAATTTCTATTTTATCAGAGGAAGTGTGTGATTCGGGAGACCCAAGATTTTGTCAAGAACGTGGGCGATGTTTCTTGGTTGTCCCCCCTCTCCTTCTAATTAAGAGATTAAGTTAATCATCATTATGGTTTTATGACCCAATTTTCTACACATCTCCCATAAGCACCAATGTCCTTCAAATATGTCCAACAAACTTAAATTAGATTTTGAGAGCCCTAAAAACCATATCATTCTTTAAACTAACATGTCCCATGATGGTTGAATTTAGAGCACAAGATCTTTGGTCATAATTCGGAGCAAAACCCTTCAATTTTTACCCAACAGATGAAATTCTCATTTCCCATTGGATTGATCAGGAGTTACTAAGTGATTCGTTCCATGATCTCATTGTTTCATGCCAAATTCGTTTTTTGAAACTTTAAATATGGGACACAACTAAGTCCAAAATCTAACTCGCTTATTAAACAGGTTAACTCGTTTAGCAATTATAAAACTAAAAAGAATTATATCAACATAAAAAAACTAAATATATATAAATATTTCATCATAATTGAAAATCAAATTATTTTTTTATAATTTAATTAACTTAAATATAGAAAAAACAATGATGATTTTTTAAAATTAGAAACAAATATGTTTAAAATATTAAAAAATAAATAAACGTAGGATGGGATTATGTTGTTAGAGATTGTTGCATTATTAATTAATTATTATATAAGTGTTAAGAATCTTAAAAAAAATAAAGCTTGAATTACTTATATAGAAGATTTAACCTAAAATAAAATAAAATAAAATAAAATAAAATAAAATAAACGAGTTAGGTATGCTTAATTTTAAATTCGAAGTGGTTACTTATTTTGACGTCTCGAATTGGCCTGAAGTATCAATTGTTCTTTTACTCTTGATCAGATAAAGAAACACCCAGAAACAGCAAAGCAATAATAAAGCATTTTTATCAGTAATGAGACAGCAAATGGTAAGAAAGAAAAGGGAAAAAGAAAAACCAAATCCCTCCCACCTTTGCACATGCCCTGAAAAGGGAGATGAATGAATGGGTGAAGGGTGAAAAATTTAAGCCTCATCCTCACGTGAGGGAGGAGAGGATCCGATGACACTTTATTAACTTAAAAAGTGAGAAGCTCCCTCCAACAAGGTTTAGTTCTAAGGATGTGCTTGTTTGTCACTGCCACGTCATTTGTTGGGGGGACTCAGCTCCCTTTGGGACAGTCCGCCAAGTTGTTGTGGGAAGGGGAGTTTGGTTATTTCGTTTTTGCTCCCCCTCTCTGCTTCTGACCAGCAGCAGCACTATGGCATCTCTCCCGACAGGGTACAAGGTAATAATGTCCGCAGCATGCATCAGAACTTGCATCATCAGATAGATATTAAGAGCATCTTGTTCCGTGGAACTAAAGGACTACATCTCTATAGAGATCGCCATGTTCTGCTCTCTAGGAGACGGGCCATTGGCCTCCAGAACTTAAACGAAATGAAGTTGAAGTGCCGCAGACATCTGATGGTGTTCCGTTCTGCAAGTTTCGACCACTTGAATCTTTTTTTTTTTTTTTTAAAAGCAGCTTATAAAAATCAACGTCCTGACAATAAGTAGTGCATCCCTTTATCGGAAACAAAGCCACCGCACGACTTCCGAAAGACTTTGGCTGGCTTCACTTCTTACTTTATTCCCAACATGTGTTTATACCACTATCAGATCTCACATGAACACAGGAAGTGACCCAATGTCGAGTCTCAGGCTTCTGAGAGGAGAACATTGTGAAGGACTGCTGGATTTTGCTCGGTAATTAGTGAGGCTACAGGATGTGCAGAGATCCTCAATCTCTTCCGCAGTAAGATAACCGAAATTGAAGTTCTGTAGAATCCTCTGAACACATAGGATCGGGGGAAATGGGAAAAAGGGTTAGTATTTCCCCGGGGAAAAATTACAATCTCAATGAGACATGAGGCACAAACCCAAATTTACCAACCTACTGATCTCACCAGTCGAAAGACTGAGGGAGTGGACTGGCTGTAGCAAAGAAAAGTTGTTCCCAAAAAAACTCTCCGCTTGTCGGTATACGAGAGATTTCCGCAATATGGGCATCACATAGGGGTGCCATGAGAAATAGGGATCCTTCAGGAATGGCAAAACATAAATAGCAGAAAATAGTTCAACAAATAGGAAACTGCATGTCTCACAATTTTTTACATGTCATTAGCAATTAGATCAACGCAATTCATCAATATGCAGAGTCCTTAACTTATGTAATAAGCTCAGGCAACATCATTTTGCAAGGTCCCACTTTGTTGAGTAAATCTCCTGATTATTTTGCACCGAACAAAGAAATAAATAACAAAAGTTGATCTTCGCAGCAGTGGAAGGAGAAGGGCAGCAGTGAATGGCTGCACCAGACTTGCGACGTCAAGAGACCATAAATATGGATTTGCAAGAATGACCATAAATCCATATTTATGGAAGCCTTGCGACGTCAGCTCTCACAAGAGCAAGATTCCCGCAAACTTTTGGACATCAAGAGACCATAAATATGGATTTGCAAGAATGTGCGAGTGTCACTTATTTTAGCTCACCCCGTCAGAATGGTTTTGTACGCGCGCCTTCCCGGCCTAGCACGCGCGCTGCGGTTCGGACGACCCGAGGATCCGAGTCCGCTCCCCAAGGCCCACCCTGTCGACGTCACGACTCGAGCGTCGGACGCTGCGGAAGGGAATTGGGTGATCCCTCCCTGGGTTCCTAACTGGGCCTGCTCGTGCCCTCGCCGACTGTCTCTGTTTTCATAAGAGGCAGCGGACGAAAGGCGGAGCATGATCCGAAGAAGGAACTTTCGGGAGAAATCGGGAGCGACTCGCGTCGTCCGTTCCTCATCCAAAATCGTTCCGTAAAAAAAATTGTTGTTGTTGTTTATCCTAGGTAAATTATACGGAGTCGCCACCGACTTTATTTATAAAATCTATTTTAAGTCGGAAAAAAACAGTGGTTCGAAGATCCTTAATAACTGACTCTTACACTTAGACATGCAGAAAGGTGGCGTTTGCTCCAAAGAATTTGTTTCTGATTAACGGGCGTTGGACCCGATCCGGGCATCACCCCGGACTCATGTATCTGTTTTACGGGCGTTGGTCCCGATTCGAGCTTTTTGGGCCCGAACTCATGTTTATTTGTTTTACAAATAACATGCGATGATAAACCTATGGGCCTAAGGCATGCGGACAGGCACAGACAACTATTGAGATCAAAGGGGGCGGGGAAGGGTGGTGATCGTGGGCCTATGCACTTGGGCCCACGACCTACATNCTGCTCGTGCCCTCGCCGACCGTCTCTGTTTTCATAAGAGGCAGCGGGCGAAAGACGGAGCATGATCCGAAGAAGGAACTTTCGGGAGAAATCGGGAGCGACTCGTGTCGTCCGTTCCTCATCCAAAATCGCTCCGTAAAAAAAAGTTGTTGTTGTTGTTGTTTAACCTAGGTAAATTATACGGAGTCGCCACCGACTTTATTTATAAAATCTGTTTTAAGTCGGAAAAAAACAGTGGTTCGAGGATCCTTAATAACTGACTCTTACACTTGGACATGCGGAAAGGTGGCGTTTGCTCCAAAGAATTTGTTTCTGATTAACGGGCGTTGGACCCGATCCGGGCATCACTCCAGACTCATGTCTCTGTTTTACGGGCGTTGGACCCGATTCGGGCTTTTTGGGCCCGAACTCATATTTATTTGTTTTACAAACAATATGCGATGATAAACCTATGGGCCTAAGGCATGCGGACAAGCACAGACAACTATTGAGATCAAAGGGGGCGGGGAAGGGTGGTGATCGTGGGCCTATGCACTTGGGCCCACGACCTACATGTGGAAATAAAGAAAATCGGGAGGCCCGCACCTCCCTTATGTACCTAAGGCCAGGCCTGAAAGGGGGGGCTTATGTTGGTGTTGAATTCGTCACTTGGGGTTGCTTTGGTGACATGCCTCCACCACGGGTTCCCGAAGTTTTTGTTAAAAATTTTTATACAAAAAAAAAGAAGTGGTTAGAAAAATTTAAATAATAACAATAGTTTAATCTGTCACCAATTATATGTTGTCATTGTGTTTCTGTTTTTTTAAGTAAATTAATTGTTATTTTTTTTAATTAGTTTAATTGAGAATTAAAAATATATATATATATTAAAATGATTATTATTAAAAAAGTACGACATATTTTAAAAAAATGGTTTAATCAAGAATTAAAAAAAAACATTAAAAGTAATTATTGTTTAAAAACAAACGTACGACATGTTTTTTTTTTAAAGTTGGTTTAATCGAGAATTAAAAATATTAAAAATAATTATTGTTAAAAAAAAACATACATGCTATTTGTTTTTTTTTTATTATGAGAAAGTGGTTTAATTGACAATTTAAAATAACTTAAAATAATTGTGTTAAAATAAAACTTCCAGAATCTGATTTTCTTTTTTTAAATAATAATAATTACGAAATTGATATTTAAAAATGATAGTAATAAAAAAATTGAATTAAATTATATGAAAAATGATTTAATTGATAATTAAAATAACTCGATTAAAATTATAAACGTTAAAAGGACGTGAAGTGAAAAAAAAATTAATTTATATATTTTCTTAAATAAAATGGAGACTTTGTTGAAGAATAAAAAAATAAATAAATTTTAATAGTAATTATATAAAAAACGTAATTAATAATAATAAAAATAACAAATAATGCATATAAGTATATAATAACAAACGAAATAAAAAAAAAAATTAAAGTTGGACAAAATATGAAGACATCGGATTTTACCTTTGGGGCTACGCCTATGCCGGTTTATCTAGCGGAGAGTGAGAAGATTTGCCGTCTGCCGGATTTGAGGAGGTCGTCGTTGGACGATCGAGGTTGAAAAGGGGAACACCAAAACATGATCTGCACATGAAAAGAAAACATCAGTAGCAAAAGAAACCTCCCGTAAGGCCAAGTGGCTACCGGAAGTGATTTTTTCGAGTTTTGACTAAAAAAAAAGGGACGACATCATTGGCTGCCGCTGCTGCGTCCAAAAGAATCGACGGCCATCACGTTTGTTGTTCCAGTGGCGAATCCCAGTCGTGGTTGACGGCTATCGGGTTTGAGCTAGCGATGGGGGTTTCTCCGTGGGCATGGCTAGACCTACCTTGGGGTCGCTGGATGGAAAGGGCGGAAACAACGTATGGGGGAAGTGTTGGAGAATATCTGAGGGGGAGCGTATTTGAAAGTGGGAGGGTCTCTGTTTTGGGAGCGTCTGTAGGAGTGTCTGTATCCTCCTCCCTCAGTGTCTATTTAACGTGTGCCTGCTCCTCCTCCTTTAGGAAAGAATTCCTTAGGGAAGGAAATCAAGAATGATTGGAGGATCAGATAAATCAAGGGGAAAAAATATCGATTAATTTTATCCCCCAGAATTAGATAAATCAATATCTCCTAAAATCGTTAATTGATTGGAGATTATCTAAGAAAATAAATCAGGTAAAAAAAGCGTGAAATCTTGGACTGATTGGGAGGATTATGGAAAAGAAAAATTATTTGTTAACAAAAATAAAAATGGATTTGAGGTATTATAGGTTTCATCCTGCTCAATTAAATCATAAGACTGGTGAAGGATGTTTTTAGAAAAATCTAGAGCAATAAAGCCAGAGTAGTTCCCACTCTTGGCAAATTTTCGGGTAAACAAGCCACTTTCACAGCTGACATCAACCAAAAAACCGCCCTCAGCAGGCTTGCAGTACTCCTGAGCCATTTTACTGCAAGACAGCATCAGAAATCTCAGTGAGAGCAACAAGAACTAACTAACGTGGATTAATGAGTTCTGCTTGTTTATATATGATCAAATCAACGCATCAACACAGTCTGACACCAAAATTATTCAAGTGGTTTTGACTGAAGGGTGGCTGGCTATCCACATATTCCTTGGCTTTAAACAAATTCATAGCGGCGTAGAGAAGCATACTTCTTTGTCAGGACCAGGAATTCCACTGCGATTAAAATGCTGACACCAGCCTCTCTCGTACAAGAACAAAACAAGAGGACTCCTGGAACAAGAAAGACAGGACTAGTGAGGAGGTGGAAAACTAATTATCCAGATCAGAGTGGCATTTTAAAGGCAAAAACATCGGAATCAAGATTGCCCAGTGAGAAAGGCCCTACATTTGATCACATACATCTCCTGAAGACCATTTCCATGGACATCCTGTGATAAGGCACCTGCATCTCTTGATTACCCATAATTATCTGACAATAATCGACCATAACCCGAACAGCTCCATCCTTTCCGGCAGTAAGGGTGAGATCCCGGAATTTGTCCTTACTGGAATGTGATTTATTGCATCTACTGCCCTTAAAGCCAGACCTATAGATAGCTTCCTGGGAATTTTTTGAGGATCGGGTGAGATAAAAGCCCGACCAATTCCTCCAACTCAAAACATTCCAGATATGAAGCTTACAAGTTTAGACCAGGAGGACCTTTCCTTATCAAAGGTTCATAACATATCGGACACTGGAGAATACCTCGCCATCAATTTTCTTGTAGATACCCCAAATTTCTTAGCCACAGTTTCAGCGTACGGATGCAAAGCGGTTAAAATCTCATATCCCCCACAATACAAGGTCTAGATTTTAAATAAAGAAGGGAACTCCGAAGTCCCAAAGGTTTGAACTTCGCGTCGTTTGGTTGAAAACCCACAAGCCGTAACCTCGTGAGGAATGGTAGATGTCAATGTGAGCGAGAATCAAGAGGTCCAAGCCACTTACACAAAGAGTCGGGACCAACCAAGAAGAATTCAACCTTTAGTTTAGTGCTCACATCGGTACATCCAAATATCACCATAATAGTGTCTAGACAAACATCATGTGGTAAAAAGAAATTTCAATAAAAAATGAGAAGAGGGTCATAGCAAGGATGACGGCTCCGATGGGCAGGAGCAAGGATGACGACTTTTCCTTTGGCAAATCTTAGGCCGTCAGAATGAGTTCACACACAACAATAGATTCACGTGCAATGAGACAAAAGGGGGAAGAAGCAACCTGCAATCCTACTCCTATCTCTTATTTGCCTAATTACCACAAATTGGAGGACACCACCCTCCTTCTTGCTGCACCGCCTTCAAATCGTCAGCAACCTTTGACTCACTACCCAGTGACGAATGCAAGTTGTAGAGCAGCACCCACTCTCCCTGCAGTGCCTCCCCATGCTTCTGAAGATCACTCCCCCCAAGATACAAACCCACCCTCTGTCAGCAACCTGACAGCGGCATTGCAGCCTTTCCTAGGGGGGCTCAATGCTTCATCCGCGAGGCCAACTCCTTAAAAAATTTCGACAACAGGAGCGCAAAGAGCCAAGAATTTCTCTAGTCTCCCTTGTCCCAAAGAGATGGAGTCAAACGAATGCTCAACCACGCCCGACGTTGGCACCGATGTTGTAAACCAATAGTTTCCTGTTGCTGCGAACAAAGTCTCCTCCCTTGTTCCCACTACATTAGCAGCAATATTGACTCCAAGGCAGTCATCCCAACATATTATGCAGCAGCGAAGACGCCTTCCCGAGCCCAGCCAGCGGCAGCAACCGCGACAATAACAATAGCAGACTCAAAGGCCGCCGCTCAAGCAGCAATAACGACTGCCCCAGCAGCTGCCGCAGTTCCAGCAAGTTGCAGCAGAACTAGTTAGCTGCAGCGACCATTCCAGCGCTGCAGCGACCATCCCAGCAACTGCAGCGGCGACCACCACCAGCAGCAGCAGCAGCAACCAGCGGCAGCAAACGTCCAGCCCCAAGGTGGCTCTCGTCCCTCCCCGTCTACAGTAGCTCCTCGCTCCTCCCGCCTCCTTCTCGTTTTGCCACCATCGCGATTCAACAGCAACAACCACACCCCCGGCATTCCCATGGCCAACCGCAGCTCCCTCCGGCATCTCCTGGCATCCAACAGAAGCCGAACTTCACGGTGGCAACTCCACCGTTCCCCAACGCTCTCAATCCCATCACCAACTCCGACGGCAACCCCAAGGTGGTTCCCCATCCTAGCTCCCCGAAGTCCACGGCAAGCTCTACGACAACAGCCCGCTCCCTTCTCCCGGTGAACTACCTTCCCCGGCGACCCCTGCAGTGACGGCGACGCCAGCTGGCCCTTCTCTTGGCGAACAACCTTCCCAGGCGAACCCCCCTCCCGGCGACGCTCAGAATCAGCTCGGCGTCCTCGACAAGCCCGAGCTCCACCCTCCAACAAACCGTCCCTGGGCGACTCCTCCCTCACCAGCGGCTTCCCCTTCGGCGTCCACCTCAAATCCGAGACCTTCCTCGGACGGACCAGATCCCTACCACCTCCCGTCTCCTCTGGTCTCCACCCGACCCCAAGAAGGGTTCCTCACGTCGCCGGCGTCAAACCCCTGGTCGTCCTCTGTTCCCAGACGTCAATCCACCGACTTCGGCCGCCGTCGAATCAGCCATTTCCAGACGGATCGTCTGCTATGTCCCGGGGTTGTTCTTCTTGTTGATCCGCGATGGTGCCGGCTTCCCCTCTCACAAAGGGCAAACCCACTATCCTCTGTGACCGCGGAGGTAAAATCATTCTTTACCTCTCTTGCCTTCTCATGGTCTAACGTGGGTAGGGTTTGATTTTGATTTACCAAAAATTGATATTTTTTATAATTCACGTGGCCTGGACATACCTTTTAGTCACGGAGCTAATAATGTGGGCATTTTTCTTACGTGATTACTTAAGCCGAATATATATATATATATGTGCACATGTGCATTTTAAGAAAAATCATTAATTTGTTTTGGTAAACCGAAACATGGTGAGAATCCCTTTCATTTAAATCTTGTATTTGCGATCACATTTGCAAGCCTTTCCCCTTCCTATTTTTATCAATTGTTTGCATAAAAGCATGACGAGAAATACGGATTTTGAAGTATCGAAAATCGGCTCAAGCCGTTCAAAGCGGTGAGACAAGTCTTGCTTTTCTTATTAATTATATTTTAGTACAAATATAATTAATACTACTCATGTCCTTATTACTTTGTATCCTCTGTTTTGCATCTAAACAACCGAGGATTCGACAACCAAAGAGGCATCTTTTAATATATCAGAGGATCGACATTCACGGGCTACGGAATGCCCCATTTACCTCAACCATTCAAACGGTAAGTCATGCCTTACTGTTTCAATTCGGTTAAATTTACGTCAATTTAACCGATACTAAAGGCCTTGCACATCTCTTCCCTTTCCCTGTTTTACATGTAAAACAACGAGGAAATCATTACCAAGGAACGTCATCTTTCGACATCACGGAAGATCAAAATCAACGGGCCACACAACGCCCGCTTCATGGAATTTCGACAAAGCGATATTTCGAAGATAGAAAGCTTGAAGGCGCGTGTAACAAACCGCGCGGGTTGGATCTACCGCGGCCTAAAAAACCGTTGGTTCAGAGAGAAGCGGCATCAACCGTCATCTCAGGTACATGAGGGAAGTGCGGGCTTCCCGTCTTTTCTTTATTTTCACATGTAACGGGTCGTGAGCCCAAGTGCATAGGCTCACGATCACCGCCCTTTCCCGCTATCTTTGATCTCGATAATTGGTTGTGGTTGTTCGCATGCTTTAGGCCCGTAGGTTTATCGTCGCATGCTATTTGCTAACTACACATGAGTTCGAGCCCAAAAGGCTCGAATCGGGTCCAACGCCCGTAAAACAGTGACATGAGTCCGGAGTCATGCCCGGATCAGGTCCAACGCCCGTTAATCAAAAGCCAAACTCTTTTGGAGCAAACGCCACCTCTTCGCATGTTTAGAGTGTAAAGACTAGTAAGTAGAAATCCCCGAACCAGCTGTTTTTCCGACTTAACAGTTCTTAAAATAAAAAGTCGGTGGCGACTCCGTAATAGCTTACCTAGGTTAAGCAACAACAACACTTTTACAAAACGGAGCCATTTTGGATGGGTAACGGCGACACGAGCCGCTTCCTGGATCCTCCCTCCCGGATTTCCAAGCGAGGTCTTAACGCAGCTTTTCGCCCGTCGCCTTCAAGGACTGGAGACGTCGGCGAAACGCCCCGCAGATCCGCTCGGAACCAAGGGAGGATTCAACTCGATGCCCTTCCGCAGCGTCCGACGCTCGAGTCGCGACGCCGACCGATTGGGCCTCGGGGACGGCCCGGATCCTCGTGTCGCCGGAACCGCAGCGCGCGTGCTAGGGCGGAGGGCGCGCGTACATCCGCGATGGCGACTCCGCTTGGGAACTCCGCATGTGGATTTTATCGAAATATTTACACTCGTCCACATGCGGAGGGAAGTAATTGTTTGGGCATTTCTTGCTTGGCTCGGTGCCTTCGTTTGCGCTCATGATTGTCTTTGTTTACCGCTTTCTTAGGCATGTCTAGGTGTTGCCCGAACCCGGGGCTAGATCTTTAGGGGGTCAACGAGAGGCTCAGCCTGCGCTCTTTGCGGTATGGTTTTGGCGGGCCCGCCTCTCTTCAGTCGAGGGGTTTAGGAAGCCTTCATCCGGAATTAGTTGATTGCTCATTAAGACCAGACACAGCACGTCATTGTCGTTACTAGTAACTGTTACATTGCAGGACAGTGTCAGAACGCGTTGTCGCTATAACGTGAGAAACTAATCATACTTCTTGCAGTTTGAATGGGTTTATTATAATAGGCTTCAACAACCTCAATTCTTAATCCCTACCTTTTTACTGTTACAGCCATTCAACTATTCGATGACACAATGAGTGCCTGTTAATGCAGTAGTTTACATATCATTGCATCACAGACTGCTCCATTGCAACACCGATGATGAACTTTCTGCAATACGAATGTAAATAAGTATACACAATTTATATGTATTCTTTAAATTTGCCTGATACTAATCCAATTTCTCTCTAGTCTCTTCCGGATAATGCCCAACAGCTCACGAACGACTTAGGGCGGATACATTAAAATCTACAACCCAATAATACCAAGGATATACAGCACCAAGCCAAGCCGACACTAACAACAGAAGACCAAATTTCATGTACGGCTACCAGGTCAAAGCGTATACCAACACATGAGCCTGTTACCAAGGAGGGGGTGATATAGTGTTAATTCTCCAAAATTGATTTTAACCCTTTTCGTTTTACCCCGAGCAGCGAATAAAAGCTTCGTTAACAGACCTTAGTACTCTGTAAGACAGAACTTTGATGTGTACCAAATTTTTTGATGACAAAGATTTATCTAGTGGTTACAAATGCTTTCCACCTTACCCAATATTTGATTGTCCATCACAATGTATCTCAATACAAATTAACACAAATGGTACAACGTAAAGCAAACCCGTCGGGTTCTGTACAATAGAGCTGAGTGGCAGAACAAGACAGAACGTTCCTTGTGCCGAGAGACTCAGTCGTAGCAAAACCCGAAGGGTCTGACTACTAAGTCACTTAGGCCTCAATACAGACCAGAAGTTCTGTATCTAAGTAGGCCACAACACAGAGTCTGTCAAAGCAAACAAGGTTCTGTGTCGAAGATAGACCACACAGGGGTTGTGTCAGAAGCTAGCACAAACCAGACAGAGGGTCTGTGTCGAAACAGGTAGCACAACACAGAGTTCTGTGCCGAAGATGGTAGGCAAAACAGAGGGTTCTGGTGTCAATATGTTAACCTTCTAGTAGCACAGATCAAGTTGATCTTCTAGAGACGTCAAACTTCTATAGAACAGATCCAAGGTTCTGTATACAGAAAGGTATAGCGCACAGACCGTAGTCGTAGGTCCGAGTATGTCATCCAACAGAAAGGTCGATTAGGAAAATGACATATTAGAACACAGATCATAAAGATGCCTGTACCAAGGTAGTCGACCATGTCTACGAACAGACCGTGAGTTCTGTAGCAAAGTGACAAGAAAATTGATGCCAGACCCGTGGGTTCTGTACTCAGAGAGGTTGTTACAACCGTAAGGGTTCCATAAGTAGATTCAGACTGAGTCTCCTACAGAGGTTATAACAGATTCGAAGATCTGCACAACAGAAGGTTGCACGCGTTAATCGTGACTACAAAGGTAGCAAGTGCGCAATCCCTCAGGATAACGACTTGCGGGCGATACCCCAACGCGAGTACGTAGCGAACAACGCAGTAGACAACGTTCCTTGGTCTTAGGAGTGGACACCGTCACCTTTGTCTAGCAATGAACGCTCCTCTGTCCTAGGGTGACAGCCTTCCTCCTGGTCCTGATTGGTGACAGTTCCTCCTGTCCTGAGGTTGAACAGCGTTCCCTCTAGTTCTGGCGGTGACAGCCTTCCTCTGTCCTGAGGTTGACAACCTTCCTTTGTCTGAGGTGTGAAAAAAAACCCCGTTCCTATTTCTCTGTCCTGATGGTGAACAGCGTTCCCCCGTCCTGAGGTTCCTGCACACAGAGCTACTACACACAGAGCAGACTGCGTTAGTCCACTCACCTCTGTCGCTCCCGAGGTTTCAGCCCTTCGTGCTCGACCCGCGCACGTTGCCCACGTACACAACGCTTTCAACAACGTATCTGCAGCTTCCAACCGAGGAGTCCCTCGACCCCCGGTCACTCTCCCAGAGGCTTCGAAACGATGCAGCCGTCCGCCGGTAGTGCTCCTCGTTGGTGACTAATCGACGAATGAAGGAACTAGCTCGCAACGCTCTTCTCATTTCGCTGATCAGAGGTATGGAGAAAAAGAGATTGTCTGTTTTGTTTACAATGGGAGAGAGCCATGGCGTTTATACACAAAAGCCTAAGAAGAAACGATAAAATAGGAAAAGATAAAAACGAAATCTGCCAAACAAGAATTAAAAGTTAGTTTACAAAATAGATTCATATACAAGAAATAATATATACGTGCAAGTATTCTGGGGTAGAGAAATAAATCAGAATAGAATTGATATTTTTCCATGAATGTGCACACACGAGGTATCGCAGAAGGTTGGTCTGCTCGATAACCTTTCTATAGGTGAAACACATCGTTGATTTGTTTCCAAATGACTTGAAGCAATTCCATCCTGATAAAACACAGTGAAGTGTATCTGGACAGTGGGGTAGTGATAGGTCTTGCAATAAGGTCGATATAGTGGTCAATGAAGCTTTATAGAGCTGTAGACCGTCTAGTAGAACCTTATCCTAAATAGAGAGCTTATTTCCTTCTATAAGAAAATATATCTCAATATGATTATTTGGAAAACCAATCGTTGGTAATTTGAATCAGATAAAAATATCTTAATCAAATTAAGGCATATTTCTAATTAAATAATTGAAAACTATCGTTTAATTCAAAAATAATTTTACAAGAAGCCTTATAATAGAAGCTTCTGTTAGATAGAATGTTCGACCTTCCTGTAGTACAGAGGGGTCAGGGGCTCATCAGTCAAAGCAAGAAATGTTCGACCTTCGGTGGGCACAGAGGTTCCTGGTCATCATCAAAACCTTTTCCAACATTCTCCCCCTTTTGATTGATGACAAAACATTCATCGTTGAGGGAAATGTTTGCAAGACTCCCCCTAACTCCCCCCTAAATAGGAGAGTATGAGTCGTCGCGTTTTTACAGTTACCATATAGGTTCTGTATAACAGGCATTAGAGCTTCTGTTATGAAGAAGTTGAGAGGCACAAAGGCTCTGTGAGTTTAATACAGAGCGTGGCTTCTGTATTAACCGACAAAAATGATGCGGTATTTATTTTCTGCACTGCCCAGCATATTGACTTTTAAAAAAGAATCACGAACGACTATTCCCATGTAGAAGGTTGTGGACTTAATGAGCTGTATCAGTCTCATAGGTTCTATACATAGATGGTATAAGCCTTCTACGACCCATAAAGTTATAGAAATCAGGATTTTTCTATAACCAATACAGAGCAGGTCTGCCCCCTCAACACAATTTTCTGCCCCTTTTTGTCATATCAAAAGAAGATGAATTAGGTGATGAAGAAGAGTAAAAACTTGCAGAAGGGTATGACATATCGTTCATAACAACGTGCAGAGGTAGTTTTAATTCTCGCAGGAGGGTTTTTAGAGCAGAGAGATGCAAAACCGTCATGCAGAATGTGTGCAAAGGTTGATAGAACTTCGATAGATACTGCTGAAAGGAAATGTGTCCACGAGGGTGGACTTATTACAATCTAGAAGACAAGAAATCAGTTTTTTGGTCGAGCTAGAGTGCTAAAAGAAAAAGAGACAGGCAACTAAGGAGATCACTCTCAGACTCGGAAATCCTTTTCAGAGTTTGGCAGAAGTTGTCCTGGCGTTCCACTTAAGCGAAACAGGGTCAGTGACCATTCGCTGAAGGACCGGGATGTCTTCGCCCAAGATGTGGAGAGTAGCAGTGTTATTCCACGGGACTTGAGTTCGCAGATGATGAGGACGGTCCGACCGCAGGCTTAGAGCAGGGTCGAGCAGAAGATGCTTAGCATTCTTCTTGGCTCTAGAGCTTTACTAATCATCACGGCGAATCTGTGACTTCTTTCAGGGTTCAGGTAGACCCCTTCCTCACATTTAATGCATGCTGGCTATATTTGTTGTCAAGTGCCAAATTTCACTTTTCTTGAAAAGTAGAAGCATCAAGTAGAACACGAGCTAATTTCAGAAGCCGGCGGTAACCTGGCATAAAGGAGAGCTTTTCCCAGCCGTATTGCAGATCTTTTCATTGGTAGACACCAGCAAACAAGATTAAAGGGATGCCCGTCAGGATTGACCGATAACGTTCGCAATCATTGGAGGTGATGGTGTCATGCTGCCAGTGGTCTTGGCAGAGGCAGACAGAACACGCGATGCAGAATGCGGGTTTTGAGATCCAACTGGTGGACTTCAAGGTACGTGGTCGCTTGACATCTCTCTCTCTTTG